>RPFO01000401.1:95000-170317 GCA_009746045.1 Mesostigma viride | reverse complement strand
AATCATAGTGTAATAAAACAAACAGAAGTTCAGTGTATATACAGAGTCTCATGAACCATGGTAGTCTAACCATAGTATTAGATATAGTATAATAAACTCGTTGTATAAAATAAAATTGTATAATAAAAACAAATAACATACACATTCTCCGCACATCTGAACCTGTGATGCCAGATCTTCTTTGCGGCCGTTCCGAGCTTTGGCACTGGATTTCGTTGTCCACATCGTCGCGTCGGCTGCAGCAACACGATGTTTTCTGGCATACGCGGGGCTTTTTGGTTCCCGCCGACACAGTTGAAAGTGCTGTCCTCCGGCTTTTTTGCCTTTGCAACGTGTGCAGTTCTTGGACGTTTGGAATCATGGCATGGCTAACATGATGACTGACTAGCTACCTTTTCAGTGGTTTTCCATTTGCGGGTATTTTCTCTCGTAAATGGGGAGAGCGATCGCAGCATGGTTGCTCACCACTAGACACCTCCGGCCAGTTAGGCTCGAAACACCAACGCCCTGATCAAGCATGCTTGTTTCCGCCCCACTCGTCTAGGTCATCTAGTCGCTCTACACGTAAGCCGCCATAATTTCAATGCACACGTACACATTTCCATCACCATTCATCTTCATCATCCTGAACGACTCGAACACTGCGGACAGATAACGGCAGGCTCGAGCTACCATGGTCCGGATTCTCCCGATTTCTCGCCGCGACTGGTTGTCTCCTTGATAATAACATACAATATGTACAATGCTGAATAAACACTATCTGACCACCTGCCTGATGAAGCACACCCACATGAGTGGACGGAACCATGGCTGTGGTGGTGATGTTGAGAATGATGAATGACAATGCATCGCTGCTCTATTACCGTCAGTACGAATGAATGCAGGTGCTATGCCAGTATATGACGAATGGGGATTATCTTTTCAGGAGTTTTAGGGCTTCGGTAGGCAACCTCGTTCATTTCTTCAGAACGGTCTCTTTTATCAATGCCGCGTGGATCACTCTTGCCAACGTAATGTGGTGGTGCATGGGCTATGCTGTCCTACTTGGCCCCCAACCACCCCAACATCATCGATAGCCACAAACGCTGGACCCCCACGACAACCCTACCCAACACCTGACCCGCCCCCCCCTCCGTGCGCAGTTCTGACCCCACGCCATGTGCTTACCCCCCCATGCAGCTGTATACCATCAACCCACCATTCCCACAGCTTCGTTGACCCACCTGTTACATCCACCCCCCCTCAACAAACAACAACAACAACAACGATTACACACCGAAAGCCCTCCTACCCCCTCCTCCTTCACTCCTTCCCCCCCACGATATGTTTCATAGGCTGCACAGCTTTTTTGACACGGCTATGGTACAGTTTTTGATCGCAACGCGTGGGCATACGTCCCCAAACAACAACAAAGAAAATGAGGCTGCTTGGGCTCAATCTTCTTTTGAGAAGATCAGATTTTGAAGCTGCTGACAACCTCCTTCCCCTTATGAATCCATGGCTGTCCCTCCCCCCCTGTCTCCAGGCCGCAGCTTTTGACCCCAAAGCTGTGTGCTTACATCCCCACAAAAGAGTGGATCAAGCAGCGCGCGTTCCGGCACCTCAATGGAGCAGCACGAACTACGATAAAAGGCAGCACCTCGGCCTGTTGAGCGAGGCGGGCGGGACACCAGCTTACAAGTCGACTAGGGTCATCCCCTGTGCACAGTCGTAGCCGAAGGGGCGACCTGGGCTAACACTTACAAACGGGGTCATACCTTTTTCCAACCGTGGGGGCATGGCGAGCTGGCAAAGTGCAAGTGCGGAGTGGCGGCCTCTTTCAGGAGGAGATTTTTTGTCCGATTCAAGCTAAGGTTTCGTTCCGAAAGCATTCCAGCCAGTTCTTCCCATCTTCCTGGTTGCCGCGAAGGCAATGTCTAGGCCTCTAGATGCCTCGTTACGATTGCGACGATGGATGGGTGTTTGTATGGATGGGTGCAGTTCCAAAAGGGCGGCACGGTCACGATGAAGGGCAGAGTGGGCCCAACCCAGTTACACGGCAAGCAGGGATGGACCCTCGGCAGCAAGCAAGGAAAGGCCTGTGCAAGGAAAAGCCGCAAGGTATGGTCCAGGGGCAGGCTGGCGATGACCTGTTTACACGCAGAGGGCTTGTTACCACAACAGGACAAAGATGTACCAGACACGGTTTGAGGAGGTTCTGCCCTGTGGTGTCCTTAGCGCAAAGAACGAGGGGCATGCCCAGCAAACGGGCGGCGAGTGGAAAGGCGGGCGCCAGGCCCGGCGTACTACAACAGACGTAGAGTTGGCCGGGAAACTCAAGCCTACAAGGGCTTGTGAAACATGTGCCGCCCCCAGCGACAGGCAGCGCAAAATGACGGCGGATATGGTGAAGAATTTCCGCGGGCCGATGCTCCCGTAGGATTGAGGCGACTACGGGGCAGGCAATGTCTGTGTTTGAATTCTTATTTTGTGCTTCCAAAGAAGGCAAAGTCCATGGTCCGCCTTGAACGCCCTGATTCGAGCATTACAATTGAGTACTGGCAAGGCAGACGCTGCGTCATCTCGGGCGGGGGGCTGGCTCAGTACATGCGGTCGCTGTACCTCGAGGGCCCATGCATATTCTGTTCATAGGTTAATGGATATCGGGAGCGATAGTAAATTGAGGCGTGTGAGGTTGCAGCCGCGACGTTCATGTTTGACATCTGGGCAGTAGTTGGGGAGCAGCGATCCGAAACCTCCCCACGTTTGCAGCTCCGTTTTGTTCCCCCGAGGCTGGGGAGGGACGTTGGAATGCATCCTATCCGAGGAACATTAACCATGGGATGCATTCCTAACCGTTCCGTGTCGGTTAGTGATCATACACAAGTGCCGTTAAAAGTATAGACACAACAACAAATGCACGCTTTTTTATATTTTAAGGCAACGAATAGGCACAAACTAGTTCTATGTTCGAAGCATGAATTTTTGAAGCTATTTAGATCCGCTTTAGAGTCAGCGCGATGATAACGCCAAATACTGCTCTCTGTCTGACACGAGTTGAAAGGGTGCTGCTTTCTATAAGTCTCTGAGCTTTCCGACAAATGTATGAAGAATGTGAACAGTCTCTAGCCGCTAGTACGAGCATAGACATGCTTATGTGACAAGTATAATACTTCTCGTCTCTTAAACTTAATGAGTTTTGTTGATTAAAGAATTAATCAAAGAGACACGTTGGTGTTTGTAATAGATAGATAAATTAAAGTGTAGATGCAAGTCGGTGATACGAAGTGTTGGTTACTTCGCCTGGGTTCCCTAGTGCATTTGAATAATTCGATCTATTTGAATTGCATAGATCGTGGCTCGGTAGTATTGATCTTGTAAATCCTTACGGTGAAATTCACTATGCAAAGAATCAGTAAATTGAAAAAATCCATATATCCCTAATCCTAAATTTAACTCATTTATTCTTGAAACCTGAATTAAGTTATGTCCAAAGAATAAAATATGACCGAAGGGAGTAATTATGAGTGGGGAGGGGACTGAAATATGGGAAGGAATTTTGAGTGTGGTGTCTACAATCGAAGAATGTCAAATAATGTGGTCTAGCGTGGAAATATAAGGTACCGATTTGTTTTCCATTTTTATACTGCGTCAAGAAAGGATTGATTTTTTTACTTACATACATTCTTACCCTGTTTTATCCCTGATGTCTGCAGAACCAGAAAAATATTACTAATTTGATTATACAGTGGAGGAGCATAGTGTCAGGGACAGCCCGGACTTTAGTATCGTGCTCTACATGCCCAAGCCATGCATGCTTAATAAACTCAAAGTGTTATATGTAAGTAATTGATTAAAAACCTATCTTATGACCTGTTTGTTGAGAATAAAAATAATTAGGATTTACAAATTTCAGAAATTGTATTCTTATAAACATATAAGATACTACTTCTATTGAGTGATATCCCTTTTATAGACCATTTTTACCCTATAATTTTTTATAGAAAAGAAACTTCTGGAGATTCTTGATGATCATCATTTTTTTATTTTTATATAATAAAAATAGAAATAAACTAGTTAATTTAAAAAAAAAATAATAAGTAAGATAGCTATTCAGAAAAATTAATATAATGTCAAAAAAGAAAAGGTGGAATAATAAGAAATCAAGAATTAAACATAAGCCTAATATAGGATCCTTTTAGATATAAACTCATAATTAATTTGATATACGTTTTTAATGAAAAGTCTTTAAATTTAAATAGGTAAATTAACCCATGTATACCTAACACTAGATAACATTTATAATTTGAAGTTAATCTACTAATAAAAACTGTTGAGCCAATTGATTGAATATCTAGCATACGTTTAATATTTGTTTGATAATAAGAATGATATATACCAATAGTGTTAATAGCTAATGATTGAAAATATTATTGATCGTTTGGCACCGCGTGTGAGCGATGATTCCTTGACTGTCGTATGGAAATTAGATTTTTAGTATGAATTGCATTCTCTATACCCACTCACACGAAGCCCGAAGAGGTCCGGCAGCCACTAGTTTACCGTAATCAACTGATCATCTTGTTACATTGAGTTTCCTATCTGCTCGTCTACTGCCACTCTGCACACGAGCGCGCTGAGGTCCGGCAGCCGTCAATGAACTCGTAAAGGTCCAAAGATGTCGTAGCTGATGTTGCGCTGGTTGGGGTGCCGCTCCTTGAGACCCTTCTCGAAATATCTGGCACACACCTGCAGGGTATTGGATGAGATAACCATCGGTGTGTGTGTGTGTGTGTGTGTGTGTGAGAGAGAGAGAGAGAGAGAGAGAGAGAGAGAGAGAGAGAGAGAGAGAAGAGAGGAGAGAGAGAGAGAGGAGAGAGAGAGAAAGGAGAGAGAGAGAGAGAGAGAGAGAAGAGAGAGAGAGAAGAGAGAGAGAGAGAGGAGTGGAGGGGAGGGAGAGAGAGGAGAGACAGAGAGAGAGAGAGTGTGTGTGTGTGTGTGTGAGAGAGAGAGAGAGAGAGAGAGTGTGAGAGAGAGAAGAGAGAGAAAGAGAGAGAGAGAGAGAGAGAGAGAGAGGAGAGAGAGAGAGAGAGAGAGAGAGAGAGAGAGAGAGAGAGAGAGAGAGTGAGAGAGGAGAGAGAAGAGAGAGAGAGAGAGAGAGAGGGGGGAGGGGGGGGGGGGGGGGGGGGGGGGAGGGGGGGGGGGGGGGGAGGAGAGAGAGAGAGAGAGAGAGAGAGAAATAAGAGAGAGAGAGAAAAAATAAAGAGAGAGACTACTATAGAGAGGGGGAGAGAGAGAGAGAGAGAGAGAGAGAGAGAGAGAGAGAGAGAGAGAGAGAGAGAGAGAGAGAGAGAGAGAGAGAGAGAGGGAGAGAGAGAGAGGGAGAGAGAGAGAGAGAGAGAGAGAGAGAGAGAGAGAGAGGGGGAGAGAGAGAGAGAGAGAGAGAGAGAAGAGAGAGAGAGAGAGAGAGAGAGAGAGAGAGAGAGAGAGAGGGGGGGGGAGAGAGAGAGAGAGAGAGAGAGAGAGAGAGAGAGAGAGAGAGAGAGGGGAGAGAGAGAGAGAGAGAGAGAGAGAGAGAGAGAGAGAGAGAGAGAGAGAGAGAGAGAGAGAGAGAGAGAGAGAGAGAGAGAGAGAGAGAGAGAGAGAGAGAGAGAGAGAGAGAGAGAGAGAGGGGAGAGCTTATGTATTCATGTCTTTGTGCGCACGCTTGTGTCTTGTGAGAATATATGCGTGTGTGTGCGCGCATGAGTCTATGTTTCTCGTTGTTGGGGGTGGGGAGGGGAATGGGGTGGGGAAGAGGAGGGGCCGAGGGAGAGGGGTTTGGTGAGGAGGGGCGGAAGAACATGCCACGCCATGCCATGCCACACAAGGGGTTGCAAGGGGACCCTTAGGGGCAGCCCAGTGGGTGCAATATACAAGGGCATGATATATATAGAAGAGCACGGGATACATATGAGAGCATCCCAGATGTATAAGAGCATAATATAAAAGGCATGGTACATAAGAGCATCCCACATGGCACCATGTGGATGTTGCAACACACAAAGTCCCATTTAATCACTAGCCATTCATAACGCCATGCAAAAACAGCCCTCACAAACGCAACGAACGCCATGAGCACAAAGGGGATTTTACAGAGTGCGCGTACGGATGCAAGTTGCATGAGCAAATGCCCACTCTGGCCCAGTAGTCCGCATGTTATATAAGAGTATCATATAATAGAGTGCATACACAAAACTGTTGTGTTGTATGAGAGTGTTTCGTAATAATAGAGTGCATACACAAAACTGTTGTGTTGTATGAGAGTGTTTCGTAATAATAGAGTGCATACACAAAACTGTTGTGTTGTATGAGAGTGTTTCGTAATAATAGAGTGCATACACAAAACTGTTGTGTTGTATGAGAGTGTTTCGTAATAATAGAGTGCATACACAAAACTGTTGTGTTGTATGAGAGCGTTTCGTAATAATAGAGTGCATACACAAAACTGTTGTGTTGTAAATGAGTGTTTCATGTTATACGTAAAGGCGTCACATAAGAGCGCATGATAAGACAAACTCGTGATCTAGGGGCCAATCATTCACTGCATCTGCCTATGGACCTGGCAGGGTCCACCCAGGTAGCATGCAGTGACGCAGGTTCTGTATGGTGGGCTTGCCCGCTGATGGGTAGTGGTCCCTGGCGCGGCAACAAAACGATAGGTAGTGTGGTACCTGGTGACAAGGCGCTGCCCTAGGCAAAATTGAGGTTTTAGGTTTGTTTCTCTTTCTCTGAGATGACAGCTTGGATCAAGGGAGCAGCCGACATCGACATTAACACAGTATACAATATTACAACATCATATTACGTGGATTCATTTTCCCAGTCACAAAAGAAGACAGGATAGAAAGCGTGCAAGAAGGTTTGAAAGACATACGGAAGCTTTGTAGGAACCGGCGGTCAATTAATGCAATTATCTGACTGCAGCTGCATCCATGCAGGCACTACAAACAGGCATGCAGGCACATCAACGCAAGCCATGTGACTGTGCTTCGCTAACTGGCTGCATTTTGCCCTGGAAATGCCTCATTGTGAATACCTCGCCGGTCCTTTCCCTCCATCCCACCCCTCCCACCCCTTCCCACCGTCGTCCATAGACCGTACACTCGTGGCTTCGCGTTCAAGATGACCAGTTTTAAGATAACGAGGTCCTGGTTTTGACCTCCTAGATCCTGGAGTGTTTCCACCACTCCCCGTCACTCGTCACGATCATCTGACATTGCTTACCGTCCATCGCGAGCGGTATTGTTTCGTAGTCCATGAAAGTCCTGGATTGGATTTCCGGCCTGGGTTGGAACAGGATGATCGTATGTCTCGACTGTTGCGGTCACAGACACCAGCACAGGGGGCAACGCACGCAACAGCACATTGCCATGGCGCAAGATCAACATCAGAATACAACCCACTGCTAGCAACTTGCTTCTTCTACATAAGCCGTGCCATGAACAGCCGGTGCTGAGTGACATTACTGAGTGATACCGCTGAGTGACACCAAACTCTGCGTGCTAAGCATCCAAAAGCTTTCAGTTAGCCAGCCAGCTGATCCCACAGTCCTGCTTGCGCGCTGCTTTTTTGTAAGAATTTCATCTGCTGATAGGAAAACCCAGCCTGTGTTGCGCAAAGTGACGCCCAAACTGCAAACGTACCATGTTGGGTTAGATGTTGGGACGAACTCGCGGACACGGAGGCAGGCAGAGCGATGACTGCCAAAGAGAATCTCCTCGGCTACGCTGTCACCGACGATGCTGCGGCTCGCGTGCAAGCAGGGCAGGCTCGGTACGAGGCAAAGTACGCATGCATCAGCATTGTTCGCTATAACATTGAGCTACGCTGCGTGCAGTTTCCCTCCCAAAAGATGGTTGTGCGTTTCTGGGCACGACCCAGCTTGGCTGGCATGGCAGGCTCGTACCGAAGGCCCTCTACTGTACTGTACCATCTTTTGACTTTTCCGCGCCATGGCGAGTTCAGGCCAGGAAACTAAACGCTGGCACTACAGTAACTGTACGAACCAGGTCCCATGTAGGTGCGCACCTGAATCCTGGTCATTGTCTGCAAGCCTGCAGCTACCGTGGGAAATGACCCCGGAGGTGGACAATCTCGTAATCTGGGTGCACGATGGTTTAGGCTACCGTACAAACTGTAGCACTTTATGCTTGCGGCAGGTACCTACAGCAAGTACAGTTGCCCTTTATACTACTTTTTGGCTGCGCAAACTCTTCCGCAAACTCTTCCGGCAAACGTTGTCCGTACACTAGTAGCGCGAAAATCGGAACGCAAAATTTGTTTCCACAAAATCTTTCAGCAAATCGTGTCCGTAGGCTTTCTAGCGGCCTGTCACCGCGTAGCGTCCGGCGCCCAAACTCTTCTAAGACGAGTAGCCAAACAACCTCCAGCCAATTTCGCCAGCATTAGAGGAAATATACGTAACGGCTGAGTAACGGTCTAATACATTTAGTAGCTCAGCGTAGGAGCGAGCCAAAACGATGCGTGCCAAGTTGAGCTTGAAATTGGCCTAGGCGTTTGGAACGGACGAGGGAAATTGGCAGGGAAAACGGCGAGGAGAGGACCGATTCAAGGGGTATTTGGCGGTTGCTGGCAAAAAGCGAGAAAGCTGACGGACGGATCTGACGTACTGACATAACAGGTTTAGTTGCGGTTCGGTTCAGCCACCGGCTTCCCAAAATAGGCCAGCAAACCGTCCGGCACCATGAGTTTGCATGGAATCGAGGCGTAATCCAGGGGATCACAGGCTGTGGCCGGCCGTACAGGTTCGGCTGTCTTGCTAGTGGGCGGGCTGTGTGAGCGGGAGTGTACGGCTGTGCTGGTACTCGCCGTTGAGGCACAAAAAGCCGTTGAGGCACAGAATCTGCCAAGTAGCGGGGGTTCGGGGGCGGAGCCCCCGATCTTGTCAACTACTATATTACGATCGTGTTGCGCAAGGGAGAAACCCGAACATCCTGACACCGCCGCGGGCGCCGTACCGTACGGCCTGATCGCACCCCCACGACCGAGGGCCATTGCTGAAATCCTGCGGAGCCGCGAGTTACGGCCCGTAACCGCTCGCCTGAACGCCGTCACACCCTCCTAAGATCGAGTCTTACCTATTCTGAACAGAAGCTGAATTCAGCAAAATGCACGAGAAATGCCGGGGGGCATATACGGCTGGGGGCAAGAGTTTATACACGAAGGATCTCTCTCCAAACAAAGTACTAGAAATACTAAGGGTTCAGACTGAACGGGAAATTTTGAGTGTTCAGACTGAACGGGAATTGTGCCAAAAATTTAGTTCGAACACATTTCTGAACGGGTTTTTCGTTAAATTTTTGGTTGGGCCTACTTCCCACGCAATTTCCTTTCCAATTTTTGCGAGATGACTGAACTGAACGTGTTCAGACGGGGAGCGTGCCAAAAAAACGGCTCGAAACTGTGAAAAGCAGGGGGCTCCGCACAAAAAACGGCCGTACGAAACCGAATTTTTGGGCTCCCGCTGGCCCCCCCCACCTGCGACCCTGACGAAAATACGGACTTGAAGTATTCAGGTTGAACGGGGAAAGTTGGACCGGTCGAACCGTACCAAATTTTAGTTCGCATGCAGGGCGGGGCGAGCGTCGCGTCGAACGCACCAGGCTGGGCAGTGGCAATGGGTAAAGTGAACGTGAATAACAAAAGCGGCATGGTCGGGGCAAAAAATTTTAATGAAACAAAGCGACGTGCTGCGGAAGCAACCATAGTTGTTGCCGGATGGCGATGGCGGGCGACGTAGCATGTGAAATCGGGATGGGGAATGCGAATTCATGGCTTTCAAAATTTTGTATTGGAAGAGTACGTAGGAAACTTTCTGAGCTGGCGGGGCGTCAACCCCGTGCAACCTGCGTGGGAGAGGTCCGTGTCGCTATGGCATTTGCTGTATAATAGCCAGCGACCTGGAAATTGAACGTCGTCATCAGATTGTTTTGTTTCAGTGTCGTCATTCTTCAGTTTTACGTATTTCACGCCTTGTAAAATCAGTTTTGCTGTTCATGGAAGACGTGGGATGGGGCAAACGAATGTCTGGTGTCACCATAGACAGTTGCGATTGAGCGCTGGATTGCTTGGCACGGGACGAACGCTGGCGATGGCGATTTGTGTCAAAGATGTGGTCAATGTATCTGCTTTTATCTAATGTGATTTACGTTTACCGTAATCTTATGCAATTTCCTTTTTTCCAGACGAATTTTCTTGGTCGCAGCGTGCACATACCGGACCAAGAGTCTGTCTTCCATTGTCGTATCCGTGGGGTGCGTCCTCTTCATTCTCCTTGGGAATGTCATTGCCACGTTATCCGTGTTGCTTTCTTTTGGAACAGGCTGGGCAGGGAAAGCCCATGATTGCTCATGGATGATTTCTCATGCACCAATTTTGGGAGTCGTTGACTGCTGTGCTGACGTTGATGGTGGTTTTGCGTGTGATAAGCTGCCTTGCTTTGCACGTGAGTTTTCACTGGGCTATATGGGTGAAGGTGAGCAACTAGGGGTGTGTCATGCTGTGCTATATTGCTTCCATCCAGCATATCCAAAGTTAGACTTGCTCTAATGGCTGTGCAATATTTGTGTTGTGCAGATTTTTACTGGGCTGAAGCCAAATTCACGCATGGGTAGGTTTTGCTGCACGTGAATTTTTACTGGGCTGTACGTGCAGGTGGGTAACCATGTGTTGTGCCATATTTTTCTACATGGATTCATCATACTTGCTGTCAAACGTAGGCCCCATTCGCTTGCACACTGAATTTTGCTTTGCTGGCTGTGTAATTTTGATGTCTCATTGTGCAGGCGTGCCCGCTACCTGATCAACCAGGTGTGCTTTGCATTGTGCCAGCGGGGCAATGTTTGTTTCCTTTGCACGTGTAGACAGGCAGGCTGGCAGGGGACATGGGGCACGAGGCTTGGGGCGTGGGGTATGTGGCATGGGTCAGGCAGCCAGCCAGCCAGCCAGCCAGCCAGCAAGGCAGCCACATGCACGGGATGTGATTATTGGCAAGCCAGCCAGCGGGGGCACCACAGGGAGGAGGGCATGGGGACAGGGGGAAGGGGGGAGGGGGCGGGGGGCAGGGTCCAGGCGGCAGGGGGCAGGGGGAGCCTTTCTGAAGCTATGAGTCACAGGTCATGGGGACTGGGGCATGGGGCAGGCCCTCAGCCACCTGCACGTGATGTGGTCAGAGGCAAGACACAAGCAAGGGCACAGTGGGCAGGTGGGACGGGGCAGGGGACCTGGGGCACGAGCCATGAAACTTGGGGACATGGGGCACGAGGCTTGGGGCGTGGGGTATGTGGCATGGGTCAGCCAGCCAGCCAGCCAGCCAGCCAGCCAGCCAGCCAGCCAGCCAGCCAGCCAGCCAGCCAGCCAGCCAGCCAGCCAGCCAGCCAGCCAGCCAGCCAGCCAGCCAGCCAGCCAGCCAGCCAGCCAGCCAGCCAGCCAGCAAGCAAGGCAGCCACATGCACGAGATGTGATTATTGGCAAGCCAGCCAGCGGGGGCACCACAGGGAGGAGGGCATGGGGACAGGGGGAAGGGGGGAGGGGGCGGGGGCAGGGTCCAGGCGGCAGGGGGCAGGGGACCCTTTCTGAAGCTATGAGTCACAGGTCGTGGGGACTGGGGCATGGGGCAGGCCCTCAGCCACCTGCACGTGATGTGGTCAGAGGCAAGTCACAAGCAGGGGCACAGTGGGCAGGTGGGACGGGGCAGGGGACCTGGGGCACGAGCCATGAAACTTGGGGACATGGGGCACGAGGCTTGGGCGTGGGGTATGTGGCATGGGTCAGGCAGCCAGCCAGCCAGCCAGCCAGCCAGCCAGCCAGCCAGCCAGCCAGCCAGCCAGCCAGCCAGCCAGCCGCCAGCCAGCCAGCCAGCCAGCCAGCCAGCCAGCCAGCCAGCCAGCCAGCCAGCCAGCCAGCCAGCCAGCCAGCCAGCCAGCCAGCCAGCCAGCCAGCCAGCCAGCCAGCCAGCCAGCCAGCCAGCCAGCCAGCCAGCCAGCCAGCCAGCCAGCCAGCCAGCCAGCCAGCCAGCCAGCCAGCCAGCCAGCAAGGCAGCCACATGCACGAGATGTGATTATTGGCAAGCCAGCCAGCGGGGGCACCACAGGGAGGGGACAGGGGGAAGGGGGGAGGGGGCGGGGGGCAGGGTACAGGCGGCAGGGGGCAGGGGGAGCCTTTCTGAAGCTATGAGTCACAGGTCGTGGGGACTGGGGCATGGGGCACGCCCTCAGCCACCTGCACATGATGTGGTCAGAGGCAAGTCACAAGCAGGGGCACAGTGGGCAGGTGGGACGGGGCAGGGGACCTGGGGCACGAGCCATTAAACTTGGGGCATGGGGAGTGGGGCGTTGGGCAGGAAGGTAGGGGTGGTACACACGCACATGCCCTGCCATGCCCTGCGATCCCGCAAAAGGGCACCGTGGGGTCTTGTGGGTTGTCACACGTTGTTATGGGGTGCATATTTGCAGGGACATGAAGATGGGTGACCGCGCCGTAACCGAGACGTGTGTGGTGGCAACATGCCGCCTGGATACCAGCTGGCCTTGCTTCGTTAGATACATTTATGGCGTGCCCTTGCGGTGGTCACAGTGGTCACAGTGAGGGCCTGTGGTTGCCCCATACTGGTGGTGGTTATAAAGAAGTTAGCGAATACAAAACTTTCTTTGTTAAGGTGATTTTGAAGTGGGCATGAGCGATCGTGCACATGCTAACATTTTATGGCCATTCCATGGTGAAGTTGGGAATTGGATGGGATTGTTTGATAAAGATGCGGTGGTGTGTCTTAAAATGAGCTGTGCTAATCTCATTATGAAGTGCTCAAGACAACTCATTATAATAAATCAGAGTTGGAACAAACATTGTCTGCATCATGCCCCAACTTGAACACTACATGAAGTGTGACACCTATGCTACGTGTGTTGCGGGCTAGCTGTGTCAGCAAACAATTTTAGCTTTTAGCCCTCAAATCGTGTCCAACTCGCACCTAAAAATAGGAGCCAGTTGCACCTTGCATGGTAATGTCCACAAACTAACCTAAAACAATTTAGTGTCCATACTGCGACCAAAGCACACTCATATAGGGACTTTGGTCTGGCAGGCCCCCAGCGGCTTGGCCGGCCAGGGTGGCATATTGTGACCTGGCCTGGCCCCAAGGGCATTCCCAAAAGGGTAGGGAAACATGCCACGAACTACACCCAGATGTTGCTGGATGACCTACTCATCCCAGCCATAACTCATAAAAAATGCCTACAATATTTGGAACGAATCCATGCATCGATGCTCCTACACCAATCAGTTTTCTGCACCGCCATAGCCTCGACTTTGCATGTACGTAATTATTTCGTCCCAGTGGACCTTTAGCGAGATGACTTGCCTGAACGTGTTCAGACGGGGAGCGTGCCAGGAAACGGCTCGAAGCTGGGAAAAGCAGGGGGCTCCGCCTGCGGACGGGCCGTACGAAGCCGAAATTTCATGGCTCCCGCTGGCCCCCCCGCCTCGGCGCCCTCGGCCACTGCCCCTTCGCGCTGCGCGCCCCGCGTGGCGCCGGCGTTCCCGAGGACGCACCCCGCGGGTGTACGCGCCAATCGCCCGCTCAGGCGCCAAAAAGTCCGGGCCCCGAAGGGGCCCCCAACTTGTCAACTACTATATTACGATCGTGTTGCGCAACGGAGAAACCCGAACATCCTGACATCGCCGCGGGCGCCGTACCGTACGGCCTGATCGCACCCCCACGCCCGAGGGCAAATCCTGAAATCCTGCGGAGCCGCGAGTAACGGCCCGTAACCGCCGGCCTGAACGCCGTCACACCCGCCTAAGATCGAGTCTTACCAATTCTGAACAGAATCTGACGTCAGCTCAATTCAGCAAAATGCGCGAGAAATTGCGGGGGGCATATACGGCAGGGGGGAAGAGTTTGGGCTGGGGGGTCTCGACCCAAACATCCTACTTGATTTACTAAGGGTTCAGACTGAACGGGGAATTTTGAGTGTTCAGACTGAACGAAAAATTAGTTCGAACACATTTCTGAACGTTTTTTTTGTTAAATTTTCGGTTCGGCCTACTTCCCACGCGATTTCTGCGAGATGACTGACCTGAATGTGTTCAGACGGGGAGCGTTGTAAAAAACGGCTCGAGGCGGTGAAAAGCTGGGGGATCCGTTCGTAAAACGGCCGTACGAAACCGAAATTTTGGGGCTCCCGCTGGCCCCCCCTTATATAGTCGAGCTACGAAACGAGTTGATACTGAACGGGACGCGTGGCAGTATGACAGTGACAGTCACAGTGACCGGAGAGTTGACTGTACGTGGGAAATTTTTGGAGTGTTGTGAACCAGCGAATTTTAATATTGTCCAGCTACGAAACGGGTTGAGACTGAACGGGACGCGTGGCAGTATGACAGTGACAGTGACAGTGGGAAATGTTGTGAACCTGCGAATTTGGGGCGCGGTGTTTTGGGAGTGCGTGGCGATGGATGCAATATAGTTGGCATCGTCAGAATGCTCGGCATTGTTAAGGGACGTAAGGAAACAATGTACATTGCTCACGCCGGGAAATTGGAGTTACTGCAGCTCGGGGACAGGCTCGCACTAGTTGTGCTGTTGTGATAGGATTGTCATCAGCCGTAGGTAATCGATGGTCAACGCCGCTTTCAGAATGAGGAGGTGGACGTTATACCTGATATCAATATACTTTCTTGGGCAGGTAAGTGGACATGGAAAGGTTTCGATGCTTACTTATTTCTGCATTCTGCATGACCACTTGGGCGAGTCAGGATATTGCTTAGCGTGTAGGTGTTGCAGGATGGCGTTGACGTTGTTGGGAATACGACGTGTGAATTTGTGTTCGTGTGCCTTCTGAGACGTGTAGGCGAGCACGGTTGTCAGTGTGGACCCGCGGCCAGAATCGTATCATTACGTCGAGCAAGCCGGGCTTTACCAGGGCGATGTCTCGTTGCAGCAGGCCTACGTACGGGATGTGCTGAATTGGTTGGTCCTGTCGCCACCTGACGGCTTCTGCGACAACGTTTATTTGACGGTGAGTTCCTTGTGGCGTTACTCTGCTATAAATGATCATATGTTTTTGTAAACTTGATGTACTGGGCATGGTTGCTGTGTGTTATTGCAGCCCACCCATCAAATGACATCGGATTGACCTCAAACTTGGAAGGTAGTTTTTGGGAGTGTGTTGCAGTGTGCCTACCAAGTTTCAGGCCAATTGAATGTATGGGCTGCCACTCCCAGGCTTTGGCTTGTGCAACACACCCCAACATAGTTGCTCGCCGGTAATAACCAAGTGGGTGTGGTGCACCCCACCCATCAAATGATATTGGATCGACCTGAAACTTGGAAGGTAGTTTTTGGGAGTGTGTTGCAGTGTGCCTACCAAGTTTCAGGCCAATTGAATGTGATTTGGTATGGGCTGCCACTCCCAGGCTTTGGATTGTGGTGGGGGCTGGCATGCGTGCGTGGGCATGGGGGGGAGCTGCCATGCGTGCATGTGGGGCGGGGCGGGGTGCCATGCATTCGTGGATGTGGGGGGGGAGTGCCATGCATGCGTGGGTTTGGGGGGGGGCTGGCATGCACGAGGTGTGGGGGTGCGATCAGGCCGTACGGTACGGCGCCCGCGGCGATGTCAGGATGTTCGGGGTTCTCCCTTGCGCAACACGATCGTAGTTAAGTAGTGGGTGTGTGTGGGGGGCTGGCATGCGTGCATGTGGGGGGTGGCTGGCATGCATGCGTGGGTGGGAGGATTACCATTCCAATGATAACTCTTTACAACATGACAAAGGTACAGACACTTGTGGCGATGGCGCATGCGTGGGTTTAGGGGGGGGCTGGCATGCGTGCCTGGGTTTGTGGGGTGGCTGGCGTGCGTGTGTGGGCGTGGGTGGTGGCTGGAATGAATGAGCGGGTGTGGGGCTGGCTGGCATGCGTGCGTGTGGGGCGGGGCGGCATGGCATGCGTGCCTGGGTGTCGGGGGGGGCTGGCATGCATTCGTGGGTGTGGGGGGGAGCTGCCATGCATGTGTGGGTTTAGGGGGGCGCTGCCATGCGTGCATGGGTGTGGGGGGTGGCTGGCATGCATGCGTGCATGTGGGGGGGGCTGGCATGCGTGTGTGGATTTATGGGAGGGGCTGGCATGCGTGTGCGCATTTATGGGGTGGCTGGCATGCGTACGTGGGTGTGGGGGGTGGCTGGCATGCATGCGTGCATGTGGGGAGTGGCAGGCATGCATGTGTGCATGTGGGGGGGGGGCTGGCATGCGTGTGTGGATTTATGGGAGGGCTGGCATGCGTGCCTGGGTTGGTGGGATGGCTGGCATGCACGTGCATGTGGGGGGTGGCTGGCATGCATAAGTGGGTTTGTAGGGTGGCTGCAATGCGTGAGTGGGTGTGGGGGTGGCTGGAATGCGTGAGTGGGTGTGTGGGGTGGCTGGCATGCATTTTACTCTATAAAAAAAGGCTTGCCCTGGAGCCCAGAGTGTATTGTGGAAAGAAAATAGTTAACTTATTTGGGCTCGTTATTTTTTGCTGGGGCTGCCGTTCTTGCTCTGGTCGCAGATGCTACATCTGGTGTCGTTCCTGCCTCCCATGCCGAGCGGTGGGCAGACTTCTGCGGAGGTGCAGCTGGTGAGTTTTTTGCTCTCTGGCTTTCGTGGTGATGTCCACCATGATTTTTTATACTATTAATTGAGTGGAGGGTAGGGTAGGATCTGTTCACACGTAATATATATATATTTTTTTAACACGTCATTCTTTGCTTCGTGTTTGTTCTCATGTTTGTTGATTGCTTAGCTGGAGGCTGCACGATTTGGCACTGCCAACGAGTTCCTGGTAGCGGCCGCGGCGTGTAACGGGGACCCAGCGCAGTGCCTCGCTCGCACGCAGTTTCTTGCGGGCATGCTCGAGGCACGGCGACTGCGTCAGGTGTATCAGCTTGAAGATCGACTGTTTGCATCAGCAGACTATTTGGACAGCGTAAGTGGATGTGTGTGAGTAGATTAACTGCACAGACATTGTTCTTTGGTTGTTGTGTTTCTGCCATGCGTGCGTGGGTGTGGGAGGGGCTGGCATGCGTGCATGGGCGTGGGGGGGAGCTGCCATGCATGCATGTGGGGCGGGGCGGCCTGCCATGCATTCGTGGGTGTGGGGGGGGAGTGCCATGCATGCGTGGGTTTAGGGGGGGGCTGGCATGCGTGCATGGGCGTGGGGGGGAGCTGCCATGCATGCATGTGGGGCGGGGCGGGCTGCCATGCATTCGTGGGTGTGGGGGGGGAGTGCCATGCATGCGTGGGTTTAGGGGGGGGCTGGCATGCGTAATTGGGTTTGTACGGTCGCTGGCATGCATGCGTGGATGTGGGGGTGGCTCGCATGCCTGCGTGGGTTTGTGGGGTGGCTGGCATGCATGCGTGCATGTGGGGGGTGGCTGGCATGCGTGCGTGGGTTTGTGGGGTATGGCTGGCATGCATGCGTGCATGTGGGGGGTGGCTGGCATGCATGCGTGGGTTTGTGGGGCGGCTGGCATGCATGCGTGCATGTGGGGGGGGGCTGGGATGCATGCGTGCATGTGGGGGGTGGCTGGGATGCATGCGTGGGTTTGTGGGGTGGCTGGCATGCATGCGTGCATGTGGGGGGTGGCTGGCATGCCTGCGTGGGTTTGTGGGGTGGCTGGCATGCATGCGTGCATGTGGGGGGTGGCTGGCATGCATGCGTGCATGTGGGGGGTAGCTGGCATGCATGCGTGGGTTTGTGGGGCGGCTGGCATGCGTCCATGTGGGAGGGGCTGGCATGCGTGCAGTTCTACAACACACCCGAGGACGAGCAGGCTGTGCTCCTCCACGATTTCTGCAACGAGGCTCGTTGGGTGGACTGCCTTGTTCGCGTGCAGCCCAAGGGCGGAAAACACCGCGACGCGTCCTTTGCGTTGCTTAAGAAGCACGTTTACACGGCCGACGACGCCCAGCACGAGGAAGCGGAGCCGGGGGGCGATGAGGACATTGCTGCGAGCATCGCAGTTCTGCAGGCGGAGCGGGTGATGAACGCAGCTAGCGTGGCGAGCAGCAGCATCCCCAACCCCTCTGCCGGCGAAGCCACCAACGTGACGAGCACCAGCGCGCCCAACCCCTCTCCCGGCGCTGCTGCCAACGTGGCGAGCACCAGCGCTCCCAACACCTCTCCCGGCGCTGCCGCCAACGTGGCGAGCGCCAGCGACGCCAACCCCTCTGCCGGCGTCGCCGCCAACGTGGTGGGCGCCGCCGCCCCCAACCCCTCTGCCGGCGACGCCGCCAACGTAGCGAGCACCAGCGCTCCCAACCCCTCTGCCGGCGACGCCGCCAACGTGGCGGGCGCCAGTGCTCCCAACCCCTAGGATGGAGCTAGTTGTTTAAGAGATGGATGTAAAGAACGACGGTCCCAACACCATATGGACACTGTTGAGCTGGGCCTGAGATTAACCGTCGTATGTCTTTGGCATGAGTGACATATGCTGAGTTAATATTGCATCCATAAATAACATATCGGTGCTGCATGGTTGTCTCTTTGATATTAAATAATCTTGCCCCCGTTGGGAAGTCACAGAGCATTAACCGCGATGGATGGATTATTCCTAGTGTATCTAATCTACAAAAACAGTTCTATGTTCTCTTTATGATGCTCGCAACCCTAGGGGTCTTGGTTGGCATGCCTCCCTCGTTTGAAAACACGTTCCTTCCAATGCAGTGGGGAAGGTTGTTGGCCTCTATGACCTTCACAGTCACATGTCTATTAATTAATAAAGTAATTCATGACCATGGGCCCACTTGGCCATGCCCACCATCTTTTGCCAAATCACTTCAACAGGCCTAGCAACCCCATGCATGTCCTCTCCACAGGCGGAGACGCCAATTCATCAGTTTATTAATTGATTCAACTCGTGACACGCCAATTAATTAAATAGCGTGCAGGTCAATCATTTGGGGGGTTGGCAACTGCCAGGGGGTCGCATGGTCCCTCGTGCACACTAGCACGTGCCCACCGTTAGGGGTGGGTCATGGTCCTAAAATATGCAAATGAGCTTGGATTGGCCTGAAACTTTGAGGGAGCCTTCCCCCACACTAGCCCATTATGTGGGCCAAGTGGGGTCGTGCAGGTCCATCATTTCTGGGAGTGGCTGCTGCCAGGGGGTCGCATGGTCCCTTGTGCGCGCTACCACGTGCCCCCCGTTAGGGGTGGGCCATGGTCCTTAAATATGAAAATGGGCTTGGATTGGGCTGAAACTTGGAAGGAGGCTTCCCCCACACTAGCCCATCATGTGGGCAAAGTGGGGTCGTGCAGGTCCATCATTTGGGGGAGTGGCTGCTGCCAGGGGGACGCATGGTCCGTCGTGCGCGCTAGCACGTGCCCACCGTTAGGGGTGGGCCATGGGTCTAAAATATCCAAATGACCTTGGATTGGCCTGAAACTTGGAGGGAGGCTTCCTCCACACTACTCAATCATGTGGGCAAAGTGGGGTCGTGCAGGTCAATCATTTGGGGGGTTGGCAACTGCCAGGGGGGCGCATGGTCCCTCGTGCGCGCTAGCACGTGCCCGCCGTTAGGGGTGGGTCATGGTCCTAAAATATCCAAATGACCTTGGATTGGCCTGAAACTTGGAGGGAGCCTTCCCCCATACTACCCCATCGTGTGGGCAAAGTGGGGTCGTGCAGGTCCATCATTTGAGGGAGTAACTGCTGCCAGGGGGTGGCATGGTCCCTGGTGCGCGCTACCACATGCCCCCCGTTAGGGATGGGCCATGGTCCTAAAATATGCAAATGGGCTAGCATTGGCCTGAAACTTGGAGGGAGGCTTCCCCCACACTAGCCCATCATGTGGGCAAAGTGGGGTCGTGCAGGTCCATCATTTGAGCGGGTGGATGTTGCCAGGGGGTGGCATGGTCCCTCGTGCGCGCTAGCACGTGCCCGCCGTTAGGGGTCCGTGATGGTCCTAAATATGCAAATGACCTTGCATTGAGCTGAAACTTGGAGGGAGCCTTTCCCCACACTAGCCCATCATGTGGGCAGAGTGCATGGGGGCTGCGGGGGTGGATGTTGTCAAGGGGTGGCATGATCCCTTGCACCCGCTAGCACGTGCCCACCGTTAGGGGTGCCCACCGTTAGGGAGCCTTCCCCCACACTAGCTCATCATGTGTGTGGGAAACTTGGGAGGAACAAGGCTCCAGCACTAGTCCATCACGCTTGCTAACTATCAAAAATAGTTGTAGATGTTTATTGCAATTCGATATACACTATATGTTCCATTCCAATGTCACATTCATAAAATTTATTATTCCCAATGAATATATAAACCATGAGAGAACATTGCTGTCCACACAAGCGCTATGGTGTGTTAACTTATGCATTATAAAGGCGTGCGGCCAAAACTACAGGAGTCACCGTTTTGGGTCACGAACAATAATGTACAAAGTTGCATTGGTAAAATATCTCTGCTTTCACCCTCGTCCGTCGACAGGGATGTATGTGAACCTGTCTGACCACACAAGGCGCTGCGGCCAGCAAGTGTCCGCCATGTGCTCTACCCAGTGCGCAAAACGCAGGCACAGCCATGCTGTCTTGCCATGGTGTACCAGAAAATGCCAAACGTCATGGCGATCCTGGCGCGCATCCCTGGCACCATGCTCGGTCTGCCGCGCTGTCTCCTCTGAGGTGAGCCAGTCCTCGAAGTACTTCTCTTCCTCAAACATATTTTCAGTTCCTGGCTGGTAAGGTGGCCCGATCTCGAACACCCGAAGGGGAACCATGCATCCCATGACGTCCCATGCAATGGTATTTTTTTCCTCCTGGGTGAGTGGAGTAGAGTCGTCCGCACACGCTCCCAGGAACTTGATGTGATTCTCGATGTCTTCCCAGTCCTCCTGCGATCCCGTTGCTGCCCGGCGGTATAACTCAAACAGCACTTGCAAGTTTGCACGTGCGTACCGCGACCGCACGAGGAACAACACCGTGCAAAGAAACAGCACCCCACGCCGAGCGCCATACACTCTCGCAAACAAAAACGCAGCAGCAATGAGCACCAGATGGTGCGAGCCGCTACGCCCCCCGAAATCGTGCAACAAGTTCACCGTGCGGGTAAGCGGGGGGTAACCCCTGCTGTCATTGTCCGTCAACCTGGAATGATGCAGAGTCACCAATCCACGGATGCAGGTGTAGTGTTCTAACGTCCACGCGTTGGGGGCAGGCTCGAGCAAGCTGCACAACAGGTGAATGCGTGGTAGCACGTCGTACGAACCGTGAATCGAATGTAGCTTTTCCCTCGCCGACTGTAGAGAAGACGAAAACAGAGCTCGCTCACCGCGCGCGGCGTGCTCGCACAGCACCATTTCACAGTTACGTAACAAACTGTCGTCATCCCCCATTTCAAATCGAGAATCTGCACGCAAAAGATGCAGCACACACAGTTGGCTTCAGGATACAATGCTTTCCTCAACCCTGATCGGGAAGTCTTTATGAAAAAAGCCGACCGACGTTAGATAGCAAACGCAATGTAGTCATACAAGCAATTGACAACTGCCTGAGACAGTCCGTCAACTACACTTGCATCGGTTCGTGTCCTTTGTTACTTGCTCCTTCCCCTTGCCGGCGTTCCCGACGGAAGCCATTTGCGGCACACCACTAGACGAAGCCAGGCGACAATGCCCCAGAAAATGTACGCCTCGAAGTGCCGGTCGACCGCCAGTCCAAACGGTTTTATACCCACCACACCACCGTCAGTCACCTCGGACAACGTAGTTTCTCATGAACAAGGTCATTACCAAAATGACGTAGCTTCTCATGAACAAGGACATTACCAAAAAATTATCGACAACCTGCTAAGGCAGTCCCATCAGCCGCAGCTTACCAGGTAACGTGCGTGTGTGCAACTCGCCCGTTGAAACTCATGAACGCTATGGCAGGCTTATGGTTGTAAATTTGGAACAAATTCTGTGGACAGATTTTATCCGGTATTCGTATGTCTTTTCTCACGTGTTGTAGTTAGTTAGCTAGTTAGTTAGTTAGCTAGTTAGTTAGTTAGTGTTAGTGCTGAATTCAGCCGAAGGCGCGCAATTTTGCGGAAGAGTAGACGAACCGTACCAAAATTTAGTACGATTAAATTCCCATGCAATTTTCGTGCCGAACGTGTTCAGACGGGGAGCGTGGCAAAAAACGGCTCGAAACTCTGAAAAGCAGGGGGCTCAGCCCAAAAAACGGCCGTACGTAACCGAAATTTTCGGGCTCCCGCTGGCCCCCCCGCCTCGGCGCCCTCGGCCACTGCCCCTTCGCACTGCGCACCCCGCGTGGCGCCGGCGTTCCCGAGGACGCACCCCGCGGGTGTACGCGCCAATCGCCCGCTCAGGCGCCAAAAAGTCCGGGCCCCGCAGGGGCCCCCAACTTGTCAACTACTATATTACGATCGTGTTGCGCAAAGGAGAAACCCGAACATCCTGACACCGCCGCGGGCGCCGTACCGTACGGCCTGATCGCACCCCCACGAACGAGGGCAAATCCTGAAATCCTGCGGAGCCGCGAGTTACGGCCCGTAACCGCCGGCCTGAACGCCGTCACACCCTCCTAAGATCGAGTCTCACAAGTTCTGAACGGAAGCTGAATTCAGCAAAATGCGCAAGAAATGCCGGGGGGCATATACGGATGGGGGGGATGTTGTTTGCCGAAAAGGAATCTCCAAAACATCCTACTTGATTTACTAAGGGTTCAGACTGAACGGGAAATTTCGAGTGTACAGACTGAACGAAAATTTAGTTCAAAAAAATTTCTGAACGGAATCTTTGTTAAATTTTCGGTTCGGCCTACTTCACACGCAATTTCTGCGAGATGACTGACCTGAACGTGTTCAGGCGGGAAGCGTGGCAAAAACCGGCTCGAATCTGTGAAAAGCAGGGGGCTCCGCCAGCCAAACGGCCGTACGAAACCGAAAATTTTGGGCTCCCGCTGGCCCCCCCGCCTCGGCGCCCTCGGCCACTGCCCCTTCGCACTGCGCACCCCGCGTGGCGCCAGCGTTCCCGAGGACGCACCCCGCGGGTGTACACGCCAATCGCCCGCTCAGGCGCCAAAAAGTCTGGGCCCCGAAGGGGCCCCCAACTTGTCAACTACTATATTACGATCGTGTTGCGCAAGGGAGAAACCCGAACATCCTGACATCGCCGCGGGCGCCGTACCGTACGGCCTGATCGCACCCCCACGAACGACAACTATGCCTGAAATCCTGCGGAGCCGCGAGTTACGGCCCGTAACCGCAGACCTGAACGCCGTCACACCCTCCTAAGATCGACTGTCACCTATTCTGAACAGAAACCGAATTCAGCAAAATGCACGAGAAATGCCGTGGGGCATATACGGCTGATTAACTTGTTAATACACGAAGGATCTCTATCCAAACATCCTACTACAAATACTAAGGGTTCAGACTGAACGAAAAATTTTGAGTGTTCAGACTGAACGAGAAATGTGCAGAAAATTTAGTTCGAACCCTAGTCTGAACGGTTTTGGGGTTGAATTTGCGGTTCGGCCTACTTCCCACGCAATTTCCGTGCCAATTTTTGCGAGATCACTGAACTGAACGTGTTCAGACGGGGAGCGTTGCAAAAAACGGCTCGAATCTGTGAAAAGCAAGGGACTCCGCCCAAAAAACGGCCGTACGAAACCGAAATTTTATGGCTCCCGCTGGCCCCCCCGCCTCGGCGCCCTCGGCCACTGCCCCTTCGCACTGCGCACCCCGCGTGGCGCCGGCGTTCCCGAGGACGCACCCCGCGGGTGTACGCGCCAATCGCCCGCTCAGGCGCCAAAAAGTCTGGGCCCCGAAGGGGCCCCCAACTTGTTGCCCTTTATATTACAATTTTAGACAGCGATTTGTTTGCGCAAACCCTAAAAGCAAACTGTTGCCGCGTGCGAGTAGCGTTCCGCGGCGACCGCGATTGGGGGGTCGACCGTAGGGGTTCCCTTACATGCGTGCCGTTGGCTTGGTTGCGTCCACTGGTTGCGCGGCAAAGTTTGGCCCATTTGTGCCACCATTGCGGCCAAACTCTTCTCCAACAGCGTTTTGGCTGGCCCACTGAAAGTTGTTTGCCCAAACTTTTGCCAAAAGTGTTGCGCAAACTCTTCCGTATTCGAGTAGCGTGGCCTATTGACCACAGAATTTCGGCATTGCGACCGATTCAAGCGGTATGTGTGCGACAAACGTGGTGGGGTTGTTGCCCGGTTATTGGCCGGGAACTAGCGTCAGTTTGACCACAGAATTGCGGCATTGTTGCCCAGTCGCTGCGTGTTGGTTCGTCACTTTGCATGTCGACTGCGCAGTCGCTGCGTGCCACAGGACAGCTCGGTAAGGGTTTGTTTCAATAATTTCAACGGACGCAACGAGTGCACGATGGGACGAAGACAAGGATAGCATGCGGAATTCAGAGAATTCGCACGATTTCCATTAAAGAAGGTCATTTAATGGTGTTGTTTGTGCATGTTGCCCGGTTGCTGCCTGGTTTTTGCGTGTCGTGGCGACCGCGCAGTCGCTGCGTGCCAAAGGACAGCTCGGTAGCGTTGGTTTCAATGATTTCAACAGATTTTAACGGATGCAACGAAGGCACGAAGGGACGAAGACAACGATAGCATGCGGAATGCAGAGAAATCATGCGAATTCGTGAAAGAAGGTCGTTGAATGATGTTGTTTGTGCATTTTGAAAAGTCAGGTGTTGTGGGATTCAATCAACGGCAAGGAAGCGTTTATACTGGCCTTTGAGTCGAAAGTGTGCTGCTTTACGTCAAGATTTCCATAACTATCGGTTTGCGCCACCAGTCTCGCGGGATGCGCGTCCTGCATGGAAGGGGGAAATTTTTATCAAGGAGACATCTAGCGCAGGCCAGAAATCGGGAGAATTCGGACCCTTTCTTATGCCCCCGGGCGAGGGACGATACCTTTCGTGGTGGGATCTACTTTGTGGTGGGATCATCTTTTGTGGTGGCTCGCGCCTTGACACCTCACAGGCATGCAACGTAGATAACATCATTAAAACTCCGGCGGCGCTGCAGGGCGGCATGGCAAGGGATCTGGCGCTATCTGACGGGAAAGAAGGCATAACCTCACGTTGATAACGTTGCTAAGAAGCGAAACATGTCGGCTGTCGGGGTTTTATCGAGTGGTTTTTGAGTGGTTTGTTGGAAGGTGTTTGCTGCAGGCTGCTCAGTTGTATGTAAATATTGAGGCAATTAAACGTTTCTTAGCACCGGCTTCACTGTGCTTGGAGGCTTCACTGTGCTTGGAGGCTCACCAGCTTGTGTATTTTTAGCAAACGGATGTGTTGGAAAGAAAGTGACATGGGTTGATCTGAGGGGCATACTGCACGGGTGAAACGCATGCAGGTAGGGAGTATCATTGGTAAGGCTGTATGTTATGTGTATACATATCTTTATGCGTATGCGTATATTGAATTTGGCCTTGTGGCAAGCTTTGGTTTTTTACCAAAGGGTTGTGCTGGAAAGAAAGGTGACAGGGGTTGATCTCAGGGGCATACTGCATGGGCGAAACTGCACAAGGTACTCCTTACCTGTCCGGTCATTGGTAAGGCACGGTGCGTTCCAGGGGTTGACCTGAGGGGCGTACGGCATGGGTGAAGCTGCATGTACGTATGCCCAATACCTATCATCATTGGTAACGCACTGCGTGACAGGGGTTGATCTAAGGGGCATACTCCATGGGTGAAACTGCATGTAGGTAGAGGGCATCTTTGGTAAAGCCGCAGTATATAATGCCAGGTATACATGGTTGTCTCCTTGATACATATATTTCAGGTTCTTCTTTTCGGGGTTTAATTTCCCTATGTTGCATGCCATTCTCACCCGCCTCTAATATTCTCAATGAATGCATATATTGCTTCCACTCCGGGCGACCAACTTTAGTGTAAATTATCCTACGGTATAACCGGTTGTGATAAATTAATGGATGAATAGATTAATGTCGCGCTCATGGTCCTCCCTGCCTTACCAATGAAATATAAATGCTTCCGTAACGCTCAATAAATGTCACAACTAAACCTAACGCACTAGCAATGATATACGCATACGTATTTTACACGTACCTCCGTCTGAACATCGCACAGTGAACAAAGTGCAAGACGTGTTCGCTGTGTTACCCCAACGGTTACTAATGCTTACGGCCTCAGTCGCACATCTCCGTGGCGCAATGGCAAGGGCAAATGTCTCCAGAATCTCTGATTGGCCGGGAACTAGCGTACGATTTTCACAGATTTTCACTCCAGTTGGTCGCCCGGACTGGAATATTTGCTCGCGTTCAGTGGGCCCTAAATGTGCACACGTTCCGTAGACGGTTGTAGTAGAGTAGGTGACGTGTCCGGCCGGAGACCGGCCACAAACGCCGGACAGGCACAATATTGGTTACTACCGGGGGCCCGGGGGCGAAGCCCCCGTTCTTGTAAACTGTTTTACAGTACTGTACCAGGTTTTAGTTTTTACCCATGTTTTCCCCGGGAATTTTCCACTCTAGTAATGCAGGCATCTGCGTGGTCATCGTTGTCACGTTTCCTTCGGGCTATGAGGTCACTTCCCTCGGCTCGGGTGTCGAGGTGGACGTGGAAATCCTTGACTGTGACCTACACTTAATAGCTTTTGTCGACCATTCATAAGCTCGTCGAATTGTCTTCGAGTACTGCACCTAATAAACGGCTTACGAGTGGCACGGGTAGCCCGTTAAAAGCGAAGCATTGCCGCTCGGCTTTTGGAACGAGTTATTCTTCTTGAAGTTTGAGTGAGACAGGGTTTTCCCACATCAACTAGCTAGTTGGAAATTCTGTTTCACCATGGCGGGCTTGTCTCTGGTCTGCCAGGATTGTGGCACCATGTTGCGAAGCGCTGCAGAAGCCCAGGTGCGTCAATGCATGTATCCGTGCACTCGAACCGTCAGGTGCCAATTTGCTTGATCGCTCGTCATGTGGGGATAGAATAGTATGCCGCGTGCTTGGGTGCAGGACGCTGCAGTGCTATAATTTCGCATATCTTCTATTTAGTATGCAAGCAGTCCACCTTTCAGCCAAGGAAAGGTACGTTATCAGCTTTACGTCAGTTGAGCACTTGGTCGACTGGTCAGGAGGAGATGGCTTACGCACGTCGTCGCGCCGGTGTCTCGGGGCCCTGTGCTTGTTGACTGCAGGAACATGCCGAGCATCGGGGGCACACGAATTTCGCAGAGTCCACGGAGGCGGTAAGTCAGGCGACGGAAGTTGCCATGTGTTGGGCTCGTGACAAGCTTGTCCGAGTAAATATTTCCCATTTTTTTTCTTTCACGTATTTAAATTTACATTGCCCAGTGCTATCCATTAACTTCAACCCACAACACCTTGATGCCCGTGCATGGTATTACCATCCAAAGGGCGGTTCTATTACCACAGCAGCTTGCAGGCAAGGCAGGTAGCTGGCATACGGCCCGCATAGCTGAGGCACGTCTAGATTAATTTAAACATAGACTGTGTCACATAGATAGGTGGACCTCACATTAGGAGCTTTAACTAGAAAAAATAAAACAAAAATCTCGCGCATGCATCAGTCATGGTGTTAAAGATTGCTGAGAGTCTACAGATATTGTCCCTGCCATCCGGAACGCTGCTGTTTGGTCTCAACTCTCATGTTGCTGCGCTGCCCCACTACTAATTAAATAAGCCTAGCATAGTGTATTTTTGTTTTATTTTGGGTATGGAGCATGTCCAGTGATGCCATGCTTTGCATTTTCCCCGAGGCTCAACCGGGTGTGCACGTGCTGTGTGCTTGCCTACCCCTAATTGGTTCCCGCAGGTGCTCAACCTGGTGTGCACCGAGTGCGGCAAGCCCTGCCGCAGCAAGACTGTGCGTGCTGCGCTGCTGGCGGTGGTGACGTGATGTAGTTGGCAGCATTGGTTGGCAGCATTGGTTGGCAGCATTGGTTGGCAGCATTGGTTGGCAGCATTGGTTGGCAGCATTGGTTGGCAGCATTGGTTGGCAGCATGACGGTGCGTGCGGTGCGGACCGAGTTGGAATAGATCGTGATGCGGTGACGGGCAGCAGGTAGCCACAGATGCAGTCGACGGGTCATGCCGTGCAGACTATGCTGACCACGGACCGTGATGCGGTGACGGGCAGCTGCTAGCGATTGATGACAGGCAATCAGGTCGCCCGATAGCGCTGGCCGCAAGATACGTAGAAAATACATGTACAGGCGGCCCCAGTGTCTCAGTAAATACGCAAAGATACGCAAAAGCATGCGAAAACACGCGAAAACACGCGAAGACACACGAAGATGCGCAGTTTCGGGATACACCATCGGTCCGTGTCCAGCCGGCAGTTTGCCCGATGTCGCTGGCGTTGGGGAGTCAAGGACACTCGTGTTCAGCATTGTTATTCAAGGCGTGGTTCATCCTTCTTTTTCATACCATCCTCTGCCTCCTCATGCGCATGGTAGCTCTATCCTATGCCATCATATCATGGCACCGTGCGTGGCATGCCATCACCTGGCCGCTATGGTATGCGAGCATTGCGGTATGTAATCTGTATCCACATGCGGGCATGTTGCCGGACGGAGGCCTTCACCTGCTCGCGGCTGGTTGGTTGTGTAGTATATCACATGTGTTTGTTCTGCATGATATCACATGTGTTTGTTCTACATGATATCACATGTGTTTGTTCTACATGATATCACATGTGTTTGTTCTGCATGATATCACATGTGTTTGTTCTACATGATATCACATGTGTTTGTTCTACATGATATCACATGTGTTTGTTCTACATGATATCACATGTGTTTGTTCTACATGATATCACGTGTGTTTGTTCTATATGATATCACGTGTGTTTGTTCTACATGATATCACATGTGTTTGTTCTACATGATTTCACGTGATCGTGAGTGTGTTGTGTAGTACAACACGTAACACATAACATATAACACATACATAACCTATCGCGTAAATGTTGCATTGCATGTATTTGTTAAATGTTATATAAACATTGTGACGCGGGTATTTCACGTTTCTATTCCCACCACCCGCTCATAATGTTTTATCTAACCATAATACTTTATTCTATCAAATAGTAGCATGTGCTAGTAAAAATCAATATGATGTATTACAGTTGCAGCAGTATTGCGTTTTACAATCATAACTTTTTTTTCACCGGCTTCCACACTCGCCGAGTTTGAAGCCTTGCCGAGTTCAATTCCATTCCGACTCGCACGCGACCGAAGTCCGCTGCTTCTAGTCCGCACCTGCGTGTTGAGAAAGGGTCACTTACATACTCGACTTCTCCGTCAAATCTCATCGGCTGGGTTTCAAAACAACCCATGAGCGCCGTATATGCAGATCCAACGGAGCAAAGAACGTCATGACCGACGCGGCGCCAAATAGCGGCCTCAGTTCCGTGGTCACGAGCCATTTTACGGCGTCGCGCCGCGTCGTGTACCCGCGCCCTTTGCCATGTGACGTGAGATGTAAAATCCGCTTCCCTGACCGGGAATTCCGTCCAGCACCGTCGTACAGTACTCCAAATCGCTACACCATTCCAATCCCAGATATATCGCTGGAGGTATACCTCTTGTTTAATCTCACCATGGCAATTTCCAACTCCAACCCCAACTCCAACTCCAACTCCAAACTCAGCGATTTTTTCACCGTCTAGCTGGAACAGCGGAACCCATATCGAATACATGTAGTAAAGTATCATAAATATATCTACCGTAAAACTCTTACATCTGGAATCCATTGGCAACACATAGGCATCCGTATTCACATCTCGTACCTCCCCCCAGGAGCAGGACCTGCACTTGCAGCGCTGCACAGCATGCCACATAAGAGCAACAGATGGCATATTGGACTACTTTGTCATGTATTGAAGTTGGTTGCTAAGATGATCAGGGATGTGTGTCCGCATGGTGCGTATTGCAGGAGCAAGAGCTGCACACGCAGCGCACGGGGCACGTCTCCTTTGTGGACAAGACGGCCGAGGCGGCGGCGCCCATCGATCTGCAGACGCCGCTCAAGCCCATGGACGTGGAGGACGAAGGTGAGGCTATGTTTGGACGTGGATGAGGAAGGTGAGGCTGTTTTTGGACATGGATGACAAAGGTGAGGCTTTTCTTGGATGTGGATGACGAAGCTGAGGCTATTTTTCGATGTGGATGACGAAGGTGAGGCTATTTCGGCGCTGATATATTTAGCTATCATAGTAACTTTATTAGTTTGTGTTTATTTAGTTATCATAGTAACTTTATTAGTTTGTGTTTATTTAGTTATCATAGTAACTTTATTAGTTTGTGTTTATTTAGTTATCATACTACTGATTGTTCGTGTGGGCGTGTGGGCGTGTGGGCGTGTGGGCGTGTGGGCGTGTGGGCGTGTGGGCGTGTGGGCGTGTGGGCGTGTGGGCGTGTGGGCGTGTGGGCGTGTGGGCGTGTGGGCGTGTGGGCGTGTGGGCGTGTGGGCGTGTGGGCGTGTGGGCGTGTGGGCGTGTGGGCGTGTGGGCGTGTGGGCGTGTGGGCGTGTGGGCATGGGCGCATGTGAGCTCTTGTGCGCGCGTGCCTGCCCAGAGTGGCATCTTGGCTGTCATGAAATCAGGCACAGGTCGCTGGAAGCAGGTTTATCATCTGTGGTTTTTGATAACTCTTCGAGTGCCCTTACTTCTTATAGTGCCCTCTATTAATCTAATCTTAGAACAATACATGGGCTGGCAGAAGGCATACTCGCCCGCACGCCCACACGCCCACATGGGCGCCCACTTGCTCATGGGCTGGGCCGGGATACCCTCAACGTCAGAGGAACATCCGGGATATCTTTTTCTTCAACATGGTTCGACTCGTTCTTTTGGCTTGACCCCTCTCGCGTAGTATTGTCCCACTCGTAGCATTCTTCCTGCTTAACCGCGCCTGTGGCTGTTCTTCCCGCACTTTGGTCCCTGTACATCACGCATGGATCTCTACTAATACTTCCTCTCTATTAATAACAGTTGATCTATGCTAATGCATACACAAAACTCTCTCTCTTCTCCTCTGTGTCTCTCTCTCACTCATACACACACACACACACACACAAACCGCGTTCGTCGTTAACTGCCACAGATGCGGGGGCGGGGCCCAGCACCAGCGAGGACGCGGCCACCCCCGCCACGCTGGAGGAGGCACTGGCGGCCGTCAATAAAGAACACCTGAGCGAGATGGAGGCGATGGGTTTTCCCCAAGTGCGGTGCATACGCGCGCTTGTGCTGTCAGGTAGGGCGGTGAAAAGGGGTTGGCGTCCAAGAGTGTACTCGTGCAGTCAGGTAAACTAAAGGGCTACTATGTGTCTGATGCTATAATGTTGGATACTATAATGTTGGATACTATGTGCCTGGTACTATAATGTCGGATACTATAATGTTGGATACTATGTGCCTGATACTATAATGTTGGAGCTATACTAAAGGGATACTATGTGCCTGATACTATAATGTTGGAGCTATACTAAAGGGATACTATGTGCCTGATACTATAATGTTGGGGCTAAACTAAAGGGATACTATGTGCCTGATACTATAATGTTGGAGCTACGCCTCGCGTGGCCGGGTAATCTCCACATAGCACGGGCCGTGTGCTAGAGCCTAGACGTCTGGAGTTTGACTTCTCCACGCGCTTGTGCCGTCAGGTAGGGCATGCATGCCGTCAGGTCTTCCCTGCTCTTTATTGTTCACGCAGCCATTTCATATTCAAGGCACCTGCTTCCTCATGGCATTTCACAACTTATCTGCTTCCACATGCCATGCCATTAATTAATCAGGAACATAACTCCGTTGGGAGTATCTGTAGCACATAGCCCAGAGAAGGGGCATATGGCCTATAATACGTTCTAAGCTACTTCCTGCAAGGGTGGGAATGTAAACGACCCTTGCTAGGTGCACCAGGGCACCTGCCATGCCATGATGCTGCGCTGCGCATCTACTTCATGTGCAGCCGCAAGAGACCAACCGATGTGCGTGATCTTTCTTTTTCTTAAAAAATATCTATGTATTCTATATATTTTTATTATTGTGGATGATCTTTCTTTTTCTTCTTCTTTTTTTTTGCATCCGTTGCGCAATCGCCTCATTTTCGTCGTGCTGTTGCGAATCTGCTGTGCTCGTGCGAATCCGCGACATGGCGGTTGACGGTCACCGTTTGTGCCGTAACGCACGCGTGAAATGCCTGGCCGCACGCTGCAGGTGCGGAGAGCGTGGACGGAGCCGTCACGTGGCTCATCGACCATGAGGCCGACACGGACCTGGACACGCTGCCGCCGGTATGTCAGAATCGCTCCGCCCGGATGTTAGAACTATTGCACCCGTATGTTGGAACCATATGTCAGGCGAGTACTGTAGTCATGCTGCCGCTGGCAAGCGATAATGTTGAGATGGACACGCTGCCGTCGGTACATCGGAACCACGTATCAGACCAGTATCATATTAAAGCGGATGGTATGTTAAAACCATCCCGCTGGTACGTTGGAGCCATGTATGCTGACCAAGAGCTGTCCGTAAGTTGGACGCCAGAATTATTGGTGCCTGCCAGACTGACTGGCGGTTGCCAGAATGATTCTCTCGGTATGTCAAAACCATTCCGCCGGTGCGGTGGGATCGCATGCTGTACTGGTATTATGTTTTATCTGCCGGTACGTTGGAAAACCATTCTGTCGGTGTGTTGGATCCATGCAATATGAAAAAACAGTTTGGGCAAGTACTATACTTTGGCTTTTCATTATCATGTTGGAGCATGTCGGACCCATGCATGATGATGTGTTCAATCCTCCGGTAAGCTAGAGCCATCCTGTCGGTATGTTTGGACTAATCGATTATGTTAGGACCATGAATTATACAATGCCACGTCGGCTGGTGGCATGTATTTGCCAGTCTATAATGTTTTGTTAGCCAGCCTGTAATACACACAACCGCTGTATTTTGTGTATAACCTCTGCGATGTACAAATTTTACTTCCCCCACCCTGCACAGATAAAGAAGACGGGCCCCAAGCTGAGCAAGGAACAAGCCAAGGCCAAAGCGGAGGAGCTCATGTGAGTAAGCCCCCTCTGATCGACTCCTGGCACAATCTCCGTTTGGTCCCTTTCTGTTTGACCGCTTTCCGTTTGATCCCTGCGGCGTTGTTGCAAGCCAAACCCCCTTGCTTTGCGAAGCCGTAGTTTTGTTGGAAGGCACTGGCTCTTCCTTGTAGTAACCGTAGTTACCTTCGCTTTCTTCGCAATGGACCAGCAATGGATTCAATAGGCAACCTGAACGTCACGGTTCCACCTAAACCGTTAACTTGAATGTTAAACCTAGAGTACACCTAGAGTCCTAAAGTCCACCGAAACTTCCTTCTGTTCGCAAGCGGTGTGGCGACTTCCCATCATACAGATTAGCACGGCATGCATGCGTACTCGAGACTTACGGCAGGGCCGTCCTCATGAAAACGCGGGACTCCGTTGTTTTAGCAGTCAGTTTGCCAAGCGATTCTGTTTCAACTGCATTGCCTTGCTGACCAGTTCTGGCTACTTTCGTACCGTAACCTTTGTTTGGGGGGGTCTCGCTCCTTTTTGGGGGGGCGTGGGTTGGGGGGTCTCTATCTTTCTCAGCATCAAAGCACGGCAGAAGAAAGAGGAAGAAGAGAAAAAGCTGCAACGCGAACAAGAGAAGGTGCGCCTTTGTCTGTTTATGCTACATCCTATCGCCTGCGGCCTACTGCAGACGCTAGGGAAGCTGCAGCGACCAAGAGAAGGCACAGGACTTTACATCCTTGCATGTCTAGTCTCGCGGCTGTCGAATATACATCTTCACATTTCTAGTTCGTTGCTGCTCTCCCGAAACCATGAGATGATATGAGCCCCCTGGCACAGGACGGCGTGTAATCAATTAGTAAATTGAATCAGCCTCCTATTTTGTATAGCCGGACACTAGTGCCATCACGTTCAGGCATGCAATATGAATTAATTAATTAATTAATTAGATACATAACTCCGTTGGGAGTACATGTAGCACATAGGCATGCAACATGACGTAGCGTATTAGATAGGCATGCAACATGACGTAGCGTATTAGATAGGCATGCAACATGACGTAGCGTATTAGATAGGCATGCAACATGAAGTAGCGTATTAGATAGGCATGCAATATGAAGAAGCGTATTAGATAGGCATGCAACATGAAGTAGCGTATTAGATAGGCATGCAATATGAAGTAGCGTATTAGATAGGCATGCAATATGAAGTAGCGTATTAGATTTGTCCCATCCGCCACCGTGTACACTCAGTGAGCATGTAGTGAGTGCCTTTGCAGTTCCCTTTTAAGGGAATTGGGATTTCATCAATTCCCTAAGCGATTCAATAGGGATTTCACGGCTGGTTGCTGACAAGTGACAAAGGCCGGTTGCGTCCACATGTCCAATGCGTGCTCGTGCTCGTCCCTACACTCTTTGCTTGCTTCTGTGCCTTCCACTGCTGCCTGCTTCTGTGCCTTCCACTGCTACTTGCGCCCATGCGCCTGCCACTTACTGCTTGCGTCCATGTGCCTTCTACGGCTGCGCTGCGGCGGACAGGAGCGGCTGCGCATCGGGAAAGAGCTGTTGGCCGCCAAGCGTATCGAGGAGGAGCAGGCGCGCAAGCGGTGGGTGTAGCGCACTGACCAAGCTCCCGTTACATAACGAATTGTGTTGGTGGCTGCTTGAGGAGGAGCGGGCGCAAATTAAAATCAAATAGCAACCGGTGGGCTATCTATGGTGACCAAGAACAATGGGATAAAAATTAATGGAAATCGGTGGGTTAATTTCCATCATCCCACGAGGTACTCTTGCTCTTATGACAACCAATGGCTGCTGCTCGTCGCCCTCGTTGAGGCGATGATGCGGTACAAAAGGGTTCCTGCCCACTGCCCTCTGCCGTGCGTGGTGTATATGGCCATAACACGGTCTCGTTCCAGCGGGCATCTGGCAGGAAACGACAAAATAAGAGCTATATGGCTGAGTAACACATGGGTGATGGGTGTATTATATACACGGGCTTGAAAGCACTTGATCACGCTATCTATTCTCCCAACAGGCAGGGCCACGTGGCTGAGGAACACGTTACGGGCACATATCGTGTATTCATTCGAACAACAAATAGTAAACTAGAAGATAGCGGGCGTATACTAGACACGGGCCTGAAAGCAAATGACCGCGCTACATGTTCTCCCAACGGGCAGAGGCACGTGCCTGCCTGATGTGCCAACTACAGATAGCCTAATGTAGCGGACCTAGGTGTGCCCTATAGTGGGCCTAAATGCGCCCTATAGAGGGCCTGTGTGTGCCCTATAGTGGGCCTGTATGCGCACTCTAGTGGACCTATATGCGCCTTTTGATGGACCTCTTCGCGCCAAATAGGGGACCCTGTATGCACCCTATACTCTAGTGCGCCGCATCCTCCCAACAAGCACATGACGGAGTGATGTACATAGTAGTAGCATTTGTTGTTATTACGATCATTTAGTGCTCGATGTATGCACTCGTCTCGTGTTGCCTAAGGGATCCTCAGCCTACTGGATGGTCCCACCACTATCACAATCCAACCCTCTGTCAATAGGGGGTTGCTTTGCGGAGCCGTAGCCTGTATCCACATCAACGTTCAAGGCTGATGTATATGTGCCATGTTTCAGGCCTCTGCACTGGTTGTCTCATTGACATGCGGATGGCGCTATCGGATTTTTGTGGGTGGCTGTATTGGCTTCTTGCGGGTGCCTCTATTGGCTTCTTGTGGGTGGCTGTATTGGCTTCTTGCGGGCGCCGCTATTGGCTTCTTGTGGGTGTCTCGATTGGCTTATTGTGGGTGGCTGTATTGGCTTCTTGTGGGTGGCTGTATTGGCTTCTTGCGGGTGCCTCGTTTGGCTTCTTGTGGGTGTCTCGATTGGCGTCTTGCGGGTGGCAATATTGGCTTCGTTTGGCCCTTGGTGCACGCGATATGTGTGCCAGTCGGATCGAGGAGCTATGTGTCCGATTCCCAGGACAAGGCGCCAAGCGATACTAGATGCGAATTACATGCTAACCAACAATATGATAACTGACTATATGCTAACTGAGCCATACTCGAGTTTGCATGATGCTAACCTCTTACTGTCTGTTTGGGGCCCATGCCTGGCCCATGTTGTGTGTGTGCGTTGCCGCCAGCCTGATTGAGGAGCCATGTGTCCTATTCCCCGACTGTATGCTAACCCCGTACTTCCTGTTTTGGGCTCATATTGTGTGTGCTTGTGTGGGTGGGTTGGCCCGTGTTGCATGCGTGCGTATGCGACTGTGCGTTGCCCCCAGCCTGATCGAGGAGCGTCGCCGCGAGAAGGAGCAAGACGCGCGCGACAAGCAGAAGATCCTTGACCGCATCGCGCAGGACAAGGTAGCATACAGTAAATGCTACTGTAAAGTAAGGCAATAGTAGCAATATAAGGTAGTAGTATTTACCGCATAGTATATTACCGCAAAGTATATACATATAAGGTAGTAGTACTATATTGGTAATGAACAGTAGGATAAGGTAATATAGTATGCGGTAGGGCAAGGTAATATAACGAAGGACAAGGTTGCACACAGTAAGGCAAAGGTAATATACTACTATAGCATTAGTAGTAGTAGTCTACTCGTAATGTAGTAACCTTTGGTAGTGTAAGTTCTATGGTGGTGGGTTGGTGTGCGAGCACAAGCACAAATTCCTCGACCGCATCGCGCAGGAAAAGGTGATTTCATGGTGCAGGACAAGTAGCCTATTACTGGTTATTCCTGTAGTAGTCACTATAGCAGTGGCTGGCGTACTAGAGTACATGGTGCACATGTGCATGAGCAAGCGTTAAGTCCTCAACGGCTTCCCGGATATCCTGTAGTGTGTGCCTTTACCATGCAGCGAAGCAAGTGTGATAGAGCTCAAAATGAGAAGAGATTTTTACTATATTGTAAGCAAGTATGGTTGGTGGGTGCCTCTCTCTCTCTCTCTCTCTCTCTCTCTCTCTCTCTCTCTCTCTCTCTCTCTCTCTCTCTCTCTCTCTCTCTCTCTCTCTCTCTCTCTCTCTCTCTCTCTCTCTCTCTCTCTCTCTCTCTCTCTCTCTCTCTCTCTCTCTCTCTCTCTCTCTCTCTCTCTCTCTCTCTTTTTCTTTTGTAATGCAGAGGGAGCGGCGGCGCAAGCTGGGTCTGCCAGAAGAAGAGGAGGAACCCGCAGCACCCGCCGCCACGCTCTCCAAGCATGAAGAGAAGACGGTGGGTTGCCCCATACTGTTGGGCTGTATGATACCAGTACTGGAATTGACAGCTAGTGCCACAATAATATAATTGCACGCATAGTAGAAAATGTGGGTGGGTGCTTGTGGGCGTCTGCCTGCGCTGTCAGGTTTTGTAACTGGCATGCTTATCCTGCTGCTGGCTATTCGGCTACGGTGCGTGCGTGACTAAATAGCCGAATAGCCGCATCCAGGACTGAGTTTATATTTCCTCCATCAAAATGTACAGGCCGGATTGCTGGGTGGCATCCCTATCAATTTCTATCCTCCATTGCCTAATTAGCACCATTAAGTGTGAATTTCGCCACTGGTAGTGTGTGTGCGCGATATTGCATGCATTGGCAACCATGCGTACATTATAACGCTAGCTATAACGTAGTCGCAGCACCCAGCCATGTATCCCGTTGGATTCCGTTACGGGATTAGAAAGTTTCCTAGAGCCAAAGTTGCACCACCGGCACTTGCGTCGTTGGTGTCGTTGGTCACAAAAGTTATACAAAAGGTATAGTGGTTGCCTCATTGTTATTACTGGTAATGTCACATGTACGGTCATGTGTCATGTGTCCACGCCATGCATGTAGTTAACCCCATGCCATGCGCAGTTCCCCTGTTAAAGTCTACCACTTTGCGTCTACCAGCGCCGCCTCCACTGGCAGTGTGGCGTATCTCATTCATGGTCTCATGGTGCGTCTCGTCTTGTTTGCCCTTGCCCAACGTTTACTTGCACGTACACGACGCCCATCATCTCAAAGCCTGCCCTTGGCAGGTTGTATCCGCCTGGCCAGGTCGTAAATGTTTATCGCCTATCCCAATGCATACAGAAAATTCACACGTCAATCCATAGTCAGAGTGGGCCAGAAGCAAAAGCTCTTCCTCCAATTCCTAGCATCAGGTGTTGCTGCATTTCACACGGTATCTGGGTGGGTGCTTCAATCCTCCGGCTATTCGGTGGGCATCAGCCCCATGCAGTGTAAGATTAGCGTATTTACGTACTTGGGTGATGTGTTGTTGGTGGCTACTCCCTACCTTCATTGAGCCGCTGAGGAGATCCTGCCCAGAAACCGGCAAAAATCCCCCCTGGATAAAAAGGAGGGTCGGAGCTGGGGCAGGCAGGGTGTGGCCACCACCAACATATCCCCTGGGTGCGTAAAAATGCTTATCTAATACCGCTTATGGTCAATATCAACCGAATAGTGGTTAGATATGTTGAAGCCCCCCAGGTCAACAACAACATGTTAAGATTTTGCAATACCCAAAAGTTCTGGTATTGGAGGGAAATATCTTGAGCTTCTCCGCCTTTGCCAAGTAATTGATTCGCAAGTAAATTGCCGTTGGCATCAAGCATTTGAATTACGCTATTATTTACATCCTGGCCAGGCGGATGCAACCTGCAATGGCCAGAATGGTAGATGATGATGGCGGGTAAGAAAATGGTGAACTTCTGCACGCACCACCAGCTTTGGCGGCTCATGGTGCTGCCCAGCAGTGCCATGCAGCAACTGCTTGTGCGCACGACCTTGCACGAAAAACACATACCAATTCGGAACCGACTTTGGACGTACCGAATCTGCCCTTACGTGTCATGATCATGAACAAATTACCCCGGTGACTGGCCCATGCACACATTCACTCTGTGCCTGCCGGTGCCAAGTCTCGGGACAACTGAGCCCTGATTCCGGCGAACCACAAAGAGGACCGGCCCGGCCAAATTATCACGTACACAAGGGCCGAAGGGACAAACTTCGGCACTTGATACCGTTACAGTTGCGTAACCAAATCATGCGGAATCTATTGCTGCGAGCTATGCACCTAGTTGCTAATGCATTTGTTAGTCGCATACACGCTACCAGCGGTGTAATTCACTCTATTAGACAGCAGAAGATAGAAATTGATAGGGATGCCACCCAACAATCCGGCCAGTACATTTTGATGGCGGAAAAGTTAACACAATCCTGGATGGGGCTATTTGGCTATAATCAGACAGAAAGGAAGGGGAGGAAAAGAAATTCTTATTCTTCTTGGCTCTTTTTTCAATAATTGTCCTTGCTTTCTTTGAATCGTTGATTGGTCCTTTGGTTAAGAGTGCTTAAAATCGTCATTATAATCACACACGGCAAACCATTGGCCGACCCCTGTGACCTGGTCGAATTCCTTGGCTATCTTCGTTTGCGTCTAGGGTTCCCATTACCTTCATCACCCCCCCCCATCCAACGGTATATGTAAGTAAGTACTTGCGTGTCATGTGCATGGGCATGCCACGGAGTACTAATTTCTTGTTAGTACTCCGCTTTATTTTCTTTTATAATTCTTTTATTATTTTTCTAATGAGATTAGTTCTCATTTGAAAAATAACTACACGAAAGTTACAAATATCATCTGCATCACCCCCATGCGCCAACGGTATACTACTATATGATCTGTGTTGGTCACTCTATGGGTGTGTTGATTGGCGAGCTCTTTCCTCGTGCGCCAACGTGGCCGCATGCTTGGTGACCTCACTTTTTCCTACCTCGTTTTGGCGCCTCTAGGCTCATCTCGTCCTCTTTGTGGCCTGCCTTGGCGTGCCATCGGTTCATCCTCCGTGTCGCCAGAAAATGCTGCCGGTGAAGCCCATCACAAAGCTGCAGCAGCTCAAGGAGTCGCTACGCAGCCTTAAGCAGACGCACAAGGTGGGTGCGGGAGATGGGAGTTGGAAGTTGGGCTTCGTCGGGTGGGGGGAGATATGGGAGCTCAAGGGGTCCCTGTGCAGCCTTAAACGAACGCACGAGGTGGGTTGGGGAATGGGGGTGTAAGTCGTTCGGTGGGTTGGGAGATAAAAGTCATCGGCGGGTCAGGAAACCGTAGTTTACAGTCGGTGGGTGGGTGGAAGTAGCCAAATTGTTATTGAGGTAGCCGAATATGAATTTGGAGGTGCTAGCTAGTCCAATGGGATCAAGGTAGCTAACTAGGTTAGAAATAAACAAATGAATTCAAGGTGCCTAACTAATTTTAAAGGTAGCAAAATAGTTGGAATTTGACTAGGTTTAAGGTATGAACAGAGGCACCCAGCTTCTTAAAAAACACCCGGGCGGTCTATATCAAGAAGACAACCAGCACGGGTCAGGAGTGATCATCTCTTGCATTGTCATGTACTAACCATCGCGGCGTGTGCCCTGAGCATGCGAAAATCATCCTTGGCGGTATGCGAAACAATGTCCCTCTGGACTGAGCAGGCTGTGCCGATACTTGGTGTGACAGATACCTCGGCCACGCTTTATCCCCGCTGGGATGAGGTTCCCTCTGTACTTACTAGACCTTGGCTGCATGTGAGACAATCTTTCACAACAGAGCGAGGATGAGGAAGTGAAATTGTTTGGGTGTTAGGGTATTAGGGTATTAGGGTATTAGGGTATAAGGGTGTTAGGGTGTTAGGGTATTAGGGTATTAGGGTATTAGGGTATTAGGGTGTTAGGGTGTTAAGGTGTTAGGGTGTTAGGGTGTTAGGGTGTTAGGGTGTTAGGGTGTTAGGGTGTTAGGGTGTCAGGGTGTCAGGGTGTCAGGGTGTCAGGGTGTCAGGGTGTCAGGGTGTCAGGGTGTCAGGGTGTCAGGGTGTCAGGGTGTCAGGGTGTCAGGGTGTCAGGGTGTCAGGGTGTCAGGGTGTCAGGGTGTCAGGGTGTCAGGGTGTCAGGGTGTCTGGGTGTCTGGGTGTCAGGGTGTCAGGGTAATAGGGTATTAGGGTATTAGGGTATTAGGGTATCAGGCTTGCCTTTTCTGGTAAGCTAGATGGTACTTGGCTGTATCCGAAACAATAATCTTCCACGACATCTTTCACAACAGGGCGAGGACGAGGCCGTCAAGCTGGCGTTCCAAACACTTCTGACGTTTGTCACCAACGTCCACAAGGCGCCGACGGAGGAGAAGTATCGCAAGATCCGGCTGACCAACCCGACGATCCAGGTGAGGTTGGGTCACTAAACACCTGGGCGTCACTGTAGGGAGCGTGGGTTAGTATCTGGCTAACCGACCCAAGGATTCAGTTGGAATTTGGGTCACTACAACAGCCGGGTTTTCGGTAGACCAGGACGTTCATTGTCAGGAGAGCATGCCCGTATGGGCTGGTATCCGCCTAACCAACCGGATGGTTTATTTGGGACTTGCGGCATGTTAATTACATTTTTACTACGGTCCCCACACAGACGGCACAATGATGAGTATTCGCACACGGCTGGTCAGAGAGTGCAAAATAGGGCAGTGTACGTTGTACAGGCATACGTTGTATAATACGCCGTACGATGCGTATTATACGCCATACGCAAGATTTGCGTATTAAAATGGGCAAAAAAATACGCACGGCGTATTTTTTGCGTATTGCGTATGTTTTGTGTATTTTTTGGATATTTTTTTGCGTATGAGCCGCGTTCGAAGTAGCTTCTGGCATCATTTTGGACGGCACGTGAAGCCGGAACTAGACTGAGGCGACCGGTAACTCCGCGACAAATAAACGGGCATGCAGGTGCCAAGCTGGCCGTGTACGACTGTACTTACGTGCATTGCTGCGTGTCGGACTAGGGTCTAGGAGACGAAGGACGAGGAAATTAGGTGACGAAGTTATGTTGTCTGCCAACAAGGGCGTGCCAACAAGGGCGCGCATCTGGCACCTGACATTTAATCGTAGCACAATTGACATCCAGGCACCATGGCTAGCGACGGTGATGGTGTGGGTCTATGGAAGACGAACATGATGGGGCCGACGAGATGCAGGCCGTATTCGAGACTGTCTGGACACACATCGTGAAAGAACAGACTCTCAACAAGAAAGGGCAGCCGACAGGTAACTACAAGCTCAGTGACGTGCACACTTTTGGATGCAAAATTCTCGGGTTCTACCACCCGAGCAAGGCTAGCACCCGCCATATCATGGGCGCCACGCATGCGAAGGAGGCAAGAGTGAGGGAGTGCAAGAGGCCGCCGGAGGCATTACGTCCCAGGCTGCGGGGTACTTGGTGTGACTCGCGATGCACATAAATGCCTTATTTAGCCATGCAGGCTGCTGCTAGCCAGCCACCGTACCATATGTGTTAATGGTTTAGGGAAGCTGGGTCAGGTTGCTGGCATGCATGGTATCCTGCACGCTAGCCACATTGTTGGCAGCCCGTATGGATTCTTGCTTCATGTAGATCAATATTGCATGGCGGCCTACCTCGAGTAGGCAAGATGTCTGTTTCTGGCACAATGTCTTATTACTTTTGGCAAGTTGGCCAACTGACCGTGTGCTGTATTTCAGTCCTAGTATATAGCAATTCCATGCTGCCAGAGATGACGTGGTTTTTAGGTTCAACATACAGTAATGGTGGCAGCAATCTCTATACCTCTGCAAGTGTCATTGCGCATGCATATCTACTTGCGTTATTATCCTTTTCAGGTGTGCACTGATTGTGCATACAACTTTGTTATGGTCTGCTTTTAACAGACTTCATATTTAAACAGGATAATTCTTGTACTTGTAAGCAGCAACGGTAATGCCAATGTCATGAGATGATGTGTCACATATAGGCATGTGGTGCATCGCAAGAACACAAAGAAAACATGCCTGATTGGTCAGAATGTTGAGGAACCCCCTGAACCATTCAAAAAACAGCATTTTCAAGAGTCACCGTACGATTTGCGTATAGTACCCCGTACGAGCGTATTATGCCCAATATCCATGGGCCCCGTACGATTGCGTATTGCGTATGCCTGTACACTGAAATAGGGTGATGCGCCAGGCAGTTGGGACAGGCAATGGCGGATTGCTGACATCAGATTGGAACCCATCATCCATCTGCTTGAGCTACCATTCAAACAACTGCTCGCATCATCGTTTTGAAATTTCGGTTCATTGTTTTGTTATATCACTGCCAAGTAGCCAACCCCAATGAAACCGCTCTTGTGAGATGTTTACCTTGTTTACCGCCTCTCTCCTGTTTACTGTCTCCCTCCTGTTTACCTCCCTCCTGTTTACCGTGATTATCGTCCCCCTCCTGGAACGTTTACGAACATAATTTTGATTCGAACATAATTTTGAGTTTGTTGGCTCGGCTTCAGGCCACGTCGTTCAGTGTACTAACCTTTTCTAGCTTCACGTGATGCCTTGCCTATGCTGCCTTGCCTTTTCTGGCTGCCCATGCGTCCTCATCCTTTTTCAGAAACGAATCGGTAGTTTTGAGCAGGCCATACGCTTCCTGGAAATCTGTGGTTTTGAGCGGGTGCAACTAGACGGGGAGGATTGTCTGGTCATGGCGGCAGAGCACGTAGACCCTTTGCTACTCCAGGGTGCCATGCAGGAGACACAATCTGCGATAACCAACCCCTTTTTCGGGGCATTGTAGCACAGCATTGACCGCCTGTCTTGATATACTATTAACAACTACGGGCATCAGTGTTCCTTCCTTGTACTGTGTGAGTGGCCCTTGCTTGCCAGCAACCAAAGCATCAACCATCTGTCTCGATTGCCTAAGTAAGATAGTAAGTGCGTGAACATGCACTGAAGGCATCGATTGCCTAGATGCCAAATCTCAATGTGCCTTTTATAAAAGTGAGACAACTATTCAAATCTCCAAGCGCCTTTTATGACGATGCATGGGTGGCTCGCTTTCTTGCCTATGTGACATCTGATATACTAATGTTGTGGCTTATTACCAGCACCATTAAATTAAAATTATAACATGACTCCGTTGGGAGATCGTGTAGCACATATTCCCTTGCTGGATGGATGGAGGTGGGCAAAGCCGCGAAACCGAACTAAAGTAACTCTAAGCTAATCTAATCTAGAAAACCCTACCTATTCTACTCAGCAAAGCGCCCCTTCCTCTTGGGGGGGGGGGGCTTGCCCACAGGGGCTGGCGTATGAGCCTGGACAATCATCTTCCACCTCTTCTTGTTCTGCATAGCAGTCCAAGCAAGAGAGAGGGAGTGAATGCGATGTTCAAACGGGGCTGGGACCACTAGGTCGGCCAGCAACTGCTACGTGGGTAGGTCATGACATGTTTGCCTACCTTCTCAGGTATGTCCTTGGGGCCAGGCCAGGTCAGGATATGCCGCCCTCGCTGGGGGCCGCGGGCCAGACCGAGGTTGGTGTCTACCTGGCTGGTGCGAGCAAGATGTCCTACAAATGCTATCCTACGCTGTCTCATCTCGTCCGAAATGCGAGGCATGCCCTGGTACAAAGATTCTAAAGACCTATGCGTGGAAAACCCTGCATTCAGGGCCTGACGGAGCATCCTGTAAACCGTGCCGTCTAGCTTGGCGGCCAGCGTGTCCGTGAGCGTCCATGCCTCGGCGCCATAGGTTAGCACCGTGAGGACCAGGACCTTGAGGAGCATGCGCTTGCGGTGCTGGCCGAGGGCCTTCGAGTGCCAGTAGGTTTTGAGCTAACGATGCCTAGCCCAGGCCAGGCCGATGCGGGTGTCCACATCGTCGGCGGTGTCGGGGAGCATGCTCCCCAGCAGTTTGAAGCAATCACGGAACGGGACCTCCGTCCCGTCTAGCAGCCGCGGCAGCGGCGGGCGACTGGAAGCCCCAATCACCATCGCGCCTCAGTTTTGACACTAATATCCAATTAACCCCACGTACCGCCTTCGCCTCCAAGCCCAGACAGTCCACCCAGGTCTGATGAATGTGCTCGGGCGCGCGATGAGGGTACGTGGTGTCATCCACATAAATCAAGTCGGACAGGCGGTAGCCCGGGTCAACGCCGCCGTGTTCGCGCTCGTAAAGGATGTGCAAGCTGGGCTCGAACCCCTTCTAGTCCGCTGACCCATTTTTGGCACTTTCATACGTACCACTGAAAATGAAAAAAATCATAACTCACAGGCCACAACTCCAATTAAATACCCGGCCCAACCAAGATGCTAGGGGAATACAGCAGTAGTGTAGAATAGTTAGACAGTGGCCTTGTACATGCCCGCCTACTACAGGCACTATACCAGCTTAGGCCTAGCCTTTTTAGTCATGTACATGTGTGCCTATGATGAGCCACACTCCAGACGCTGCCTAGTTTTATTTAGTAATGCTGTGCCCATGCAGAGAGCTGCTCTCTGCTGAGATGCCACGCTCTAGTTTTTGTCTAGCCATGATGATCTTCCCCCTCACAGGCATGCTCCCCCCTTACCCGGGCATAGCGTGATAGACCATGCGGGTGCGGGTGCCCTGGTGCACCTAGAGCAGGGGTAGCTTACATTCCCACCCTTGCATGAAGTAGCCTAGAATGTATTAAAAGCCATATGCCCCTTCTCAGGGCTATGTGCTACATCTACTCCAAACGGAGTGATGTTGATAATTAATTAATTAATTAACCAAGATGCTAGGAGTATCTACACTTCAAGGGCTTTCAGAATATGCAATAATACCATGGCTTTATCAAAGCATTTGGATGATAGCTCTAGTCAAAGTTGGCCAAAAGACGATCTTTTTTCCCCAAGGAAAAGTTTACCCCCCACTTTTTTCCCAGGGAGGGTAGGGAACCTCAATACCAACATTGGACAACTTAGTTGGATAGTCCAATGGGGGTTTCCTTGGGTCAGACCACCCGGATAATTAATTAATTAATTAGACTCGTGCTCCCGTTGGGGAGTCACGGAGCATTAACCCCGATGAATGGATGGATGGGTGCAAACATTCCTACCGGTCTAATCTATCTACATTGGCTACATACTACATCTATCTAGCAACATTCTAACTACATCATCTATCTAGGCAGCCGCACGCTGCCCTAGGGGGAGCTATCTAGCGTGCCTCCCGTGGGATTGCACACGCGGGCGCTTCCCCACTGGGGGGGGCTCGTTGTCCTCTATGACCTGGGCCCACTTGGCCTTGTCCATCATCTTCTTCCAAATCACGGAGAGGCCGAGGCCCCCCATGTCCTCTACTAGCTGTTCTTTGAAGGTGCGGGCCTTGCGGCGTCTAACATCACTGGGCCCAGCCCACGTCAGGAGGTGCCGGCCAGGCTGGGCTGGTCGCAGTCCTGCGGGGGGGCCACGTGAGGTGTCTACCTGATTGGTGCGAGCTAGGTGCCCTACTAGCTGCAGGCGGCGTTGCTTAATTGTGCTGGTGATATAGGGCATGCCCTGGTACAGGTCCTCATTGCGGACATGAGCAGCATATCCTACTCTGAAAATGGAACGCAGCATGCTGGTGACCGCGCCGTCCAGCTTGCGGGCCAGGTCGGCGGTGAGGGTCCACGTCTCGGCGCCATACGTGAGAACAGGAAGGACGAGGACCTTGAACAGGTCCTGTTTCTCGATCTTGCCCAGGGGCTTGCGCCATAGGGCCCGGTACTGGCGTAAAGCGTGCCAGGCGAGGGAGATGCGGTGGTCCACATCCACCTCGCAGCTAGGGAGCAGGCTGCCCAGCAGCTTAACGCGGTCCCGATACAGGACTCGAGAGCCGTCTAGGAGATAGAGGGGCGGCGCTGAGGTGGTGAGCCCAACCGCCAGGGCCTCTGTCTTCTTGCTGACCTCAAGCCCCACTGCACGGGCCTCGAGAGCCAGGCAGTCAAGCCATGTCTGCACGTGCTCAGTGTCCTCAAAGAGGGTGGTGTCGTCTGCGTAAATGATGTCTGCCAGCCGAATCTCCGTGTCCGCACCGCCATGCCAGAATTTGTTAGCAACCTGCACTCCTGGTTCCCTGCCCACGATGCGGGCAAATCGCTTGCGCGCCTGAATCATTACGTATTCGACAACAATAATGAACAGGTAGGGCGACAGCACGCAGCCCTGCCACACACCCTTCTGTAAAGGGCATGGGGGCGTGGTCCCGTAAGAAGTGCGCACCGAAGTGGTGGACCCTTCATACAGGTTGCGGATGACAGCAATCAGGGGGCGGGGGATCCGGAACAACTCGAGGATGTCCCAAAGCGCAGGCCAGAAAACCGAATCGAAGGCTTTGATGAAGTCCACCAGCACAAGGTGCAAAGGGGACTCACCAGGCTGAAGGCGTTGCAGTTCCTCCACCAGTCGGCGAGTAGCGAAGAGCGCCTGTACTGTGTTGCGACCTGAACGGAAGCCGTGCTGAGTCTCGCTGAGGTGACCGTCCAGGGCCGTGCGCAGGCGGTTCAGGATGAGCCGCATAAGAAGCTTGAGGGGGGCACTTTGAATGCACACCCCTCTGTAGTTGCCGGGGTCGGCAGGCGACCCCTTGTTCTTGTACAGCATCGTGCGAAAACTGTGTTGCCAGGCCGCTGGAGGTGGTTGCGACGACAGCAGAAGGCGGTTGCAGATGTCCCGGAAGAGCAGCATAACACCTGTGTCCTCGAATTCGGCTGCAAGTTTTACAACTGCGGCCGGAATCTCGTCAGAGCCGGTGGCTGCGTCATAACGCAGGCGCTGGACCGCCTCCGTGACCTCGCGAGAGGTGAAAGGAGGCATGTCAGACGGGTCGCCAAGTGGGCCGACCAGCGGGGGGACTAGGTAGTCCGCCGCTGACCTAGGCGGGGCCGGGGGCCCTGCGGGGCCGGCCAGGGCGGCCGGCGGGCGGCGGCGGCTGGGAGCAGGGGTGGGGGCGGCGCAGCTGTCCCCACGACCTCGGCCGTGGCCGTGGCCCAGGTACGAAGCCGCTTGGCTGGGGCGCCGGGGACGTCGTGGCGGTGGGGCCGGCCGAGGCCGTCCGGGTGCCCGAGGCGCTTGTACCAGAACCAGGCCCCCTTGCCGTCGTGCTTCTGCTGGCAGCTGCGCAGGTCCTTGACCATCTGCTGAGCATCTGCCTTCTCAGCCTGCTCGTAGGCGGCCCTCAGAGCTGCTTGCAGCCCAGGTTTGGCGAGCGGATCTCGGTTGCGGCGGAGCATCTGCCTGGCGGCGACCACTGTCGGTGCGTGACGGTGGACAGCAAGCTGCCGACGCGGAGGCAAGGTGGGGAGGGTGCGGGCAGCCAGGCGATACTTGGCGGCGACACCACGGAGGATCACTGAAATATCCCCCGGCGGCGGAATGGCGTGTAACTGCTGTCGGCTGCCCCCGGCGTCGAATACGGCCAGGAAATCATCCCTGTGCGACATAGCGGCCTGCTCTTCTGCTGACATCTTGTCGGCATCCTTCAGCACAATCCGGAGCACTTTCAGATCTGGCTGAGGTGCCAGCTGTCGCGACGGTTTCACCCCAGGAAACCGCAATCTGATGCGAGCGAGCACGAGACGATGATCAGATTCCACCGTGCTGACAGAATCTTGCAGGACGCGAGCATCGACAACTGAGGGGCGCTGAGCCCGACGTACGCAGACATAATCAAGGCACACCACCCGATCCGACGGCCCAAAAAAGGTGGCCAGCTGCTCAGCGGGGCGTGCGAAAGAAGCATTGCATGCAACCAGCGCAGATTCTGCCAGCAGATTCGCAAATAAAGCCGGATAAACCATTACCTCTATATAACGTGCTCATATATGTGCATCCGCTCTACCGCCAGGACCCCAAGGTCTTGGCCGCCCGGCACCGCCTCAAGCGCAAACGGGACCCGCTGCAGAAACCAGTGCTCAAGGCCGCCCTCGTGGAGGCCTACGAGCACGCTCAGGACGCGGAGGCGGCCCAGTGCATCGCGGATGCCAAGGCCTGCCAGGCTCGCAACCAGGGCAAGGACATGTGGTACCACCTCGACCGGCTCGGCGGCCGGCGGCAGCGCACCCCGGTGGAGCACACGAGGGACGGCACGGCACCGGTCAGCCTTGACCGCTGGTTGGCCCACAATGTTTCCTTGACCGGTGGGGCTCGCGCCCCCCCCCCGCCGCTTCACCCCGAGACGGCCGCCCGCGCCTCGGGGTTGCCGGACCCCCGCCGCCGCCAGCGCCCCCCTCCTCGGCCGCGGACTACCAGGTCCCCGCCTTGCAGGAGGGCTGCCTTGCCACTGATGACGTCGTCCACCCCTTCACTTTGAAGGAATTGGACGGCGCCCTTGCTCGCCTGCGGTACGATGCGGCGGTCGGTGCCGACCACCTTTCTGCTGAGCTGCTGAAGACCCCTGATCCGGCGGTTAGGGATCTTCTGCTGGCGTTCTGCAACCGCCGGTGTCCTGCTTTCTGACGAGCCTCCGCCTGCCGGAGTGGCAGACGGCCATCCGCGCCATGCTGTACAAGAAGGGCTCTGCTGCTGACCCCGGTAACTACCGGGGTGTCTGCCTCCAGAGCGCCGCGCTGAAGGTCTTCATGCGCATGATGCTGCACAGGCTCCGCGCCACGCTGGACCTACACCTGGGTGAGTCTCACGGATGGGTTTCCGTCGTGGTCGTAACACTGTCATGGCTGTGTTTGTCGCGCGCCGGTTGATGGAGGAGGTGTGTCGCCTTCCCCCTGACAGTTTGCCGCTGGTCTTCATTTTTGTTGACTATATTGATGTAAGGCCTTTGACACGGTCCTCTGGGAGGCTCTTTGGGCCATCCTAGCTCTGGAATATCGAGTGCCACCTGCGTTTATTGCTGCCATTCGCCGACTGTATGAGGGCTCACAGGCAGTAGTGCGGACTGCGGAAGGCACCACCCCACCATTCCCCCTTCACCACGGGGTGTGGCAAGGTTGTGTCCTGTCCCCATACCTGTCCATTATTGTCGTGGATCACGTCATGCGCCGAGCACGTGCGCGCTTTACTGGGTTCGAGCCAGGCTTGGACATCCTTAGCGAGAAAGAGCATGGCGGGGTTCGACCTGGTTACCGCCTGGCCGACCTGATTTATGCGGATGACACCACCCTCATCGCGCGCCCCGAGCACATTCAGACCTGGCTGGACTGTCTGGGCCTGGAGGCGAGGGCGGTACGTGGGGTTGGAGATTAGTGTCAAAACTGAGGCGCGATGGTGATTGGGGCCTCCAGTACACCGCCTCTGCCGCGCCTGCTCGATGGGACGACGGTCCCGTTCCGCGATCGCTTCAAGCTGTTAGGGAGCTGGCTCCCTGACACCGCCGACGATGTGGACACCCGCATCGGCCCGGCTGGCCTGGGCTAGGCTTTGTTCGCTCAACACCTACTGGCGCTCCAAGGCCGGCCTGGGCGACCACCGCAAGCGCATGCTCTTCAAGGTCGTCGCCCTCACGGTGCTCACGTATGGCGCCGAGGCGTGGACACTCACACCCACACTGGCAGCTATAGGCTAGACGGCACAGTTTACAGGATGCTCCGACAGGTCCTGAACGTAGGGTTTTCCAAGCGCCCGTCATCAGAGTCTTTGTATCAGGGCATGCCTCGTATTTCGGACGAGATTAGACAGCGTAGGATAGCATTTGTAGGACACCTTGCTCGCACTAGCCAGGTCGACACCACCCTTGGTCTGGCAGGCCCCTAGCGGCTTGGCCAGCCAGGGCGGCACATTCTGACCTGGCCTGGCCCCAAGGACATTCCCAAAAGGGTAGGGAAACATGTCACGGACTACGTACAGATGTTGCTGGATGACCTACTGGTCCCAGCCCAGTTTCAATACCGCATCCACTCTCTCTCCCTTCTTTGGACTGCCATGCAGAACAAGACGCGGTGGCAGAAGATTGTCAAGGCTCACACGCCCGACCCTGTGGGCAAGCCCCCTCCCCCCAAGAGGAGGAGGCGTTTTGACGAGTAGGGCAGGTAGGATTTTTCTAGACTAGGTAGATTAGCGTTAGGATAGTTAGATTACGCGGCTCTCTCCTTTCCACCACCCACCATGGAATATGTGCTACATGATCTCCCAACGGAGGCATGTTATAATTTAATTTAATTTTTTTAAATATATGTGCATGTGTGGGTTACGTGCGTGTAAACAGCTATCTATGACATGCAACACAATAATGCATTATAAAAAGCTATAAAATGCTGCCAAAAGTGCTGGAATACAAACACGTTGCCTACCTGCACTAACGGAATGATACACTCCAAAGATATGCCATAAACTGGGCACTTTCAGGGCTGAAACCACTCTCTACAACAGGCATGAAAGCTTGCTGAAATATGCAAAGATATAATCGTCATATATAATGCATGGGTAATTGAGTGATTTCACTCTGCTGTAAGTAATTATATTTTTAATATATAATGCATGGGAGACGAATTCCGCTGCAAACAACACGCAAATACGTTGTCGTACCCAGCTCGTTCATGTCCTGCCCGGGGTCCGCTGGCCGGGACCACCATAACTCACAGATACCGCGGCTCTACGGGCATAGGCCGCCATAGCCGCATCATGCATGCATCCTTTATCAAGGAGACAACCAGCGCAGGCCAGAAATCGGGAGAATCCGGACCATGGTAGCTCGAGCCTGCCGTTATCTTGTCCGCGTGTTCGAGTCGTTCAGGAGGATGAATATGAATGGTGATGGAAATGTGTAGCCTTGTGCATTGAAATTATGGCTGGCTTACGCGTATCTAGAGCGACTAGATGACCTAGACGGTGGGGCCGGAAACAGCATGCTTGATCAGGGCGTGTGTTTCGAGCCTAACTGGCCGGGAGTGTCTCGTGGTGAGCACCATTGCTGCGATCGCTCTCCCACCATTTACGAGGAAATCACCCGCAAATGGAAAACCACTGAAAAGGTCTAGCTAGTCAGTCATCACGTTAGCCATGCCATGATTCCGCCAAACGTCCAAGAACTGCACACAGTGCAAAGGCAAAAAGCCGGAGGACAGCACTTTCAAATGTGCGGCGGGAACCAAAATCCTGCGTATGCCAGAAAACATCGTGTTGCTGCATCCTTTATGATTACCAGATTGATGTTTCGTTTAAAGATGACCTATAAATGCGTCCGCATTCGCAGCAAATGCTGCAGGGGACATCCCGTACATAGCAAACCTGGATGCTCGGGCTGGCGCAGACTGCCCGGCCATAAGGAGAAAATCGACATGTGATAGGCGATGACTGGTCTGGCACTGACGACCAAGAGGGCAGTATTTTCCTACCTGTATTTTCCCAATCCTAAAAATCTGGCCATGCCTGACCTACGAAAATCACGCATCATCATTCTGAGCAACATTCTAAACCGTTTCTAGCCGCGAGACGCAAATTTCCCTGATAACGGCACGTTGGCAGCCATATCTCGCTCATAAGACTATGACCGAGCCATTATGCTCCGTCAAGTCCGATGTTTTTTGCAACGTCACCCACATCTGTTCGGTGCTGCCCCTTGGCACAAGCTCTACAAACAGGTCGTGGACCGGCTGGATCGCATAGTATCTCCGCACATCTGAACCCTGTGATGCCAGATCTCCTTTGCGGCCGTTCCGAGCTTGGCACTGGATTCGTTGTCCACATCGTCGCGTCGCTGCCGCAACACGATGTTTTCTGGCATCCGCGGGCTTTTGGTTCCCGCCGCACATTTGAAAGTGCTGTCCTCCGGCTTTTTGCCTTTGCACCGTGTGCAGTTCTTGGACGTTTGGAATCATGGCATGGCTAACGTGATGACTGACTAGCTAGACCTTTTCAGTGGTTTTCCATTTGCGGGTATTTCCTCGTAAATGGTGGGAGAGCGATCGCAGCAATGGTGCTCACCACTAGACACTCCCGGCCAGTTAGGCTCGAAACACACTACGCCCTGATCAAGCATGCTGTTTCCGGCCCCACCGTCTAGGTCATCTAGTCGCTCCACACGTAAGCCAGCCATAATTTCAATGCACAAGGATTCACATTTCCATCACCATTCATCTTCATCATCCTGAACGACTCGAAAACGCGGAAAAGATAACGGCAGGCTCGAGCTACCATGGTCCGGATTCTCCCGATTTCTGGCCTGCGCTGGTTGTCTCTTTGATATCTCGTTACGCGCGCGCGCGAGTGAAAATTAAATTAATTAATTGGTGACTGCGCCGTCGAGTTGCTGCTCCAGCTCCTACGTTAGCGTCCACGTCTCGGCTCCGGATAGGCCAGGGTCGTCAAGATGCCGACCTTGAAGAGGTCGCGTTTGACAGTCCGAGGCAGGGCGGGGTTGCTCCACCAGCGACGGTGCGCATGGAGCTGTGCCCAGGCCATAGGTACCATGTAGTACGTAGCCGATGTAGATAGATTAGACCGGTAGGACTGTTTGCACCCATCCATCCATCCATCGGGGTTAATGCTCCGTGACTCCCCAACGGGAGCACGAGTCTAATTAATTAATTAATACGTACCGATCCGGATCGTCATGTCGTCCTCGCAGTCGGGGAGCCAGCTGCCGAGCAGCTTGAAGCGACCGAAAGCGGGGAAGGGCACTGTGGAAGGTCTTAGATAGCTAGCCCCATCCATCCCATCCCCCTCGACTGTACTGAGGACTTAAGCTCACGCTGTTACGTGTTAATTAATTAATATAAAATTAATTACCTGATTAATTAATGTTGTCAACCCCACGTTGAATTTCTCATGCAAACAAATACTTAGAGAACACAAACAAGGATAATGCCGGAGGCAAACTCTGGACATCACCATCAAGCCAACTTTGTGCTGGAGCCTTCCACGTAAAGATCACCCCACTCTTCGGTTCGCACGAAGGTGGTGAAGAATGAGGGATTAAGGGGCCACGCCCAGCGTTGGTACTTGATTGTCTTGCTACATGAATGTCACACTCAAATGAATGCGTAACGAACACGCAGTCTCGGGACTGCCGACATGTGCCAAGGCATGTTGGCCGTAGCACTTGTTAGTTTTTTGTTCCCACTTCGAGCATGTAAAGCGTGCAAAATGAAATTGGCGGTCTTCGACATAATGTCTTTGCTCTTCAATAATGTACTCAATAATGTCTTCAATAATATTCAACAAGGATGGAATTGACAACAGGCGGGATTCCACCATGGCTCCGAAAGCACACTGGGGCCAGGCCTGGGCTGGTTGTCTCATTGATACATGAAGCACCGGTCAGGAATGAAGGAGCCAAACAGAGTAACGGGAACAAAACCCGCACATTACCGGCCACCTGTCATTCCTGTCTACGGCACTTCCATAGCTGCCCTACGCGTTGGCAGCAATTAAAAAATCTTCAACACAACAATTAAATTTTGGCATCTTCTCTTCAGTCAATCTCAAAATATGTCATGGCCCTCAATGAGACGACCATGGACTCTCAAAATGTCTTGATTGTAGGCAAGTCTCAGCGGCCCCTAGCATGAGTAAAGATGGGCAGGGCGCCGAGCAGGTTCCAGGGGGTAACCTGATGGTGGAAAAAGAGGAACTCGTGGCGATCTAAATATAGCATCACGCTAAAAATGCGGCCAGGACCGACAGGACCAGGGGCACAAGTAGGCCTGCGGCCAGGGTGGGAGCAGCCGCCGAGCCAGGGGCGCGGGGTGGGGGTGGAGGGGGGCGAGGAGGGGGTGGGTGGGTGGGCGGGGGTGGCGACCGAGGAGGGGGTGGCGAGGGGGTTGGCCGAGGGGGGGGCGATGGGGCCTTGGGAGGCGGGGGAGATAACGGGGGTGGGGATGGGGGTGGAGAGGGTTTCGGGGGCGGGGGCGAACGGGGAGGTGGTGGTGGGGGTCTAGGAGGCGGGGGTGACTTCGGGGGTGGTGGGGACAGTGGTGGCGGCGGTGGCACCGGTCCGGTAGCGACCACAGATGGCGCACCGCAGGCCCCTGCTGCCTGCAGCGCTGCGCAGCTGTAACCGCACTCGACCGTGATGTTGTTGTACGAGGCAGCGTTCTTCGTCTCGCAGGTCGAGAACAAGACGGCGGAATTCTCCAACGTCTGGTAGTTCGCTCCGAGGAGAGACTTCATCGTCTCAACGCCGCACGCCCTCGTAAGGTTGTAGTATGCGGAATAGCCGAACGCGGTCAGCTGGTACACGAGCCCGATGCAGTCGCAGAGACCGCCGGTGCTGCTGACAGGGCAGCGTACCGTCTGCCCGTTTGAGGCGGTGAATTCTTGAAAAGTCGTGTTTTCGCATCTCATTGTCACCTCCGCAGTGATATTTGCGATGTTATTGGTCAATGATGCCACGGCCAGCAGCTGCGGGATACAGTTACCTGCCTGGAGCAGGTGTCGGCGATTCACGCCGGCGACCGTGTCCGGAAATTTGCTTGCAGCAGAAACGAAGTCGGCAATGCCATCCGACGTGGAGTCAGCCATGCTAGCTCCACACAGGCAAATAAGGAAAAATCCAGCCAGCGCCTTGGCTGCCGCCATTTGTGAAAATGTTCGCTGCTACGGGGTGGACGCGCTGCAGCCAACACTGGTCGGGAAGGCGAAATGCCGTCAATTAGCGGAATAAGGATTTGTCCTTTCTGTCTCAGCCAGTCTCCGGCCTGGAGATGAACGGTCGGGCTGCCGCGCGCGCACGAGGGACAGTGGCGATGCCGGATACACAGGAAGAAAGGACCCACTTACTGGCACGGTGGCCGGGGCAGCTACTCGCCTCCGACGCCTCGACGGGCAGCCTTCCAACGTTCGTGACTCGGCGAAGTTGCCCAATGCCCACTGCCCAGGCTGCGCGCACGCGGGCTTCCATCATTTATTACGGTGGGGGGTGCATGTCGGCATGACGTGCGGTGAACCTGACCTGAGCGAGATTGACATCGTGTCAGCGAATCTCCGCCGCAAGCTGCTAAGGTTGACGCACGTGGGAAGCAGATTTTTTCCCGCGCAGATTTTATTTACTTGGCGCGCCAAGGGCGGTATTATGGAAGGGGGATAAATCAGCTTTAGTACGGACGGAACATCCGATCCTGTTTGCATTCGTAGCCTTTTCGGAAATTTTCTCGGCTTTCCGGTTGGATCGGAACGCTGACAAGGGCGCCCGTGAACCAGGGAACGATAGATCGACGGCCGGACAATTTTCGAGGTTTCGGGTAAGTGGGTATTTTGATTATCCAATTATATTCACCAGAGATGTAATATGGTTTAGTAGTATCAGCCAATCCACAATTTTCTAGTTTTCAATGGTTACGGGAAACCGTGACCAGAAAAGGTGATGAAATATTGGCAGGTCCGTAACACTTGCTGCCCGCCGAGTTCAAGATTTGTTGTTGTTGTGGTGGTGGTTTTTGATTCCCACGCCGGATGTGCTGCAGAGATTCTGTATTGGCCTCAGGTTCAAGCCAAAGGTTCAGGCGTCCGGTTCAAGCGTCCAGGAAGTACAGTTGACTTCTGCTGAGTTCCGGATAACGACATGGGATCCAAAAGTCCTGTCCAAGTTTTCAGCACGCAAATTTCCTGAAGTCCGAGCCGCGCAAAAAGCAGGAGACCGCGCCGGGACCTTATACCACGCGCGCAGCACGCTGGACGAACTAAAGTACGAAGCGGACGTTATGAGTTCCCGCGCCAGTTGTCCCGTGTCCGACAGCCGACAGGGTTATTCGATATATAAGTGAGTACACTACCGTACACCGTCCGCATTGGAAGTTCTAACTAAATAATTAGCTTCTGGAAAATGTTCTGGCTGAAAACCATAAAAAAACAAAAGAAAATTAATTAATGAGTTTTTGTAAACATCAGACACTGATTTCTTCAGACGATGCACAAGGCTGGGCGCGGCGCAGCGTGCGCAAGGCTGGCGTGCGCAAGGCTGGGGAGTGCGCGAGGCTGGGAGTGCGCAAGGCTGGGCGCGGCGCGACTTGACAGCTACCCACTGGTGCGGCGTAAAACTCCAACCGACGTAAAAGTGTGGCTTGCAAAAGGCGCCAAATTTTGAGCAAGCAGGACTTGGGTCAAATTCGCCGATGCGACCTCTGGTGATCATGGCCGCAACTAGCCGACTGCAATCCTCGTGAAGAACGTCGCGGCTTGCGATTTCATTTCATAGGCACTATCATCATGGCTAGGGCCGTGATTCTAGCCGTTATTTATTTAGGACTCATGTTAACGGCATGCAGGGCCTTGTCATATGTGAACATTACAAGCGATGAATGGGTACGTTTTCCCCTTTTGTTATACTTTGATAATTTACGTTCTAGGTATTGTTCTACGTTCTAGGTGTTGTCTAGATATTGTTTACAACTTGGAAAACGCTGCCATAAATCTGCTTATCACGCTCTTGGTTAAAAAAAAAAAATCAATTGAGCAAGATATCTGCAGCTTCGGTTGGCGCTCCTCATGCGTGCAGGATATTGACAGCGGCGCCAAGCCGGACACGATTATGACGCTCTGTATGCGCATAACGCCAGCCATGGCTGCCAAGTGCGTGTTGGAAAACAGCCCACACGCTACTCTTCATTGCAACGTGGCTACGATTGAAGTTTATGTTGAAGGGGGTACCATCCTGGCGGCGTATCAGGTGAGCGTTTGTCAGCTAGCCATATGATGTGTAGCCTGGCCTGCCGAAAAATTCACCGTAGGGCCTGGGTTTGAGGACTAGGATTTCTTTTATTTCATGGACTGTCATACGTACACACTTGTAAAGCATTACAAATGACGCTTGGCAGGGCACGCTCGGTAAAATAAATTGTCATTCCGACATCATGTTAGCGACAGCCCTGCCCAGCGTAATTTGTAAGGCTTTACAACTTGTACTGTACCCTGCTGAGGCCCTTGGACAGTTTTGATGAGCGGAAAGCTCAAGGCCATGGTTTAAAACAGAAAAGGGACCTCGAGCGCAATGCAGGCTTCGTGTATGTGCAGGCTTCGTGTAGTGAATGTATAGAATACTGAACACAAGAGTGGAAGGTAAGGTGCAGTCATGCGTGCGTGCATGAAGGTACAATATCCCTGGGTCCTTGCCCCTTGGCCCTTAACTCGGTATTTGTTGTCTGGTAGAGTATGCCATGTGATCTTTACCGGGTAAACTCAGCATGGCTTCTTCAATGCCTAGCGGGGCTATACAACTGAAAGTGGTAAAATTGTTTATGTGCTTGCTGTACGGGGTCTTTGCCACCTGCATTGTGGTGACTGCGCGTCCTTATTGGTTTGTTTGTTGACTCACACCTTGTGTTATTATATTTCCGCCTAAATAAGACGTACAAAAGACGAGAGCAATAGCTCTGACAAGCCATCAAAACTTTTTCTATCATTTTCCCCCCCTGAAATTCCCGTCCAGCCCATGCAATACGACATTACTCCAATACTCTGCATTATAGGTTTACTGATTTCTTTTACTATTACAACCCACAAATTGCTTAACTTTCTGGTTCTAAATTTTTCTTCTATTGTTTGTCTCCCCCCCTCCCGCCCCTCCCCTCTGCTCCCCCCCGGCATCCTCCCTGTAATGAACCATAAAAAAGGTCGTCGGAACCGGCCAATGGGGTGGAGAGACGTTTGAAGCTTCAGGGGCATCACAGGTGCTCGCTCAGTTATGGGAGATTACTCGGGACACTGCCTTGCATTATGGCGCATGGGTTGGGCCCAAAGGGGCTCTGGTGCTACATGACAGAAGCCTTAAGGCGATGGTGATGGGCGGCATCCTGGCCCACTCAACAGTGCCATTCACGAGCAGTGTGCTTGAGGGCATGGCAAGACACGGCACGACTTATCACAGCGGGAAAGAAGGTTTTAAGGACATGAACGGAGCTGAGTTGTGTCCTCCTGGCCTTGGCGGTGAGGTGAGTGATACAGGGCTGAAATGGGGACGTCGTTTGTAAGAACATTACGCCATCACTGATGTTTCTTTAACCAGGCGGGACGGTTGTTGGCCTGACAAAAGTGAGTGAATACAGTCTAGGGTTTAGAGCAGTAGTGCATAGGGTAAATTAAAGTCCGTGTTATTTTTCCACCCACTAGACCTGTGTGGCATCACTACCACATCCAAGTTCTTCATTCATGCGGTCTCCTGAAAAGGTTACCAAATATTTGCACCCTTGCTTGCATGCGAGCTTTGGTTGTTCTTAATAACAGGAGTGTGCATGGCAATAGATAAGTATCATTGGGTTGGGTAGACCAGCCGGGCCCCCCAATCCGCCAACACCATACTGGCTTCCACACACATGGTTGTTTGTTGGTAGTGCATTTGTTATGATTGTTTTTAGCTTGCAAGTTTTAAGGTGAGTATTTTTTGCTAGAGAAAAAGGATTTAAATGATGTTATGTTTCTTTTCTTTTTTTTTTTTTGCTACTTGTTCTGGTGCAGGCAAAATTGATTTGTTGCTTTGCGGACAAGTTTATCAACCGGTCATATGCACGTTCTTATTGGCGTGCTATGTTCAAGTCCAACCTCGGCAAATGGTGGTTACGTCGTGGTGCCGCTTTCATCAAGGCACAACGAAAAAACGTGTCAAGCCCGCCCTTGCTGCAGGGTGGAAGCAGTTCATGTGGTGGCCATGGCAACGACAGGCGCGGCTCAGATGACCACATCTATAGGGTTCCTGGATACGCTGGCTTACTTCATGGCTTGGTCGCACGGATTATCGGTTTTGGTTGCTTTGTCAGCGGCAGAAGCAGCAGCAGCAGCAGCAACAACAACAACAACAACAACAACAACAACAACAACAACAACAACAACAACAACAACAACAACAACAACAACAACAACAACAACAACAACAACAACAACAACAACAACAACAACAACAACAACAACAACAACAACAACAACAACAACAGCAACAGCAACAGCAACAGCAACAGCAACAGCAACAGCAACAGCAACAGCAACAGCAACAGCAACAGCAACAGCAACAGCAACAGCAACAGCAACAGCAACAGCAACAGCAACAGCAACAGCAACAGCAACAGCAACAGCAACAGCAACAGCAACAGCAACAGCAACAGCAACAGCAACAGCAACAGCAACAGCAACAGCAACAGCAACAGCAACAACAACAACAACAACAACAACAACAACAACAACAACAACAACAACAACAACAACAACAACAACAACAACAACAACAACAACAACAACAACAACAGCCGCCACCACGATGACGTTGACGAGGAGGAGGAGGAGCAGCAGGAGGAGGGGGACGAGGAGGAGGACAAGGTCCAAGCTAGGAACAAGGACCACGACAATGATGATGGCGATGGCAAAGTCGAAGGACAAGATGGCATGGTCGACGACGTGGTGGATGATGCGGCAACGAAGGAGCGCATATATGCCACCAGGGGCAGGGACAATTGCAAAGGAGGTGAAGAGCAAGCTGCTGTGCTGGTTGATGCGCCGCTGACTCAGGTATGCCGTATTTATCCGCTCGTTGTACTAGGGTGTATTGCACTTGTGGCCACAAATTTGCACCTTTTCATGTGGCACCGTTCCTCTGCGGACTTGCGTTTAACCAGTTGGGCTACAATATAGTTAAGTACATTTGTTTTGGCCCCCCTCCGAGGTTACCTTTTTTTTTTTTTTTTCCTGGTCCCCCTTTGAGGACAAAGTGTTGCGCTTAATTCATGATCTTGTATGTGTATGGATTTATGTGTCTTCTTCGGTGCACGCGGGGGCGGGGCAGTGCGAGATCGATGACCACCAGCAAGCCACTCCGACTCCAGCTCCAAGTGCGAATCATGGGCATCCATCTCCCTCTTCGCCGCCATCCCCACAAGCTCGACCAGTGGTCGTGAAATGCATGGGTCGAACGAACAAACGATGGTGCACCAAGCGGGGTCTAACTCAAGTAGACAACTCGGCGCCATCAAGACTTGTGCTGGAAAGCATACAAGGGAAGTACTACTGCCCAGATTGTGCCAAGACACGGCGCCACGGCTTCAAGGCGAAAGGGAAAACCAGGTAATGAAAGGCAGTGATGGCTCGTTTTTTTATGGATTTGACCAAGCAAATTTTTTTCGCATTACTATGAGCCTAACTCCTGAACCTCGTGCTAGTGTAAAGGTGTTACGCGACTCGATCATTCTGTCTGCGGCACTGCGAGCTCTCTTATGCGGATCAAACCTGCGTCATTTGCCTGCGCCGCGCCATCCCTGCTCAACAGCGGCGGCTTTGCGAGCTGCCCCGGTCCCAACAGCGGGGTTGGCGTCGTGCCCGCGCCTGGGCTCAGCCCCCCCCAACGGCCGCCTTACTGACTGACCCGTGCGCAAGGTAATTGCTTGTTAGAAGAGACAGCCCCCTTGGGCCACGCGGCATGCCAACCTGACATCATTATGTTCATCGTGTGATGATGCGTGGTGTTAGGTATGGAGTAACGCACTTGGCTTTCGGACTAAGGCACCCATGTGGACCAAACCTGCGTCGTTTGCGTGCCTTTGCCTGCAGCGCACTGTCCCCGCTCAGCAGCGAGCCTGGCACATCCGTGCCCGGCGCTGACAATCGCATCCCTGGCAGCCGCACCAGCGGCAGCGGCTTTGCGAGCTGCCCCGGTCCCAACAGCGGGGTTGGCGTCGTGCCCGCGCCTGGGCTCAGCCCCCCCCAACGGCCGCCTTACCGACTGCCCCGTGCGCAAGGTAATTGCTTGTTAGAAGAGACAGCCCCCTTGGGCCACGCGGCATGCCAACCTGACATCATTATGTTCATCGTGTGATGATGCGTGGCGTTAGGTATGGAGTAAGGCACTTGGCTTTCGGACTAAGGCACCCATGTGGACCAAACCTGCGTCGTTTGCGTGCCTTTGCCTGCAGCGCACTGTCCCCGCTCAGCAGCGAGCCTGGCACATCCGTGCCCGGCGCTGACAATCGCATCCCTGGCAGCCGCACCAGCGGCAGCGGCTTTGCGAGCTGCCCCGGTCCCAACAGCGGGGCTGGCGTCGCGCCCGCGCCTGGGCTCAGCCCCCCCCAACGGCCGCCTTACCGACTGTCCCGTGCGCAAGGTAATTGCTTGTTAGAAGAGACAGCCCCCTTGGGCCACGCGGCATGCCAACCTGACATCATTATGTTCATCGTGTGATGATGCGTGGCGTTAGGTATGGAGTAAAGCACTTGGCTTTCGGACTAAGGCACCCATGTGGACCAAACCTGCGTCGTTTGCGTGCCTTTGCCTGCAGCGCACTGTCCCCGCTCAGCAGCGAGCCTGGCACATCCGTGCCCGGCGCTGACAATCGCATCCCTGGCAGCCGCACCAGCGGCAGCGGCTTTGCGAGCTGCCCCGGTCCCAACAGCGGGGCTGGCGTCGCGCCCGCGCCTGGGCTCAGCCCCCCCCAACGGCCGCCTTACTGACTGCCCCGTGCGCAAGGTAATTGCTTGTTAGAAGAATGCGCGCATCATGTGTTGATGCGCCTCTCGATTACATGACCCCATGAAATTAGTTTGGTGTATAAATATACATATAATTTAATGTTGTATGCATCAAATAAGGGGTTAGTTAGCCTCTCACCGTCTCAAGTAACCCAGTGGGTGAACGGTTAATGGGTCGGCTACGGTTATTGGGTTGTTTTATAGGGTCCCGAGGTTAAGGTTGATAAACGTTGCTCGAACTCATTCCATGTTGTTTGCTGTCTCACTTAGTCTTGTTCACACACTACACTTGCTATTGTGTCTCATTGCACAGGGACGCTCCACGGGACATAGGAGGGGATTGCGATCTTGCCAAGAATATGCCGACGGGGCCTTGGGAATCCTGGGTCGCCGCTCGTGCCGCAATTCAATCATGGGCTGATCATGGTGAGCATGGAGCCTTCGCGTTATGCGCCCGCTACGTGGCTCAGAGCAGAACAGAGCGCCGGGAATTCTGGTGCGATGGTTGCGGTGTAGCTAATCATCAAGGCAAAAAACAGACAACATCCAAGAAGACGAATTGTGAGTGGCGAGTTGTGATTGCAAAGCGGAAGGATGGGATGTTTTATGTCACAAAATACCCATTGCCCGTGACAAGCCTAAAGCCAGGGCACCTTCCCACTGGCCACAATCATGAGCTAAGACGTCCCGGGACCATTGCTGCTCTCTTGGACCCCATGCTTCGAAAGCTGCCTGATGAGGTGAAGGCAAGGATATTGTTGTGCAGGAAGAGCGGGGTCGACCTGCCAACAATCCTGACAATGATCGATAAGGAATTTGGGGAAAACCGCACGTGGATTGATAGCGATGTCAGGAATTTCCTGCGGCGGTCTCCTGAAGATAACTTGTCGTCTGCGTCGAAGTTGGTCTCCTGGTGCTATGCCCAGCAAGATGCCGATCCTCGTTTCTACTGGAAGCATGCTGTTGATGGCAACAACCGGCTCAACCTTCTTTTCTACGCGACGGGGGACATGAGGGAGCGTTATGCCATGGCTTGTGATTCCCAGGCGGTTTCTGTTGACGCGACCCACGGCACGAATAATCATGGCATGAAGCTAATCTTCTTCACGGGTGTGTCTCCTTACGGGAAAAATGACATTTATGGAGTTGCCCTAACAGTGTCGGAGCACGAGCAGGCATTTGGCTGGATATGGGACCAGTTCGCTGAGTGCATGCATGGGCACTTGCCGAAGGTTGCCATCACCGACGAAGACCAGGCCATGGCATTGGCGATTACAAAGCGAGGAATCACTCATCATCTTTGTATATTCCACCTCTTCATCATGAATGTGACAAAGAACATGAGGCGTTGCTTCGGTGACGAAGCTGCGTGGGAGAAGTTTTACCTGGCATTGTGGCGGCTACGCAACCAAACCGATCTTCGCAGCCGTGAGCACTTTGACAGAGATTTTTTGCAGGTCCTTCTTCTCCTTCCCCAGAAGTATTGGGGCCCCAAATGCCGCACGTTGGCCCATTGGTCCAACCTGCCCTACCTCCAGGCTGGTCATGTCCCTCGTCATCCTCGCATGTTGAATGCGCACGTTGAAAAGGATGACATGTTGCGCCTCGGACGTTTGACAGCCAGCCTGCTTGCCGCCGTCTTGGGTATGTTTGAAAGCGATGTCGCTGGCCACTTTGGTTTCAAATGCGGACACGCTCGTGTGATAGAAGCATTGCGGCACCTGCGCCGCGAGTCTGCTAGCTGTACAGAAGATCTGATTACTCGTGTGCGTTTGTGCTACGGCATCATGCACGAGTCAACTGCCAAGTCAGATTTTCTGGACAGCTTCCCGGATGCTACCATGACATCATGCCCCACGGCGGTCTCACAAGACGACAGTCGGTTTGCAGCGACGACGGATGGCTTGGTGCAGGGTTGGGTTTCATTGGCTGACAAGACATGCACGTACGATGATGGCGTCCTACTTGAAGTCAAGACCCACCCTACGTTCATGGAGGGGCCGACCTTGCGTGCTGGGGAGGAACGGTACGTATGTTTCAATCCAATTTACCACCGCAACACTGTAAAGAGCCGGTATGGACACCCACAGCTCTGCACACATCTTGATTATCCAAGCAATTAGTGTACAAGTGTTTCGCCTCCGTGGCTTACCATTATGCATCATCAGCACAACAAGTTTTAACAGTGATTGCAAACCACGGTTTTTATGTGTCATGCAAGGTCTACCAAAAGGCGGTGTCACCATTGCATTTTTAGGCCCAAATGCATGTGTCACCCGAAATGCATCTAAACCTTAAACCTTCCTCAACCTTTTCATGAAACAATCAAAGGTTCATTACAATATCTGATTTTCTTGCCAACTAGTTTTGCCTGTTGGCTTAGCCCCCCCAACATGGCCCGGGTAGCACGTGTTCGCCGCCCTCATCAGGGGGAATAGTATCACATTTGGTCAATAGGCCATACCAAGTCATGCTTGTTGCCCCAACCAACTAGAGCATATTCTCAATGCCCATTCCCGCCATCCAAGCTATGCCTCCTGTTTACCGCCGCAACACCGGTTGCCAGCAGCCCATTACTCACTTCACCCGCCGCTTGCTACACAAGGCCTTGCCGCCTTGCCCAACATGCTGCCTGCTTCGCCTCGTTCGGCCGAATTTCGCAAGTAACCTTGCAGTTCCAAGTACCTCAGGTTTGCTTGACATTCCCCCTCCCTCACCCCCTCCCACCCCCCCTCCCTCCCTTTTAGAAGCTACATACACCGCTACGTTCAAGAAGTATAAGTATTTATCTATATATTATACAAAGTTGACAAGATATTTATCACACACTTAGTTTCAGTTGGCTAACTCGCTTTCTATGTCGTGTGCCCAAGGGGCTTTTTGTTGTGCATCGATGAATTACGCCAGACATAGGTGTAACTTTTCTGTACATGTTCTTGTTGTCGCTCTGTTGACTTGTTGTCGCTTCACAGGCAATGCACTATTGTGTGGAAGGACGCGCATCCCCTGGAGAAGATGCGACTGTACCATTTTGCCCAGCTTCAGTGGCAAATGAAGGTGAAGAATATGCGTTGTGGCCTTCTCCTCAGCTGGACGATGGAGAACGGCATGCGTGTGTTCGAGGTGCGTCGAAGCGATGAGTGGTTGTCGCTAGCGACTGATATTGCGAACATCTTCTGGGACGAGTACGTAACCTACAAACAAAGCCCGGTGGAGAACTTTCAGAATCGTTTTCCTGGGTATACTTCCTTCATAGATCTTACACAACAACTTTGCGAGGTGGTAAACAGCGTCTTTGTACCCAGCTGCAGAGCCAAGATTGCTGAGGATGCGCGATTTGTGGCTGCTGGTAGTGATGGCTACAACCAGGTGTTTGACTTGTTGTATCCACCCGCCAAATGTGAGCGGTCTCACATGGACAAGCTGTATGACACCGCGCGTAAATGGGCCCGCCGCTTTACTTGGGGTGACTCAACATTTGGGATGAGCTCTTCCCAAAGGTCCGAGGTCACGCACAACGCGATAAAAAACCGTGTGGACAAAACCACGCAGTTGGAGGAGCTCCCTGTTGTGCTGGCTGATTTGTGGCAACGGCGTGCGGAGTCACATGAGATCGAGCTTTACCGTCGATCTAAGCACCACCTGAACCGCATCAGTCCCATAGCCCACCCGGTTTTGGTTGATGCTGAGACAAAGTTAGCCAAATATGCTTTTGACAAGCTGAAAATCCAGTTAGCAATGGCGTTTCATTACATAGTTGGTCCCGTGTATGATGGCAACCTGGTGGAGGTAAAGTTATCTCCAGAGAGCTCTGGGAGCCAGGCTCGCCGAGAACAACTGAAGGAGGATGAGCCTACGGTAGTGTCAAGGATTGTTACTCTTGGCAGCGACAAGCACCCCATTGCTTGCAGTTGTCAATATGTTGTCCACATGGGCCTCCCTTGCAGGCACGTGCTTGCTGTGGAGCTAATTGCTGTGTGGCTTCAAGCAAAGGCTCTGCCGTTGCAGTGTGTCCACCAGAAGTGGTTGTTGCCTTTAGATCAGGCAAATATGCGCAATGAGTCTTTCAAAGCGATGACAAGGCCGCAGCATCCTACACCCCGCTTGGTTGTTGACCCAACCACCCCCTCCAACGTGGAGGTGACACCAAACTATGCCAACTTGATAGCCCTTAGCCGCCGCCTTGTTCAATTGGCGGTCGAGTCCCGTAAGGAAGTGGAAATCATGCAGCATATAGAGCGTGGAATTGAGATGTGTGTTTCCGACAACCCCGGTCTTCCAGCCACAACCCCGGGCCCTGCACAACCGATGATAGCTCAGCACCCACTCCCAGTCAATGCGCAAGCAACATCTGCGCCAACCCAACAGCCCTTGTTATGTGGCAACCCACCAATCGCAAAGCCGCGGGGAAGGCCTAAGGTCCACGGGGCTCAGTCTAGGAGGCACCGCAGTGCTTGCGAGCCGGATAGAGCAGCTAGTCGCAAAGGCAAGCAGCCTCGTAGTGCAACTGCACAGTGTGAAGAGGGGCCTATTTCCAAAAAGCCATTCTTCCGTGGCTCCCACCCTACCTCCTAGTTCATCCCCTTCAATTAGTCCATCCCAGCCTTGTCCATTGTACCACTCGGTCACGAGATAGCTGCCCTTGGGTGGTGCCATGTCCGGCGGATGAGTTAAAATGTTGTTATTGTATTAAAGCATGGATAAAATAATTGCATTTTCATTTTAGCAACATCAAAGAGACAACATAACATGTTCATAATTCAATTGTGATTGATTTGGGTTTGATAAACAGTGCTCTCAACGTTTTCCAATTCATCTACACCTTAGTCATGAATTTCAATACAAAATGCTGTGGGATGGTGATGCATGGAGCATGAATTAATGGATTAAAATATTTACTCATATAATTTTAACACCTAAAAAGTGATTTCAGTCGTCACATGCAATGTTGGGCTACCACCTCTTTTGTTTTGGAATTTTGGCACAGTATCGAGAAAGAGGTAATTCCAAAGTTTGCCAATGACTGCATGGTCTCGGAGCTAAACCAAGAGTTGTGTGTACGACCCTCATTTGTCGTGGCATGATCCACGTAGGGTCTGAGTACAAGGCTAACCAGGACAGTCATAATGCGTACACTCTATGCTCCTAGTACTTGTTGATATTGACATATTCTCCAGATTTCTGGCCTGCGCCGGTAGTCGCTTTGATATTGCATTCATTATGCTCACGTGATGCATGTCACGATAATATTATACTGTCTAACGTATTAGTTGCATTGAATTGAAGCGTTACTCCGTTGGGAGATCACGTAACACATGTCCGGTAGTCTGTAATATTAAGGCAGATGGTGCGCAAGGATAGATGGCAAGTAGTGATGAAGGAGACCACCCCCAAGTCTGTGGGGGCTCCGCGTGTGACCAAGTATGGCATTCATAGCGATTCGGGCCGCGGTGCCCACACCCCTGTAACTAGGACCTAGATAGCTTATACCATCCATTCCATCCCATGTTCCCCTCCCACTGAGGACTTATGCTCACGTGACGCAGTCACGTGTCTATTAATTAATTAATTAATGTCCGGTAGGGGCACCTCGGGTAACCCGCTACGGTCGGCACAGTGCCACCGGCCGCGGGGCCCACAATCCTGCTACCCGTGCTTAGATAGTTTCTTTCGCATGTCATCCATTCCCTTCATGAGGATACTGCTCACGCAGTCACGTGGTATTAATTAATTAATTAAATGTCCGTGAGAGGGGGTACATGGTCTATAAGCGTGCTAAGCAACAACCTGCAAATGATGTAAACTTAATAATGCTCACGTGATGTTTGTTAATTATAATATTGATAATTGTCTCTTGTTCACGTGGTGCAGTCACGTTCTTATCGCACGCAATTGATAGCACTGTTACGAGTTAACCCACCTCTATGTGAGAACCTGTACGTCTCCACCGTTGGCACTCGAATGGTACCTATCACCACTAAAGATGATTTAGAGGAATCGTTCGCGACAGCTAGATTGCAATGAAGCTTGATACATGTTCAGCTGCAATAAAACACATTTCCCAATTAACACAAGCAACAGCTATTGTGTGGGTCGACAACAACCAACTAACTATGAGCCCAACTCGAACGTATCGACGTTGGCTAGACTGCCATTATTGTTCTCACGACAGACCATACATTGAGGTGCTCACAGAACGCTGGCACCAAGGGCAGAGGACATACAGGTAAAAACCATGACATGAGTAGGAACGGGCATGGCATGACTAGGAACGTGTACAGCATGACTAGGAACGGGTATGGCATGACTAGGAAGTAGGAACAGGTATGGCATGACTAGGAAAGAGCATGGCATGACTAGGAACGGGCATGGCATGACTAGGAACGGGTGTGGCATGACTAGGAACGTGTACAACATGACTAGGAACGGGTATGGCATGACTAGGAATGAGTATGTCATGACTCGGAACGGGTATGGCATGACTCGGAACGACCATGGCATGACTAGGAACGGGTACAGCATGACTAGGAACGGGTATGGCATGACTAGGAATGAGTATGTCATGACTCGGAACGGGTATGGCATGACTCGGAACGACCATGGCATGACTAGGAACGGGTATGGCATGACTAGGAACGGGTGTGGCATGACTAGGAGCGTGTACAGCATGACTAGGAACGGGTATGGCATGACTAGGAACGGGTATGGCATGACTAGGAACGGGTATGGCATGACTAGGAACGGGCATGGCATGACTAGGAACGGGTGTGGCATGACTAGGAACGGGCATGGCATGACTAGGAACGGCCATGGCATGACTAGGAACGGGCATGGCATGACTAGGAACGGGTATGGCATGACTAGGAACGGGTATGGCATGACTAGGAACGGGTATGGCATGACTAGGAACGGGCATGGCATGACTAGTAACGAGTATGGCATGACTAGGAACGGGCATGGCATGACTAGGAACGGGTATGGCATGACTCGGAACGACCATGGCATGACTAGGAACGGCCATGGCATGACTAGGAACGGGTATGGCATGACGTGGCCCACGCGCATGTGCGCCCATAATGGCCCCCATGGATGATGCTTTCAGTATTTAGCCGCGCCCAGCCTACAATGGGACCTCCCATGGATGATGCATTAAGAATTTAGCCATGCGATGCCTATGCAGGGAGTTACTCTCTGCTGAGATGCCATGTGTACACCAGCTATAGCCTAGCCACATACCCTCCACCCCATATGTCATGCAGGCCTTCTAGGCCCTCTCCTCAAGCCCCCCCTGGGTGCCTGTGCTTGTTAAGGAGGCATGAACCATCATGGCGGTGCAGGTGCACCTTGTGCACCCAGAGCAGGTGACAGTTGTACATCCTCCACCTGCAGGTTGTAGCCCTGATTGTATTACAAACCCATAGATGCCCTTTCTCAGGGCTATGTGTTACATATGCTCCCAACGGAGCTATCATTTTAATTAATTAATTAATTAATGGCATGACTAGGAACGGGAGTGACATGACTAGGAACGACCATGGCATGACTCGGAACGACCATGGCATGACTAGGAAGGAGCATGGCATGACTAGGAACGGGTATGGCGGCCAAGCACGTGGGCGGGTTCGTGCTATTCGTACCGTTGATGCTGAAGAGTCACAGGTATCGTTGGAACGGAACGGTCCAGGGGTCGCAGGCGGTTCTTCCCGGGACTGATCTTCCAGCGCTGCAAGAAAATCACGAACATGTCCCTGGTTGGGTAAAGAAAGCAGGCAAACCCCGACCGGCCGACCGCGTCCCCACCGTGCATGTACCTTGGTAAGACGTACGTAAGGTTCTGTGGGCTGAACTGACCGCGCTTCAAGAATATGACGATTTGAAGCCACTATGAAGGTATATGCAAACCATGTCGGCGTCATCCGCTCGACCCCTCTTACTCAGATATAGTTGGATATGCAGCATAAAAAGCAACGGGGAGAAATTGTCAATGACTATGATCCCCCAACTGTGGGTGTTAGGAAATAGAAAAAGCATGGCAGGCATAGCTTGCGTGCAACATTGGGGGTCGGAAATTCTAGTCGGGGGGGTCAGTGGACTCCAACGTGGACTCGAGACTCAGATTGATTGATTATTGAGGGTAAACTGCACGACTACAGGCTCTTTGCGCGCGCCACATGTTAAGTAATCATGCCATCAGCTGCCATTTTGAACGCATCATAAGGAAACCCGTCGGGTTAAAAACTAAGATCTAAACGGCCATCACCACTCGCATCGACGACGAAATTCGGCTAAGTCCAAAGGCAGCCGATACGATTTACGTCGTTTGCAGTTTTACGCGCCAGCCTTGCGCACGCTGCCGCGCCGCGCCCAGCCACGATGCACTCCCAGCCTTGCGCACTCCCAGCCTCGCGCACTCCCCAGCCTTGCGCACGCCAGCCTTGCGCACGCTGCGCCGCGCCCAGCCTTGTGCATCGTCTGAAGAAATCAGTGTCTGATGTTTACAAAAACTCTTAATTAATTAACTCCGGGGGCTGAGGACTGGACTCAACAAACAAACAAACAAAATTAAATTAATTAACTCCTGTGGGCTCTGGGTATCACTGACCTCCACTGACTATAGCCTGTGGCCGCCGAAAGGGGGGCCGCCGGGCCGGATTGCCGGCCGAATTGGGGACGGCGTGTACGATATCTACCAAACAAACAAAAGAAATTTATTAATTAAATAAGTACCCACGTCCCTTGAACGGCTGCAGGACAAACAAACAAACAAAAGGTTTTAATTAAATAATAAAAACCCGGGACTATAACTGGCTCCCCAACAAACAATCCAGGGTTATTCGTAATGCAAATACGGCAAAAATTGACCCATAATAACAAACTTCCAATGCGGACGGTGTAGTGGCTCAAAACACATTGCGAATTAATATTTTCGAATGACCCCCCGAAAAGTGCTAAAATAATGCTCCAATTTACCCCGTAAAGTATGAAAACCGGGCAGCGCCGCTACACCTGTTTCTGGCTGCTGGCCGCGGGGCAGCTAGATGACTGAAGGGGAGCGCCGCGCTTGCCGCGCCGCGCCGCGCCGCGTCGCGCCAGATTGAGAACGCATTCAATTTTGAATTCTAGAACGATTTGCATGGTCCAACTAGACAACCTAAGCCGTACTTTAACACAAGTTTTTTCCAGGTAAATAGGTGTACTCTGATCAGACACTCCGCAAAGGTGAAAACCTTTGCGTTCAGTGCCAGGCCGCGGAAAACGCGGAAAACGCGATCTGCAAATGAATCCGACCGGAATCGAACTGGGGACCTCTCGCACCAATTTTGCTGACTATAGGACGGACGTCTCCGGATACCATGGCATCGCCAACTTACACCTACAGTCATCCGCAAAAGTTCTCCTGTCCGGGGAGTGATGCAAGCCTTTCGGATTTGGTACTAGATAAATCACTCGAGATCTGTGTGTAGGAGTACTACACACGGAGGTGTACGTTTATTCCAAATATAGCCAGTAGGTAATCCCTGCTAAGCCTAGGGTTAAGGGTATCAAGATGTCAGTGGCTAAAACGGAGCCTTACTAGACCACGGAAGCCACTGGACTTCCAAGGGGTTGTCATTGGGCATGTGGGTAAAGATCCTGTTTTCCTTTAACACAAGTTAGACAAGTACTTTTTGCATTTGGGTATGATCAGGGAGGATACGTCATGAATACTCGGGAGGATACGTCATGAATAAGTTACATTTTATTTTGAACATAAAATTTGAGCACTAACTTAATATAATCACTAGGTAAGTACTGATTTGGGCCATATTTCTGATTAGGGCCATGTTGGGTTAATTAATTAAGAAACAGCACTGATTAGGGCCCTATTAGCACTCATTAGGGGCCCTATTAGCACTGATTAGGGGCCCTATTAATTAAGAAGTAGGGCCTTATATATGTCATACTGGTACTCATTTAATTGTCAGATAGGAACTGCGCTTGGTGGGTAATTAATGTACTTGGTAGGTTAGAATCCAAGTCAGACACTGAACTAGGTGCCCTAATATAAACAAGCTCCCGGGCTCGAAGTTTACCTAACACGTGCTGAACTTTCCCCGCAAAGTGTCAAAACCATGCAGAAAAACCCTCGAAAAAATATTAATTCGCAATGTGTTTTGAGCCACTACGGTATTCGATATATAAGTGAGTACACGCCAAGGGCCTACACGGTTCATGCAATACAGTAGCACACAGCCAGTCGGTGGGACGAAACATCTGCACATATTACTTGGGTTAATCTATTTTGCACATTACCTGCTTAGTGGGTTCATCGAATGAATTTTGCACCTTACACTTGCATGGCTCATGGTTTCAATCGCTGCTCAATCAATTGACGGAAAATGAACAGGCAATCAACATTCAGATATATGTTAATCCTGAAAAGTGACCTTCATCAACACCGACCAGCAGAATGAAGGTCGATGCTGCTGTGATCACGCATGAGCCTAATCCACGTGCTCTCGGAGGTCTCCACCTCGGCAGGAGCACCTGCAGGCGTCGTGGCTCGCTTACCTCAAGCAATATGCGCGCCGGCGTGCTGAAAGCTACCGGGGTCTAGGCAGAGTTACATTATCTGCCCGGACAAAGCACCTCTTAAACCTTTCTCGGCAACGAAGCTCTGAGCAGCGCTATATCAGTTGTCGTGGCCGGACTTCAGGTGACTAGGGTCCTATGCCAGACCCCCCAAAACCATAATATGGAATAACATGCAAAGCTGGCCTTGGGGCACCCAAACTATGATTTTGCCATGTAAATGGGATGTGTGGGGGTCCATCCCACCTACTGATGGGGGGTATATACCCCTTCTAGTGACCGGTATTACGCAAAAACGGACACAAGACGCTACTCTAGGGGCATATCCCCTAGGACAATGGGGGCACAATTACTCATGTTTCAATATATTCCCATATAAAATCGTATATGGTGAGGTTGCCTACCTATTTGGAGCCCCGGAATGATGAGTATTATTGAAGTTATTAATTTTCCCCTAAAAACTGTACTTTTTAAGGCTGAAAAAAATAAATCAAATCAAAAACACATATTTAGAGCCTGGGGAGATATACACAAATACTACACATATCGACAATCAATGCCACAAAATCTGAGCTCATTCTGAGTACAAACGTAGAAGTTATAGCGTTTGGCAGTTTGCCACCTGTGCAGACGCTAAGGAAGGCAATAGTGAGTATTAAGGCACACTAACACTTCCTATGCCATCCAAAAGGCTCCTGACCATACCCAATTTGACCACAATGTACAAGGAGGTGGCTGGGCACATCATGTGCCCTTGCCTTACCTCGACACGGGCAACCTGTTGCGTGTGTGCACAACAATGAGGCAGGTAGCTCTACATGCCTAGCCAACACTTCTTATGCATATTCCAGGTTTATGGTGTGGGCATCATCCCAAAACCAAGCTGTCCGAATTCAAACACACCCTGGAACTTTAGCCATATCCACTAATTGCCCAACCAAGGGTAACAACAGACAGTCGACAGAGAAAGCATAAGTATCATACATGCTGCTTGCCAAGGCTTCTTACCATGGTTACCTTGCCTTGCTAGCATATGAGTTAGGGCTCTCCCATTTTAGTGGGAGAAAGGCCAACAAGACGACGATAACCCCTACCTACATGCAGTTCCACCCATGCAGTATGCCCCTCAGAACAACCACTGCCACCTTTCTTTCCAGCGCAATTGTTTGCCAAGAAACAACCTCAAGCTTGTGAGCCTCTAACCACAATGAAGCCGCTGCTAAGAAAGGCTGCGTCAATATTCACACAAAACTGAGTGCTGTTAGCAATCTCCTTCCAAGAAAGCACTCAGCAAATCCCTGACAACTTGACGGCATGCCACGGCTCACGCTTTGACACGTCCCAGCCATGCAACGTACATACAAAACACTAAAAGGTGCCAGAAATCTGGCGATGCGCAGCACGGAATGGCATTCTACCTGGCCCTTACTGCACGGAAAGAAGCCGAAAACTTGCGTTGATAACCCATAAAGGAAGCGAAGCATCCATAGGGTGACGCTGAGCACACGATCGTACCATTACCGGCGTTGTCCTTCGCCCAGCGGCGCAGGAAAGAACAACCTTCCATGGAATAATATAAGACGCGCATCCCGCGAGCCTGGAGAATGTCTTACCCATCATGAAGGAAATCTTGCCGAAACCCAGCAATTTTTTTAAAGCTTTACCAATAACAATTTAAACGCATCCTTGACGCTAGGTAAATGAGCCCATAAAACCTGACAATCACCGCCGCCTGCGTGCATTCTAATTTATTCCTCTCGACGAAAACTTCAGATTCAGTTGGACCCCCGTGGCGATGGTCATCAATGAAATCATCGACACTGCAAAAAACGCGAACTCCGCTAAGAAGTAATATCATAAACTTGTCGTCTTTAAGATTAGCACAGTTTCTCTGCATTCCGCGAGCTATCTTTTTCTACTCTGCCTGAAAGCACGTCGCCATGGCCAGCTCCGGTAGGGGTGCGCGCACCGTGCACCACTTTTTCACGGTACGGACGGGTACCGCGAATTTTTTCGGCGCCAAAAAATTCGCGCCGGGACCGTCACCTTCATTGTCGCCATTAAAATGTCAAAAGCTGTTTGATTCATCCAAGGAAAATGCGTGCATGGTAGACAGATCATGAGATGCCCGGGCGTATAGCGGACATGACAAGCAACTGCTTAGATGGCGCTCCTCGCGTTTTCCCTCGACTCAAGTTCGTTAAGGCGCCTAGGTAATCCAATGTAGCCAATGCATCTGGGTGTGACCAGAATACAGAGCCTAGCTAGTGCACGCGGCGATATTGTTTGGTCTGTCGCACAATTGCTGTTGTGTTTGCAATTATTCTGCTCGCTCAGATGCAGGATTAACTTCGGCTTGATTTCTTAATTACCCTCGTGTGCAGCTCATACGGCTGACATTCCTCTAGCTTTCGTAGCCATGGCTAAAATTTGCCGCTTCCAGGTACTGAGCACGGCCTGCACTTCGACCCCCGAAGACGTAAAGGCATTACGTCGGAGTTTACGTACAGATCTGTATTTAAAAAACAGATCTGCATAT
>RPFO01000401.1:20000-90000 GCA_009746045.1 Mesostigma viride | reverse complement strand
CCTCGACCACTCTTTGCCCTGCCTCAACACACTGTTGCTTTCTTATGCATGCGTTCACGGTTTTGTTGCCATGGCCTCGTTCTCATGCCTTCCCCCTTCCCCGCAGTCCCTCGACGACTTCCTGTCCCGCCTCACCTTCCACCATCTTCCCATGGAGTGCTTTGTCAACCGGAACGCCTTCCGCGCCGACCGGCTGTTCGTGGAGCCGGCGCTTGACGTCATCAAGGCCTACCGCGAGGAGATGGCGGCTATTTATAGTGCCAGCCGCGGCCACGGTTCGGCCGCGGTCCCCATCGAGTCCTGGATAAAGATGCTCAAGCGTTGCGACATGTTCGACGCGCCAGGCGTGCATCCGGGCTTCCATGAGCCGGAGGTGGGGGCCCTCAAACTGCCGCCTGTTGGGGATGTGGTTTTTATATGGATGTCGTCGAGCATTTTGTCAAGGGTGCACCCGGGATTTCATGTCCTGTAAGATTGCCTGGGCTTCGTGGCGATTGATATACTTAAATTTTCCAGTGACTTTGATATCTTCATCTCTCTATCTCTATCTCTATCTCTATCTCTATCTCTATCTCTACTCTATCTCTATCTCTATCTCTATCTCTATCTCTATCTCTATCTCTATCTCTATCTCTATCTCTATCTCTATCTCTATCTCTATCTCTATCTCTATCTCTATCTCTATCTCTATCTCTATCTCTATCTCTATCTCTATCTCTATCTCTATCTCTATCTCTATCTCTATCTCTATCTCTATCTCTATCTCTATTTCTATCTCTATCACATACACACGTGCACAGACGCAAACACACAAACAAAACAATCAAAGGCGAGGCGCGCCTCTTTGACGGCGAGCCCACAGCTCACATCTGCACGCGCACACATTTCCTTTTTTGAAAAAAAAGGTGGCTACAAAATCGTTTGCCCGTCCTTCTCCTTTCCCCCCCACCCAGGCCCGCCTGTGCTTCATGGCAAGCCAGATGCGCGTCATCGACGAGATCCGGCGGCGGCCGGCGTACGTCACGCTGACCTTCTGCGAGTGGGTGGAGGCGCTCTTTCGAGCCGCCGAGATGCGGGCGCTGCCCAGCATCACCGCCATCAAGAAGCACCCGGCGGGTAAGCTAGGGGGGGCAGGACCGATTTACACATGACGGTTTGTGTGATGGTGTCACTGCTATGGTGACATAGTTTGTGTGATAGTTTAATAGCGTGTGCAGTAGGTACATTTCTTGGGTGTTTCGGTGAAGGGGGAGACTCTCCCCCAAGCTGGCATGCATCAACGCCAATTAAGAGAAATGCCCCTTGTTCTGACCCCCCCTTTGCATCGACAGCATCCTTCCTGGTCCTTTCTCCAAGAAAGACGCCCTTCTTGTCGGCATCGCGGCACATGCCCCCCAACACCCCCACCACCCACACCACCCGGGCATGATGCAGACGATCTTTGTCTGTTTGCTTAAACTTTGTGTGAGATTAGCATAGTACTCCGTGGCATGCCTATGCTCAAGTAGTTACTTACTTAACTGCATGTGGCGCTGGTCCACGGCACGGCATGCCATGTGTCGGCGCCGCAGGCTTCAAGTCCCTCTCTGACTACGACCGTCACGTCAAGCAGCGTGCGCCCGCGCCGGCACGACCCGACGCGGACCGCGGTCGGCCCACCCTTCAGTCTGCTCGCGGCTTCTCCGACTCCCTCCCGAGCTGCTTCGAGACCTTCTTGCACCTGCTCATGGAGCGGGGCGCGGGGGGCAAGGGCGGCCTCGTGCTGAACGGGTCGTACTCGAAGAACATAATGCTGGCGATGATACCCCTGTTCAGCGAGCAGTGGGGTGCATTCCATGCCCAGAGGAAGTAGAGTCCAAACAGTTAACCAGAGTATGCTAGTAAGGGGGTGGCGTAACAACGAGACGACCAGCACGATCCTACGGCTTCGCAAGGCAACCCCTGTTGGTCGTGAGCTGTTGGTAGGGGGGTCGAGGGGTGACGTGGGCTGAGTTGGGGCAGCGGGAGGGCCAGGGGGCTTCGGGGACACATGCCGGTGGGTGTGGAGGATCCTTCCCCCACGGGTGACCTGTGCCGATGTTGCGGGGGATCTGCTGGTATTAAAATGAGTTGTGGAGGATTTGGAGGTTTCATGTAGAGATTTGGAGTTTTAAAGATGTGGAGTTTTGGAGATTTGGAGATTAGGAGGTTTGGAGACTTGGATATTTGGAGATATCATTTGACACTATCATGGAGGATGCTGCGGGGAGACCTGTGACAGCGGTCTTAGGATGAAGAGGCAGGGTACAACAAGCCCTGCAGCTTGTTGGGGTGACAATTGCTTGTGGCGGCGGGTGACATGGACCAGAGTTAACTGCGGGGCGTGGGGGAAGGGGGGGGGCGATGATCGAGGTGGGGTTGTCGGGTCGATCCCCTCCCCCACACACACACGAATGCCCCCATATTGAAGATAGGTGAGATTTCATGGGCAGGCTTTTGGAATGGGATTGTCGGCGTAGATTGTTTGCTAGGGATTATATTATCATTGTAGGCGTTTCCGGCCATGGATGTCTTTGGGGAGTCATCAACAGACTACAAAGTGTACTATCTACAATGGGCGACTTGTACATTACTTGAGTAGGGTAGTTGTAGCATAGGGTCTGCCGGCGTGCGCCTGTGCATGCGGTCCAGTCTTCGGGACCGTGCCATGTGCGCTTTGGGGTCGTGCGCTACCGAAAGGTCAGCTGCAGTTGGTGGCATGGCATGGCATGCAGGGCTTTGCAACGCTTTCAAAGCAGAAAGGTGCTCTGTTAACGTTTCAAAGCAAAATGGTGCTTTGTCAACGTACACATTTGCACCTTCATTCGTTTCCATCATCCTGAATGACTCGACGAATGCAGACAGGATAACAGCAGGCTCGAGCTACCATGGTCGGGATTGTCCAGATTTCCGGCCTGCACTGGCTACCTCGTTGATGCAAAATGTCCCGTTTTGGGTCATGATTTACGGACCAGCAATGCGAAGTCATCGGAGGATGCGGGCTGATGGGCAATCAGCCTCGGCATCTTCCTGATCTTGTGCAGGCCGCGGGCATGCTGTGAACATGCCAGCATTATTGCTGGGTTGTTACTGGAACTTGTGGTATGCTACAAGTTGTTCTATCTCTGATTTTCATTTGGCCTGTTTGGGAACCTTGATTCCCAGGTGAACCGCAGTGATGTCCCTTTTCGAGTTGTATAGCGGTGAAAAAAAATTCATCAGATCAGAACTCCCCAGTTGTCCTTGGGTGTATCATAGAATTGCTAGGTAGCAATAGACACCTAGTGTACTACCGTGGCCATGTGAGTTTATCCTGAGAGAAGGTGCACACTAAGGATGGTTGTTGTGGCCTGGCACTTTGCTACCTCACTGTATGGCCGTAATTGACACCGGCCTGGTCTAGTACACTTGCTGGCATGTGCGGGCCAGCGGGGCAGTCTGTAGCTCGCGCTGCTTGGAGGAGTGTCTCTTGTTGCCAATGATTGAAGATAGCATGGCACGAGGTTGTTTCTCTGAGCCACGAGTAAGTTTAACTTCGATCAATATAGGGCAAATTTTCGAGTTGATCAGCAAGTGAATTAAATCGAGTCATTCTTTATTGCATGACAAAGCATCAACTCGAGACATCGCATGTAACAGATGTAAGCACTTGCATATCATGGTCCGCATAAATTTAGTGCATGATTCGGCCCATGGCGCCCGCAACGTACCCTGCAACTAGAGGCTAGAAAGGCATCCCATTCCATCTCATGGAGGATTCATGCTCACGCGACGCAGTCTACGTGTATATTCAGCCTATTGATCAGCCCTAACGGGGCCACAGTACAAGCATAATCTATCTCTTGATCAGTCTATCAGCTGTCACGCAGCAGTTGATCAGTTGTCTCCTTGATAATATGTCACTTGATCAGTCTATCAGCCCTGCTTCCCGCAGTTTGTTGGTCAGCGTCTGGATCTTCACGTCCTTGAGCCTCACCAGCTGCTCCAGCTTGCGGATCTTGGTTTCCAGCAGCTGCCAAGCAGACACCAGCACACGCACATATGCAGGCATAGGAGTATTGTAGACACGTGGCAATAGGTCTAAGCACACACGAACACAGGCATCTAAAAGCAGTAGCACATACATGTATATATTTGTATATATACCAGAGAACATCACAACGCCTCTCAAGCAGCAACACATACCAAGAGAGTAGCAATTACCAGCAAACATCACAATGTTCTCAAGCAGCAACACTTGCAACTCATTATCTAACATCAAGCAACTAGTCTCTCAACTCCCAGCCTTCCGGAAAAAAAAATCGCACTCAAACTGAACAGGGCCCTGGATGCCGCATACAACAGGCAGACATCATAAAACATACCCACCATAGTACATAGTTGTCTCACTTAACACCCACCTCTATCATAGAACCAAACGTCTGTAGATACACCATATCTATAAATACACATCCCTCATCCAGGGCAGCTCTTCTTGACTACAACAGCCAGGTATCACATAGAGCCACGTCCGGACACTGAACACATACTAGTATCTATAAACACACCCACCTCGTTGGTCTCCCTCAGCTCCAGGATGGTGGCCTCCTTGTCTGCCAGGATCTCGGCGTTCACCTGATTGGCAACCGATGGATCCGCAAACATGACGGGCAGATAAATAAGGCAGAAAAAAAAGCAGCGGGGAGGAAACCGTTAAGGAGACAAAGATACCCTTCATTATTAGCTTATTACTTGTTACAGTAAACAACTAATTACTGTCACGTGTTACAGGAAACAAGGTAAAATTGGTGAGCTGTTCAGATAAACAAAAGGGATGCATCCCATTCTTGCCGGGACATACTAGGAGAATCATGTATTGTTCTGCACACAGTCCAAAAACAAACATCGCATCACGGTGCGATGGGTGGCAGTAGCCAACATCCCGCGGCACAGAAAGTACTCCCAGAAAAATGCCACGTGGCGGCTTGTTAAAAAGATCACTGCCAATGTGGAACGTATTTTACAAGCACAACAAGTACAAATGCAACAACAAGCATAAACGCAACAAATCCTGGCGGGCGTACCTCATACTGCATGGTGGGCATGAGCAGCGGCGGCTCCCGGCCCGACCCCGACCTGTGGGTGTGTCCACGGCAAATATACTATGGTGAGGCAAATATATGAGTGGTACAAAAGGGCAAAGATGTTCTGTACGCCACAATAACAAAGAGAGTTACGACGGCATTGAAAGAAAGTTGTCAGGATGACTACTAGGAGGGTATTTAAGGTGTCAATCGCCACCACCGCGCAGATTTCATTGTTGCGAAGAGGTTGCGCAACACATAGTAAACAAAAAAAAAAGTCGAATGGAACCAATGAAAAAAACAACAAAAGACTTATAGCAGCGTGCGCAAATTTGTTATCAGAATGAACTCCCGCAAGTTGTGAAGAAGCCATTCTTAATAAGGAGCGCAACGACCAAGGGTTAAGACAAGGGTCAGGATCCACGCAGGGGGGCATCAAGCGATGGCAAAAGGGGAGGACCCCTAGCACGGCATCTGGGGAAGGATGGGGCCCACCCCGACCAGCCGTGAGAACAAGAACTGCTGGACAAGCTTCCAAGGCTGCGCAAGGCTATGTGCCACGGATGCCACTATTACGGAGTCCCATACCGCCATCTCGCTTACCCTACTGGTACCCCGAGTACTCCACCGCCATCGCGCTTACTCTACCGCAACCCCAGCTAACCCTCCGGTACCCCAGCCGCCACTGCTATGGTGACCATCATCATCCTGTCGTGCCTGAGAGGCCAGTGGCGCCTGAGTGGCCAACTATGAGCCAGAACGGCATGATCTTGATAGCCGCAACCGCAACCTCGCACCTTCCAGTCCCCTTAAACCCACACTTACAAACGCACATGAACAGAAAACACAGACCGAAAAAGGAGGCGTGGAAAACCCTCCATAACCTTAGAGGGGGGCAAGGGAGGAGGGGGGCGGGGCGGGCAGAACACATGCAAAGCCTTTAGACATATGAAAGCCTCAGGCATCAACAAAAAAAGCGGCCCACCTGACAGATGGTGTCGCGGACGGCAGCCGCTGCCCACCCCCCATCCCTCCCGGCTGGCCCATGCCCCCATTGGGCGCCATCACCCTGTGCTGCTGCTGTGGTGGCTGCTGCATCACCGCCGCCGTGTGGGGGTATGGCGTCATCTCCTGCTGTGACTGCAGGGGGTAGGTCGGGGCTGGGGTGAAGCTGGGCATGAGCGGGCGGGCGTGCTGGTGGCTGCCAGCGGATTGAGGGTGGGGGGCCGGGTGGGCCGCCAGGGGAAGGTGGGCTGGTTGTGGGCTGGGTGCGCCTGAGGACAGTGGGTGAGGAAAGGGCGGGAGACGGAAAGGGGGGGGGGGGGGGGGCGAGAGTTCAGGTAAAAAAGATACCATGCAAATGGTTGTTGGAGAAAGAAACAGAGGAAGAAAAAAAGAGGTGTATGGGGGATGATTGAGAAAAAGACATAACCCTGTTTAGAGCACCATTTGTAAAAATCGAATCAACACTCAGATATGGGCGGTTGGCCAACAAAAGTGTGTGGCTGTCTGCACTTAGTCAGGGACTGCTATCTGTTGGTACAAGCTCATCTCCTACTCTCCATATATGCATGACAGAGGTGGATGCCAAAAGCCAGGCCGCCAGGGGGTGGTAGAAGAGCCGCCCACCACTTACCGCCGCCCTGCCAAGAAAGAGAGTCTTCTCGCCATAAGAGAGTCTCAGAACCGCTCCTGATCAATCAAGCACCCAGGCAGGCTAGGTACCTATGTCGGCACTACCCCTCGACTGCTACTAGTATGCCGCAGCATGCACACCGTACGCTAGTAAGAGAACACCCCGGCATGCCACATGCTAGTGTCTATACCCCCCTATTTGTAGAAACAACCCGGCATGTCACTCGTAGCGCACCCGTGTCCGCACCCCCCCGGCTGGACAAGGACCGCGGCGCCCCCGTGCGGTTGCGGGCGATCTGGGTGGTGGTGGGAACCATGGAAAGGCAGTTGGCAGACAGAATAACTTTATGAAATGACAGAAATAAGGCTTCAAAGGTAGTTGACACTCAGAACAACTTTATGAAATGACAGGAATAGGGCTTCAAAGCCAGTTGGTAGACAGAACAACTTAATGAAATGAGGCTTCAAAGCCAGTTGGCAGACAGAATAACTTTATGAAATGACAGGAATAAGGCTTCAAAGCCAGTTGGCAGACAGAACAACTTAATGAAATGAGGCTTCAAAGCCAGTTGGCAGACAGAACAACTTAATGAAATGATAGAAATAAGGCTTCAAAGGTAGTTGGCAGGCAGAACAACTTAATGAAATGACAGAAATGAGGCTTCAAAGCCAGTTGGCAGACAGAACAACTTAATGAAATGTGGCTTCAAAGCCAGTTGGCAGACAGAACAACTTAATGAAATGAGGCTTCAAAGCCAGTCGGCAGACAGAACAACTTTATGAAATGACAGGAATAAGGCTTCAAAGCCAGTTGGCAGACAGAACAACTTAATGAAATGAGGCTTCAAAGCCAGTTGGCAGACAGAACATCTTAATGAAATGAGGCTTCAAAGCCAGTTGGCAGACAGAACAACTTAATGAAATGAGGCTTCAAAGCCAGTTGGCAGACAGAACAACTTAATGAAATGAGGCTTCAAAGCCAGTTGGCAGACAGAACAACTTAATGAAATGAGGCTTCAAAGCCAGTTGGCAGACAGAACAACTTAATGAAATGACAGAAATGAGGCTTCAAAGGCAGTTGGCACACATATGTTCTCAGGAGCAGGTCGCAGATGTAAGTCTGAAAGGCAGCTGGTAAAGTTAGAGGGGCAGCTGGCAAAGTTGGAGGCCAAGCTGGTGAGGCTTAATGGGGCGCTGGCAAGGCGAGCTGGTGAGGTTTAAAGGCAGCTGGCAAGGTTGGAGGGCACCCTGGTAAGACTTAAAGGGCAGCTGGCAAGGGCAAGCTGGTAAGGTTCAAAGGGCAGCTGACGGTGTTTGGAGAGGCAGTTTATTCAGATCGTTCGAGGGCCCATGAGACCGTGGACGGCTCAAGAGTGGTACACACTAAACACTTTGCGTGGTGCACAAGAAAGAACATTTCATAAACACTTTGCGTGGTGCACAAGAAAGAACATTTCATAAACACTTTGCATGGTACACAAGAAAGAACATTTCATAATCGTTCACAGAAAGTATGCAGAGGTAGAGTACAGTTTAGAGTTTAGTTTACAAAAAGTGCTTTTTATTTGTCAAGAAAGGTGTTCAATTACCATTGCCAACTCATCGCGCGCTAGCAGATGCAAACACCGCCCTATACTTAAAAAACTTGCTCGCTAGATCACCCCATCAAGCCTCCCTTTACCCTGACCTGCATGTGCTTGACTAGCGTGTTTGAGCACGTTGCTAGGGCAGCCATTTTTCATCCACCCTGACCTGCACGTGTTGGAGCATGCAAGAAGTGGTGCATCGACAGCAGAATGAAGGCTCTCTCCTTACCTTGACATGCCCGTGTGTGGACAACTAGATACTGTGGCATAGCCACACTCTTCTCACCTTGACCTGCACGTATTTGAGCACACGCTCCACCGCCATGGGCACGCAGTTGCACACGTCCTCCACGTCGCGTTTTGGGATGCTGAAGTTGAGCTTCTTCAGCACGCGCACTGGTCAAGCATGTAGCATGATATCATATAGCATTTTATCACAGAGTGCCATGGATAGGGAATAAAGAAGGCATGCGGGTGTCACTTGAGCTTCTTCAGCACGCGCACTGGTCAAGCATGTAGCATGATATCATATAGCATTTTATCACAGAGTGCCATGGATAGGGAATAAAGAAGGCATGCGGGTGTCACTTGAGCTTCTTCAGCACGCGCACTGGTCAAGCATGTAGCATGATATCATACAGCATTTTATCACAGAGTGCCATGGATAGGGAATAAAGAAGGCATGCGGGTGTCAGTTGAGCTTCTTCAGCACGCGCACTGGTCAAGCATGTAGCATGATATCATACAGCATTTTATCACAGAGTGCAATGGATAGGGAATAAAGAAGGCATGCGGGTGTCAGTTGAGCTTCTTCAGCACGCGCACTGGTCAAGCATGTAGCATGATATCATACAGCATTTTATCACAGAGTGCCATGGATAGGGAATAAAGAAGGCATGCGGGTGTCAGTTGAGCTTCTTCAGCACGCGCACTGGTCAAGCATGTAGCATGATATCATACAGCATTTTATCACAGAGTGCAATGGATAGGGAATAAAGAAGGCATGCGGGTGTCAGTTGAGCTTCTTCAGCACGCGCACTGGTCAAGCATGTAGCATGATATCATATAGCATTTTATCACAGAGTGCAATGGATAGGGAATAAAGAAGGCATGCGGGTGTCAGTTGAGCTTCTTCAGCACGCGCACTGGTCAAGCATGTAGCATGATATCATATAGCATTTTAACACAGAGTGCAATGGATAGGGAATAAAGAAGGCATGCGGGTGTCACTTGAGCTTCTTCAGCACGCGCACTGGTCAAGCATGTAGCATGATATCATACAGCATTTTATCACAGAGTGCAATGGATAGGGAATAAAGAAGGCATGCGGGTGTCAGTTGAGCTTCTTCAGCACGCGCACTGGTCAAGCATGTAGCATGATATCATACAGCATTTTATCACAGAGTGCAATGGATAGGGAATAAAGAAGGCATGCGGGTGTCAGTTGAGCTTCTTCAGCACGCGCACTGGTCAAGCATGTAGCATGATATCATATAGCATTTTAACACAGAGTGCAATGGATAGGGAATAAAGAAGGCATGCGGGTGTCAGTTGAGCTTCTTCAGCACGCGCACTGGTCAAGCATGTAGCATGATATCATATAGCATTTTAACACAGAGTGCAATGGATAGGGAATAAAGAAGGCATGCGGGTGTCACTTGAGCTTCTTCAGCACGCGCACTGGTCAAGCATGTAGCATGATATCATACAGCATTTTATCACAGAGTGCCATGGATAGGGAATAAAGAAGGCATGCGGGTGTCAGTTGAGCTTCTTCAGCACGCGCACTGGTCAAGCATGTAGCATGATATCATACAGCATTTTATCACAGAGTGCAATGGATAGGGAATAAAGAAGGCATGCGGGTGTCAGTTGAGCTTCTTCAGCACGCGCACTGGTCAAGCATGTAGCATGATATCATACAGCATTTTATCACAGAGTGCAATGGATAGGGAATAAAGAAGGCATGCGGGTGTCAGTTGAGCTTCTTCAGCACGCGCACTGGTCAAGCATGTAGCATGATATCATATAGCATTTTAACACAGAGTGCAATGGATAGGGAATAAAGAAGGCATGCGGGTGTCAGTTGAGCTTCTTCAGCACGCGCACTGGTCAAGCATGTAGCATGATATCATATAGCATTTTAACACAGAGTGCAATGGATAGGGAATAAAGAAGGCATGCGGGTGTCACTTGAGCTTCTTCAGCACGCGCACTGGTCAAGCATGTAGCATGATATCATACAGCATTTTATCACAGAGTGCCATGGATAGGGAATAAAGAAGGCATGCGGGTGTCAGTTGAGCTTCTTCAGCACGCGCACTGGTCAAGCATGTAGCATGATATCATATAGCATTTTATCACAGAGTGCAATGGATAGGGAATAAAGAAGGCATGCGGGTGTCAGTTGAGCTTCTTCAGCACGCGCACTGGTCAAGCATGTAGCATGATATCATACAGCATTTTATCACAGAGTGCAATGGATAGGGAATAAAGAAGGCATGCGGGTGTCAGTTGAGCTTCTTCAGCACGCGCACTGGTCAAGCATGTAGCATGATATCATACAGCATTTTATCACAGAGTGCAATGGATAGGGAATAAAGAAGGCATGCGGGTGTCAGTTGAGCTTCTTCAGCACGCGCACTGGTCAAGCATGAAGCATGATATCATACAGCATTTTATCACAGAGTGCCATGGATAGGGAATAAAGAAGGCATGCGGGTGTCAGTTGAGCTTCTTCAGCACGCGCACTGGTCAAGCATGTAGCATGATATCATACAGCATTTTATCACAGAGTGCAATGGATAGGGAATAAAGAAGGCATGCGGGTGTCAGTTGAGCTTCTTCAGCACGCGCACTGGTCAAGCATGTAGCATGATATCATACAGCATTTTATCACAGAGTGCAATGGATAGGGAATAAAGAAGGCATGCGGGTGTCAGTTGAGCTTCTTCAGCACGCGCACTGGTCAAGCATGAAGCATGATATCATACAGCATTTTATCACAGAGTGCCATGGATAGGGAATAAAGAAGGCATGCGGGTGTCAGTTGAGCTTCTTCAGCACGCGCACTGGTCAAGCATGTAGCATGATATCATACAGCATTTTATCACAGAGTGCAATGGATAGGGAATAAAGAAGGCATGCGGGTGTCAGTTGAGCTTCTTCAGCACGCGCACTGGTCAAGCATGTAGCATGATATCATATAGCATTTTAACACAGAGTGCAATGGATAGGGAATAAAGAAGGCATGCGGGTGTCAGTTGAGCTTCTTCAGCACGCGCACTGGTCAAGCATGAAGCATGATATCATACAGCATTTTATCACAGAGTGCAATGGATAGGGAATAAAGAAGGCATGCGGGTGTCACTTGAGCTTCTTCAGCACGCGCACTGGTCAAGCATAAGGCATTTCATCATGGAGTACGTAGGGAATCAAAACATTATTCGGGATCAGTTTAGCTGGTCAGGGACAGAGAGCTGCACACAGATATTGTGCATGGACATAATTTTGCAAGTTGACGGGGGGTCAGTTGTGCTTATTCAGCGCACACGATGGGCGCAAATTGGACGCCTTAGAGGCCTTAGAATAGAAATATAATTCAACTATGCGGAAGAATGATGGGGGAGCATATGAGGATTTCAGCACACACACTGCTCACTGGTAGGGTGCCATACGACAGAGCAAAGTAGAATTACCGCCAACACCCAGCTCCTACCCCCCCCTTCCCAACCCCTACCCCACGCCCTACCCCACCCACCGTTGAGCGTGTTCCAGTTGTACAGCTTCTGCTGGAAGCTGTTGGCAGGGCTGTAGTTGTGCAGGTCCACCAGCTTGGGGTAGTAGTGGGCCACAATCTCCGCGATGAGGACTGGCAGGGACGCGCCAGGTGGCGCGGAGAGGGCCGGTCGAGCAAGGGCCCAGTGTTAGTATCTCGAGGGTGCCGTACCAGCATTACAATTTCAAGCAATACCCCAAGACATAAGACTTCCCCCGTGAAATTAGTTACCCCATGGAAAACTTCATAATTGGCATAGAGACGAGGGTGGCGCGCTGAATGGGAAATACATTGTACTGGTGGCGTCATGCATGGTTGAGTGAACAGCACGTGCATGAAGGTAAAATGTCTGTTGAGGTGATGTAGCCTAAAAGGCTTGATTTCTGCTAGCCCGGAGCATGGTGACGACAAAGAAATTCAAATATAGCGAATGCCAGGAACGTCTTCATCCTTGCCTAATTCATTTTCAACTCAATCCATCTAGTTTCTCTGTTCTCTCTACTGACAGTCTGAAGTTTTCCCCTTTCTCATTCCCTCACACCGACCCCCTCTACTCTCCCCCATTCCTATCAACTTGCTTTCTCTCTTCCTCGTCTCAACTCTTCACTGCCTTCTCACCCTCTTGTCTTCTATCTTTGCTCCTAGCTGACTCCACCCCCTGTGCCCCCCACGTCTCCCTCCCCCCCCCCGCGCGGTCTCCTTTTACTCCCCCTGTCTTCCTTGCTCCCCTCCATGCTCGCATCACCCACCCACTCACCCACCCCCTATCTTCTATCTGTGTTCTTCTCCCCTTCTCCATCATTCTCCGCCCTTCAGCTGCTCCTCTCCCTACTTGCTTTCCCCACTTGTGGAATTTCACCCTTATCCGTCCTTAGCGCAGGCATTGTCGCATGCATGGGTATGCTCCCCTTCACGGCAGGCACATATTCCACATAGCCTAGAACGACAGAGATTGAAACGTAGACCCAACCACACACAAACAGACACAAAGGATACGTCTCTCACCTCCATCACTAAAGTCTCGGGCGATGTGTCGCTTGGGGCGCGACAGGGGGATCTCGTCCACCTGGACAAGAGAGCCAGCCAGGATTGTAAATAGAACAAGACACGCCGAAGCAAGGCAGGGTGAGCATATTATTAAGTCGAGTAGAAATGGTGACTAAAAAATATGTAGAATACATATGATGTAAAAGGTGAATATCATTACTATATGGTGCCAGGTTGTCCACATGGACACCGGATGGAAACAAACGTGACCAGGACGATGTATAGTGAGAGCAAAAGGAAAGCCGCAGCAATCAAAATGAGAATCAGCGCTCCATTGCATTGAGCCACTCAAGGTGTTGAAAGGTTTCTAAGTTTGTGGTGTTTATGTCTGTCGTTGCCTACAGCCAGTTTGCTAGGGTAATACTGTGAATGCATACACCAATGAGATACATACAGACAGGGAGGACAAGCCACAGCGTTATGAAAAAGCAGAAAGGCAGCAAATTGGTAGGGTCAGCATGACATGAGTGTTGTGGCTAAGATGGTTTGGGTGGTAATGGCACTATCTCTCCATAGTGCGCATAACAATCATACCCCAGGAATTTTACAGAATACACTTCTCATTCCAATAACAGAAACACCTTTCCAGCCACAAGCAGGGGCTATATCAGGGACCTGGGGATAGTAGCACTGCGTGGGGCAGAGACTCTATCAGGGACCTAAGGATAGTAGCACTCATGTAGTGCAGAATGACAGTACAAGTAGAAGGAGAACAAAAAGTGCATAGATAACAGCATGACAACCGCTCTACTGGATTTATTATCTGTTTAAGAGGGCAGCAAGGTGGGAGCAGCTCATTTGTATCTACCACGGTTTCTCATTACAGCAACGGGGAGGCAACATGGAAACATAGTTCTAGCCAAAGTTCTGCCGCTCACAAAGAGAATAGAAGGAGAAAAGGATTTAGAGGAAACACTGCGCATTCCGGTTGAAACTAAAAGTTGTTACAAGAACACCGGCTTGCATCGCTGCTTTATTGCTTTGCCTAACAAATAACAGACCGGATATATAATTTTAAGGTATCATGATTAACGTGGGAATGGCAAAAAGCAAGCTCTTCCTAACGATCTAAGGAGAGACTCGGACGAGACGGGAGCAGTTTCAGGCAAAGATCGTAAATTCTGGTTGGCGGCAGACGCTTGGCAGACGGACAAGACCCGTTAGCCACAATGGAGACATTGCTATATGCGACGCACAGATAAAGAACGCACTACTAGCATTCGGCTTACCCATTGATAAAGTGCTTGAAGTTCTTCCTCCTTTACGTCCATGAGAATGATATGCTTAATCGCTAATACACCAAATTACATGTACGGCCGAGCTGCAAACTTTGACCGTAGCAATGTCAGCAATCGCAGTTCATTTAACGATCGTATGAATCGCCCGTGAACCTTGGCTGCCGTTTCCTTCGACACAAACTAGAGCAGAGCCCCCCTAAATTACTCGATGTTCCCAGTCACGGTGGGACTGAAATCCAATACACGCAGATCAACTTGTCCTTGTTGTAGCACGCCAGAGGCACACCTCATAATATTTGACTTGGAGGCCAGTTGGCAACCTCATTTAATCAAAATATGGCGCAATTCTGCGTAAATACTTTGTGCGATGCCGGTTATCGGCAGGGTGAACTAATCCACGCGCCTAATGACGTACAGCTTTACACAAATATTTTCTATTATTAACGGGGAGCGCACCATGGCCGCAACGCAACGCCAAGCCCATGCGATGCATTAAAAAAATGTAGATTAGAGTTTTGTCAAACTCGATAGTATTTCCAATATAATTCCGCTCGATGAATTATCGACATAAAGCTGTCAATGGCTCCCAAAAGACCGGAGTGGTAATGCACCCCTGGCTTGCCTGTCAAACGGCCATAACTAATTCTTCACGTCTCGTTTTTCTAGGTGAACGTTCACGTTGCTACTTGCGTGCGGTAAGAAGATTTAGAATCGTGAAGCCCGTCAGCATAACACCAGACGGTTAACGCGTTCATCCGAGGCCGCGAGGCCGGACGCCGGGCCCCGTCCGTTCCGGCGTTCCCTGGGCCGGGGGCCGGCTGTATAACCCGCGTCCGACCGCCCCGACCGGCCGTTCGACCGGCCGGGCGTACTGTCAACGTCGGTCAGCCTCGGGAGGATGTCAACAGCGAGCGGGCCGAGCTGAATCCAATGCAGCCAATGAAGCAGCAACTAGAAGCTATCAGACAACATCCGTAGGGAAGGAAAACTTGGAAAAGGTGCTCCAATCAATTTACATTTACGACGACGCATTAAACAGCTAGACCGATCCCATGATTCCATTTCCATCTCACTGAGGGTCCTAGCTTATGCTCACGTGACCGACACTGACAGCCTATACTTGTAAAGCCAGTGCCAACCGTCACAACCGGGTCAGGTGCTGACTGCATATTTATTGGGCCTATTTTGCACGTCGGGACAGAACTATGATGATTGGGCAGTTTTCTCATGCATGACTCCTGGGCACACTTGGTATGTTTAGTGGGTATGAATCAGTGGGGGCGGGGATCATTAATTTAAATTAGGAACATCACTCCGTTGGGAGTAAATGTAGCACATATATCCCTGAGAAGGGGCATATGGCTTTTAATACATTAACTAGGCTACTTCATGCAAGGGTGGGGATGTAAGCTACCCTTGCTCTAGGTGCACCAGGGCACCTGCACCCTCATGGTCTATCACGCTATGCCCAGCTAAGGGGGAGCATGCCATGTGGGGGAAGATCATCATGGCTATACAAAACTAGAGCGTGGCCTCTCAGTAGAGAGCAGCTCTCTGCATGGGCACAGCATAACTAAACAAAACTAGGCATCATCTGGAGTGTGGCACATCATAGGCACACATGTACATGGTTAAATAATGCTCGTGGCTCAGCTGGTATAGTGCCTGTAGGAGGCGTACATGTACATGGCCACGGTCTATCTATTCTACACTACTACTGCTGTATTCCCCTAAGCTGGGGCGTCTGGGGGCACTGGGGCCGCGGGGGTCGCTTGCCAGGGCTCATGTGCATGGCCGACGTAGATGGCCGCCCCCTTCCAGTACACCGGCTGCCCCGCCCGTTGGTCTGCCGGAGCTGGAGGTAGGTCGGCCATAGCTCCCGTCGTCGTTGTTGCTTCGGCAGGGTCAAGTCGTCGTCAAGGGTGAAGAGAGTCTTCTCGAGCCGCTTGCGGCGTCGGAGAAAAGAAATCTTGTCCGCCGGGTTCTTAAAGGTGAGAAGGAGCGGGGGCGCCCCTGCCTTACCCCGCGCGTGGGGAAGGCGGTGGGCGACCAGCTCGATCTCACCAGTAAGGCCCATCATGCGACTAAGAATTTCTCTCTCAAACGCACACGCAAGCAGCCTTCTCGGAATTCTCACCTTCCACCAATTGTCGAAGTTCTTGACAATGACGTTAAGGCTGCGCTTGGCGAGCTCGGCCTCCTCGCGGAGGTCAAGCGTTTGTTGATGGAGCTGTGCTGCGACGGCGGAGGTGGTGGAGGTGGCGTGCTGCTTAAGCATGTCCGCCCAAGTGGTGATGGGAGGAGCATCACCGGCCAGGCCAGCCGGGGCTTGCTTGGCGGCAATGTCTTTCACCGCCTTAGCGGTGAGGCCTGCGGTGTTCTGCACTGAGAACCTCGATAGCGATGGCGTTGTCCTTAAGACGCTGGTCGATGTCACGGAGCTGGGCGGTGATGGCGTCGGAGGTGGGGGTGGTGGCGGTGGAGGAGGCGAGGAGGGTGGAGGTGGCGGTGGAGATGGTGGAGAGGAGGGGGAGCTCGGCTGCCAGCCAGCGTGCTGCCCATGGCCGCCACATCTGCAGCGATGGGGGCCACGTGCTGCTCGAGGGCCTCCTTGAGGAGTGAGCGGATGGAGGATTCGGTTAGGGTGGTGGTGAGGGGCTTTGGGGGCCAAAGCTCCTCGATGGAGCGTCCAAGGAGGGAAAAGAGGGCGTATTGCTGGAGGTGGGGGCGGCGGGCGTTGAGGACGTCCTTGCCGAAATTGCGCCTCTGGAGGAAAACATTGACAAGGCGACCTTGGTGGGAAAGCTGCTTGCACAGTTCTATATATAATAAGAGAGGCATGCGTCCCGAAAAACACGTGGGCCAGGATGCGATCGGGTGTAAGCTTGTCAAAATAGCCGGGCTGGCTGGCGTCAAAGTCGTATACTCATCCAAAAGCCCGTCAGGACGACTGCGCTTGGGTTCGGGCGACGCTGCTGGCCAGCGAGGCGGGCGCAGCAGGGGGCTGGACCGTGTTCGTCCGTACGGCAACTCGGGTATGAAAGTACGCCGTATTGTACGGTACCGACGCTTTCGACCGCGTATACGCCGTACGATTTTCGCTGTTTTTCACTTTGGACTTAGCCGATTTCGGAGGTCGCGGAGGGCGGGGGGGCAGGTGTCACGCGAGATTGAGGCCCAGGAACCTGTCCGCGGTGCTGAGATAGCAGAAATTGCAGCGAGTGCATAGCTACTCCCTAGTTACTACGCGCGTGACAGTGCACCTTTTTCCTTTTTGACAGGATTTTTTATTGCGTGGGAGAAAAGCTGTAAGGGGACAGCCTGGCAGAATCATAAGCGTGCAGTTCTAGAAGGACGCAATTAAAGTAGAAGGACGCGGAAAATGGACGAGGAAAATGGACGATGAAAATGGAGGGTGGTGCGACGGTTCATGCATTGTGCACCAGGCAATCACCTACTAAGATGCGACCATGGCGCTGCGTAGAGCCCCAAACGACAGAAAAGTAGAGGAGTATCAATACCTCCATGCATCTGATTGACGAGGTGGAAAAGACCGTTCATGGGGAAGAGGTGGTAGTCGGCCAGAGGTGGGCGTGCAAGCTGTGCGATTACAAGTTCGGCAGGCCTGGCAGCTTTAGCAAGGATCGCGCTGTCGGCCATCTCGGCCACATCCCCAACAAGGGAGCCGCGTTTTGCAAGGAGTCCGGGAATGTAGAAGGCCTGATCGGGAGGCTTCAGGCGGCTGAGGCAGCCCCGTTGGAAAGGAGAGAGCTGAGGGCAGCGCTCGGTGCCCGCGTTGCCAAGGCCCTTCTGCCTGCCGCTGCCCCGGGTGCTGGCCCTTGTGGCTCTGGCAAGGCAGTGCAGAAGACGATTCCACAGTGCTTTTCCAGGCATATCCTTGGCAGTTGACAGCGTTATCTGGGCATGCCCAGATAACTGCAGTTTGCCATATACTTTTCTCAGGAATGCCCTGGCAGTTGACGGTGTGTTTTCTGGGCTACTTGCCACTTCGTATTTACTTTTTCGGGCATTTCCTTGGCAGTTTATTGTGTGGTTCATTCTGCATGGGTTGATTGCCATTTTATCTTTCGAATTTCAGGGATTCATGGCATGCACTTGTTGTCATTGTGCAGCAAAGCTGCCGACTGTAGTGCTATCACATCCACTGCATCAACTAGGCAGAGATCTGGGTGCATTATACCATATTCAATAATGCATTATATTGAGTTGATGGCATTCATGCAAATTTTGTAAAGGCTGATGCATTATAATAAAAGGGTATTATAATAAAAGAGACCGGGTCAATAATTTGCATGACCACAATAAACACATGTACTTGAAGGATGTATTGCAATGTAAATCCAAGTGTGGCAGGTGGCAAGTCACTGCCACTATATGTTCATTAATGAATAGCATAGAATAATTATATAGTAGTAACATTTGTTGGATGCAGGGTCACACATCCTTGGAATACCCCGTACTTTTCAGCATTCACCTCAAAAATACCCCGTACTTCTTAACTACAACTTGAAAAATACCCGTACTGCCGTACTGCGTATTTTTTCCCGTATTTTTTACCCCTCCTGAAAATACCCGTACTTTTGCAGTACGCGCGGGTTTTACCGAATACCCCGTACTGCCGTACAGACCAACACGGGGGCTGGACGACCACTAGAGCTTGGCTAGTGGCGCCGCTGCCTTTTGGGCCGGTGGGCGAAATTTAAGGAGGGGAAGGCCGGAGTCGCCAAAGAAATGGGTTCCCAGTCGCCAAAGGCGAATCCCTAGTCGCCAAAGGTGAAATCGGGCAGCATAAGCGGAATTTTTCACTGTTGTGTCAGCCAGAAGAATAAGAAAACCTGCTTGCAGACCGGCCAGCCTGCGTGACTGGCTTTGATCAGTCAGGAACTCAGGATCCTTCACCTTACTGAAAAAGAAGAGAATATAAGAGAATAAGCAATAAGCAGCTGGCGAGATGGCGGCCGGTACACTTGAGTACCTCTGTATTATTTCATGAATTCATCGCGCACTCTTTAAGGCCTTTTGCCGCGTCGATGGCTGCTGTTGTGCGAGCCTTCCTGAATACTAAGAATAGCGGATTGTGACGCCAGTGAACCGACGAAGCTCCGTAGCTTTGGCTTTTTAATGGCATTGCTGTCAGTCGGGACATTTGCGGGCTAGAATAGGAAAGCCTACAGTACAAAATGCATCATTGATGTTATGAGTGGGACGAACATGAGCAATGGCAGCACGCAGAATTTTTGTCTGCGCTGCCTCCATTAGTGGATTATGCAACGGCCAGGGAGCGGGCTGATGCTTATTCACGCGTGGTATCCCGCAACGGCCCTATCAACAAGAGCAACAATCAGAACTGCACACTTTGCCCGCCAGGAGGCCCTTCCCACAAGATGCGGTATGCGACGCGGACGTGCAGCTGCACCCGCTGTCTCGATGTCATCAACGAGGGCGGCCGTGAAGCCGACCTTGCTGGCGGTGACGAAATTCCCCGTGATGGCACCGACGAACAGCTGCTTGGTGGCAGCCCCGAATCCGGCGCTGAAAAGCTGCACAGCGAGAGCCAGGATCTCGGCACTGAGGACTACCAGTGCCCGTTCCTTGTCAAGTATCTTGTGTGTCATGCCACGTTGAAGACCGGGATGTACACGCTGCGCGATGCTCCACACGCATTGCCGGATGATGCCCCAGGAGGCTCAGTGCCCACTCCTCAGAAGATTGTGAAATTCACCAAAGAGCTGAAGGAGAAGCTGAAACCTTTGATGGTCGACGCAGGGCTTCAACCGAGCGCTGCTCGCAATCTATTTTGAACCCAGAATCCCGACATGCCGCTGCCTTCGCTTGGCCAGTGTCAGAATGCGAGCAGGCGGATGCGCAGGGAGGATGGCAACAACAACAACGAGCTGGATAAAATGAGCGTGTACATTCAGGGCAAGCTATGCCGCGATGATCTGGATGATCATGCCTTTTACTTCTTCGGCGTCCCCGGGCACGAGGATGGCACGCCTAGATTAGGGCTCAGAGATGGGGTCGTGTACGGTGATGGAGACCCTGCTCGTGGCGATGACGGCGTCTTCACTCTGATGATCACCACAAAGGTAAATTGTATTGATCAGGATAACGGCATGGGAGGGAACTTTGTACATTGCTGGCATATGCTTAGGGATGATGGCTTCTAATGATTCAGCTCTTCCTCAGCTTATCACCCACCTCCACCTGCCCGCCCGCCCGCCCGCCCCCGCCCGCCCGCCCGCCCGCCCGCCCGCCCGCCCGCCCGCCCGCCCGCCCGCCCGCCCGCCACCAACCAACCAACCACCTGCCCACCAAACAGCCAGTTAACCAGCCAATCTATCAGCCAATAAATCAGCCAGCTATCATATCACGCCACTCTCTATCACCCATTGCGTCTATTCATGGCACGCTGTCGGGCACAATTTTCTTTCGTTGGCCCACTGCTGAAAAGGCAATAGTGCCATCCATGTGTGGCCGCAGCAGTGCCATGGTCATCAGGGTAACTATGGTTGTTCTGCTACCTTAGCAGCCAAAGTGTCTCTAAAATTGACCTCTGACATGTAATATAGGACCATGGCTATGCTAATTCTGATTTATTTTCGGATAGGAAGTTGGGTTGGTTACTTTGACTGTTATTGCTGACTGTGTTGTGCTGTTGCATTTTGTGCATTTTTTAAGCGCACATGTATGTTTAGTTATTTCTATTGAATGCAGGGAAAAGCTCCACAGTGGTATCCAAGGCTTTTCCGAAGACCATGGGCATTTTCTGTCCACTAGATAGCAAGCTTTGCACGTATTCCGAGTAGCCTTGCTTATGTGTTGCACAGGGCAGAGCTATGCTTGCACATGCGTAGTGGCAACATGTCTTGCTGTTTTCAGTTTCTGCCAAGCATAACCAGTCCCATTGTCATTGCCATATGTTACGGAGGCATCCTAGGAGTAAGATGACCAATGGCAGACTTGGAAAACAGCCGTGTCTGTTTCCTCATACAGTGATGTCATGTTAAGTGAGACAAAGTTCTATGGGTGTGGAAAATTTTAAGTCGTCCCCCCCCCCCCCCACCCCCCCACCCCACCCCACCCCCCACACACACACCCACCCCCCACCCCACGGTACCCTATTTGGACAAGTTTGCTTTTGGTACCAATTGATGTAATAGATAAACGATGTTATTAAGCATTTATTTTCTCAAACATGTCATTAATGACACATTGATCCAGATTTCTGGCCTGTGCTGGTTGTCTCATTGATATTAAGTGATGTTTATATAACCCTATATGTCATAGAGCATAGTACTCCTACACACAGATCTCGAGTGATTTATCTAGTACCAAATCCGAAAGGCTTGCATCACTCCCCGGACAGGAGAACTTTTGCGGATGACTGTAGGTGTAAGTTGGCGATGCCATGGTAACCGGAGACGTCCGTCCTATAGTCAGCAAAATTGGTGCGAGAGGTCCCCAGTTCGATTCCGGTCGGATTCATTTGCAGATCGCGTTTTTCCGCGTTTTCCGCGGCCCGGCACTGAACGCAAAGGTTTTCACCTTTGCGGAGTGTCTGATCAGACTATATGTCATAGAGCCCTCCAGATATCTGACCTGCGCCGACCAGTTTCCTCGTTGATAAATCGCCCTATCGCGGAATCTATGGCATAGGTTCCAGTTGGTAGCTAGTTCGAACCCTGATTTTTCTGGCTACCGTGAGTTCTCGCATATTTGGCGCGCACAGGCCGTTGGCAGCATTTAGTCCATTTGCCAGCTTACCCTTTCTTGAGGATAACAGTTTCTGACAACTTAATTAATTAATTACTGATAAATACACGTAGGCTGCGTCACATGTATGAGCATAATAACCCGGAAAGGAGAACTTTTGCAGGTGGACTGTAGGTGTCAGTTGGCGATGCCTTAATTAATTAATTAATTAATTAATTAATTAATTAATTAGACTCGTGCTCCCGTTGGGGAGTCACGGAGCATTAAACCCGATGGATGGATGGATGGATGGATGGATGGATGGATGGATGGATGGATGGATGGATGGATGGATGGATGGATGGATGGATGGATGGATGGATGGATGGATGGATGGATGGATGGATGGATGGATGGATGGATGGATGGATGGGTGCAAACAGCGATGCCTTAGGATCAGGAGACGTCCGTCCTATAGTCAGCAAAAGTTGGTGCGAGAGGTCCCCAGTTCGATTCCGGCCTGGATTCATTTGCAGATCGCGTTTTCCGCGGACCGGCACTGAACGCAAATGGTTTTCACCTTTGCGGCGTGCCAAATCAGAAATTAGAATAATCCTCAGTTATTTCTCCCTATTTCTGGCCTGCGCTGGTTGTCTCCTTGATAATCCTCAGTCATTGATTAATAGGCACGCAAGGAGAAATGGGCTGCCATCTGCGATAAGCACCTTCCCGAGGGGTATGCTCCTGTTTTCTCCCCACGGGCCCCGCGGCCCGTTGCTAGCCAGGGTAGAAGTCCACAGGTGGAGGTTATTGGTCCTGAGGATAGCCGCTACACTACCGCCTCGTCTGCCATTACAGTAGAGGACAGCTCGGATGAGGATTACATCCCCATCTAGTGCTTAACGGTTGGGGGATGATGCAGACGATATTTGTGTAAAAACTTTTGTGTAATTATTTTTCTAATGAGATTAGCATCGTACTCCGTGGCATTAATTAATTAATTAATTAGACTCGTGCTCCCGTTGGGGAGTCACGGAGCATTAACCCCGATGGATGGATGGATGGGTGCCAACATTCCTACCGGTCTAATCTATCTACATTGGCTACATACTACATCTATCTAACAACATTCTAACTACAACATCTATCTAGGCAGCCGCACGCTGCCCTAGGGGAGCTATCTGGCGTGCCTCCCGCGGGATTGCACACGCGGGCGCTTCCCCACTGGGGGGGCTCGTTGTCCTCTATGACCTGGGCCCACTTGGCCTTGTCCATCATCTTCTTCCAAATCACGGAGAGGCCTAGGCCCCCCAGGTCCTCTACTAGCTGTTCTTTGAAGGTGCGGGCCTTGCGGCGTCTAACATCACTGGGCCCAGCCCACGTCAGGAGGTGCCGGCCAGGCTGGGCTCCGTGGCATGCCTGTGCGCATGACACGCAAGTACTTACTTACTTACTTAATAGGCACGCCAGTGCGTCACATGGGTGCCAACAAAGGAACCTCCAACCCCCATACATTACAAGGAGGGAGCGGGCACCCCTGACTAGCGTGCACTAGCCTAGAGCTCTCATGCTGCCATGAGTGGGCAGGCCACAGAGCGCTCTCGCCGCATCATTAAGTAATTAATTGACTAATTAATATTCAGTTAGGCCCGACCCGCACGAAATACATGCGATTCTCCCGATTTCTGGCATGCGCTGGTTGTCTCCTTGACATGAAATCACGGCATACATCATATTAACGTATTAAGTGTGCACATGGTTGGTATTAAGTGCATGGTTGGGGCATGATGCAGACGATATTTGTAACTTTAATTGGTGTAATTATTTTCTAATGAGATTAGCATATAGTAGCTGGTTGTCTCCTTGATAGTAGTCCGTGGCATGCCCATGCGCATAACATCCCCTTTGGTTTGCACATTAGCAATGAGGATTTGTACGCTGGAACGCACGCCTCGCTTCTTGCACTATGCAAGCAGCTCTTCAACCAAGGTCGCCTCTTTGACCCTCGCTGGATTCGTATCCCCTGTTTCGACACCATTCCCAGCCTCCACCGCCCCTACCTCCAGCAAGTCGCTCTCTTTTCCCTCCTCAATTGTGGACGCTCCATCGGGGAGCTTTGGCCCCCCAAGCCTCTCACCACCACCTAAACCGAATCCTCCATCCGCTCACTCCTTAAAGAGGTCCTCGAGGAGCACGTGGACCCCATTGCTGCAGATGTGGCGGCCATCGGCGGCACGCTGACTGCCGAGCTTCCCCTCCTTTCCACCGCCACCTCCACCATCTCCACCGCCACCTCCACCCTCCTCGCCTCCTCCACCGCCACCACCTCCACCTCCGACGCCATCACCGCCCAGCTCCGTGACATCGACCAGCGGGTTAAGGACAACGCCATCGCTATCGAGGTTCTGCAGAACACCGCAGGCCTCACCGCCCAGGCGGTGAAGGACATTGCCGCCAAGCCAGCCCCGGCTGGCCTGGCCGGCGATGCTCCTCCCATCACCACCTGGGCGGACATGCTTAAGCAACATACCACCTCCACCACCTCCGCCGTCGCAGCCCAGCTCCAGCGGCAGACGCTTGACCTCCGCGAGGAGGCCGAGCTCTCCAAGCGCAGCCTCAACGCCATCCTCAAGAACTTCGACCTGGTGGAAGGTGAGAATTCCGAGAAGCTTGCACGTGCGTTTGAGAGCAAAATCCTTGCACGCATGGGCCTCCTTGGTGAGATTAAGCTGACCGCCCACCGCCTCCCCCGCGCGCGGGGTAAGGCAGGGGCGCCTCCGCTTCTTCTCATCTTTGACAGCCCAGCGGACAAGGTTTCGTTCCTCAGACGCCGCAAGCGGCTCGAGAACACTCCGTTCACCGTGGACGACGACTTGACCCTGGCGCAGCAACAACGGCGACGGGAGCTAGATGGCCGACCTACCTCCAGCTCCGGCAGACCAAGGCGGGCCAGCCGGTGTACTGGAAGGGGGCGGACATCTACGTCGGCCACAAGCCCTGGCACGCGACCCCCTCAACCACCGCGGCCCCAGCGACTCCGGCAGCCCCAGCCTAGGGGAATACAGCAGCAGTAACTAGTGTAGAATAGATAGACAGTGGCCTTGTACATGCCCGCCTACTACAGGCACTATACCAGCTGATGCCTAGCATTTTTAGTCATGTACATGTGGGCCTATGATGAGCCAACCTCCAGATGATGCCTAGCTTTGCCGTGCCCATGCAGGGAGTAACTCTCTGCTGAGACGCCATGCCCTAGCTTTTTGTATAGCTATGCTGATCTTCCCCCCATGACAGGCTCCCCCTTCGCTGGGCATAGCTTGAAGATCATGGGGATGCAAGTGCCCTGGTGCACCTAGAGCAAGGGTCCTTTACATCCCCACCCTTGCAGGAAGTAGCTTAGGATGTATGATAGGCCATATGCCCCCCTCTCAAGGGCTATGTGCTACATATACTCCCAACGGAGTTATGTTACAATTCAATTCAATTCAATTCAATTTGTACGCTGATTTGCCCTATGTCTCCCACATTATTAGGCACAGGCGCCTGGGCCTAGCCGGGCACCGGCCTGGCCCGCACAGATCAGGTAGACACATCAGATAGACTAGCTGGCACCAAGCCCGCCCAGCCTGGGCGATATGTCCTCACCTGACGTGCCCCAAGCTGCGCGCGGCAGGGCCGCCACCCGTGGACTTTTCGTGATAGACTCGGCATGGACATGTGCTACACTAGACGTGACGGGCTCACACCCGGGCAGCCTCCTGGTTTGTCTGTAATATGGAGGGAGATATGGGGATACTCTCTCTCCCGTCTTTGGACTGCCATGCAGGACAAGACGCGGTGGAGGAATTTCTTCGAAGATTGTCAAGGCGCACACGCCCGACCCTGTGGGCAAGCCCCCTCTCCCCAAGCGGAGGAGGCGTTTTGATGAGTAGTGTAGTTAGGATTTTCTAGATAGCTTAGAGTTAGGATAGTTCGATCACGCGGCTTCCTCCACCCCATCCCTCATGGAATATGTGCTACATGATCTCCCCACGGCGGCATGTTATAATTTAATTTAATTTTTAATGGAGGCAGATGGTACGCAAGGATAGATGGCAAGTAGTGATGAAGGAGACCACCCCCAAGTCTGTGGGGGCTCCGCGTGTGACCGCGTATGGCGTTCATAGCGATTCGGGACGCGGTGCTCACAACCCTGTAACTAGGACGTAGATAGCTAATTCCACCGGCCATCCATTCCATCCCATATGTTCCCCTCCCACTGAGGACTTATCCTCACGTGACGCAGTCACGTGTCTATTAATTAATTAATTAAAATCATTAATTAATGACACGCAAGTACTTACGTACTTATTAAGTGCAAGACCTTGAAGTAGACTTGTCCCACTTAATTTTGAGTGATCTTGACAACTATTACTTGATAATGGATATTCATTAACGGCTCATGCAACGATTTTGTTGAAATAGATTCATTGTAAAGTCCATCACTATAGATACAACCAGCGGAAGAATTCGGACCATGGTAGCTCAAACCTGCCGTTATCTTGTCCACAATTCTAGAGTCGTTGAGGAATATGGAAGTGAGTGTCCACTCTATGTTGTACATACGAGCATACAGCCCTATTCAGGGTACATCCCAGTTGGCATCATCAAATACCATACCATGTAAACTTGTGCCCCAAAATGCAAATGACCCAAAGGTCGCTTAAACAAAATTGCGGCATTTATAAACCGGAGTAGGCAGGCACGGCCTTACCATCCGGCAAGTGCAGGCTCATCTCAGGATTCTTTGCACATGCCTTGCTGGAAAAAAAAACGGACCTGGGTTTCTTTTTGACAGCTTATCATTAATCTTTACCCAGGTACTGCAATCAATTGCAAGGTATGTGTACCCATTCTCAAGTTTCACCTGACAATGGTGACTAGCGTTCACGCCCTTGCCGCCGCAAACCCTCTTTCTGCTGTCCATCTTCGCATTCGTCCAGCCACCCACCTGCAACAGCAAACGCAATCATGACACAATCAAATTTAGACACTGATGTTCTTGTACACGACTGAATCCTAAATCAAGCCCTAAGCATTTAAAGGAAATGAGAGAGGAAATAAAAGAGGGCGGCAGCTAATGCCTGCATGGCGAAATAAAGAGGGGTGGAGGAATGGCAATGCAAGTGGCATCATTGTGCACAAGCAAGGGCGCAAGTCAAGCGATGGACAAGACGGATGTGGGGCACGCGAGAAAGTAGCCAATTTGTCACAAAGAACAACACCATTATGAAACTAGACTGACATGTAACAAGAATGTCTCCCCATAACGAAGAGAAATCCAATACTGGCGATACCGACCCATGGCAGGTGTGCACACTTGCTTCCCCCTCCAAGTGACTCATCATTACCACAGTCCCATGTGACATCACAGCAATGCAAACCAAATTGCCCCACACCCAATAGACATCTCTGAGAAACTTCGCCAAGTGTCTGTAAACATGTAAACAGAACAAAAAACCCGCAAGTTTCCAACAGATGAAGGTGGGGTGTAAACCATGGTGCGGCATGGGCACACCCACTTTGGGAAAACTCATCGACTCAGCCTTGATGCATACCTGCTCACTTTACATGCTCTCAGTGCCCCCCTAAATTCATAATGCAGAGTGAAAATACCCGCGAACCATACTCCTTAGCAAGCGATGCGAGCATTATTGGTATGGTAAAATGCAATCTTGCCATCACACACAGAAAAAATGAACGATGTAGTTGAGATGGACTGTAGGTGCGAATGATGGGCAACCTATTATTGAAACAGGCAGAAGAGCATTGCCTTCAAAAAAACAAGTGATGGTCATCTCTTACAAAGGCTGGCCAATCAACCACATGTAACATTTAGCAATGCATGTGTAAATGGCTGATGCAAAGTAAACCCAATTGCAGAAAAGGCCTACAAAGACAAGCACAGTTAACCGCCAGTAAGTCACCACGATACCATCACAGCTGGCAGCTCGGTAGACGTCGCTCGGGACACCGGCGGACCACGCTCTTCCTTAACACACCAGTGCGATCCCTCAAAGGCCCTTCGAATTCTCCCTGAAGTACGAATGCCACGCAAAACAATGTCGTTATGTTAGACGATGCTTTCCAAAAAATGCTACCGACATTAAGAATACAGGCGCAGACTCGCACTTGCTCGATCCGCCTGAAGAGGAGGCAGGGTCCTCACAAGCCGCGGCTTGCTCGCGGGGGAAGAGCGCTGAGGCGAGAAATCCAAGCATATCGGAGAGGCCGCCGAATTCCCCGATCCTCTTTTCTTGCTTTGTTTCTTCGGTGTGGAGGGGTCTGGCAACTCCGCCGAGGCCCTCCTCCAGCGTGTTGGCGTCGACATCGTGGAGTTGAGAGGGGAATGGGAATCTGTTAGAAGACGCAGAGAGCAGCGACCAAATTAACGAAACAAGCCAGAGCACCGTTGCATTATACGTTCCGTGAAAAATGGATGCTTATGATCGCACGGTCATGATCGCACAGCAGCTGGCGTCGCCCAACGCAGGCTATAAAACCCAACGCAGGCTGTTTCCGGCCCCACCGTCTAGGTCATCTAGTCGCTCTACACGTAAGCCAGCCATAATTTCAATGCACAAGGCAACACATTTCCATCACCATTCATCTTCATCACCCTGAACGACTCGAACACGCGGACAAGATGACGGCAGGCTCGAGCGACCATGGTCCGGATTCTCCCGATTTCTGGCCTGCGCTGGTTGTCTCCTTGATAAAACTCCATCGCCAAGGTGCAGGAAACTAATGTTTTTGTGCTGTAACCCTCCGCCCAGCACCACAAACTAACTTCTGGCGACCGCAATCCATCCTTTGGCGACCGCAATCCATCCTTTGGCGACTCGGAAACCAGTTCTTTGGCGAGGCCGCAACTTCACAGAAATTTAAGCTGCAGCCGGAGCTGCAGACGTATTTTCATTGCTGAGCGCAGCCGCCAGGCTGCGTTGCGTCGAGAGGCGTTTGCTCATCGTATATTGCGTAGTAGCTGCGGAAAATTATATCAGCATGTGCGTCGTAGAAAGACGCGTCGATTGTGATATTCACGGCTAAATTCGGTGCTCAAACGTGAAAGTTATGAGCTCCGCCGTCAGCCATGGCTATCTCGTGGCTCGTGGCTCGAGCCGGCCATCTATGTAGGGGATCATCAAGGAGACAATTATTACTATATTGTCTCAGTGACTTAATTAGCCAGTGTTGAAGTAGCACTTGGCGGTGAGGATGTCGATCAAGCCCCGCCCCACTCAGACCAATTCGCAGAATTCATTTATAATAATTACACGTGCTCCCGTTGCATGGTGGGAGTCACGGATTAATGGATGGATATTTGATGGACAAATCAACCATTCTGACCGCCTCCTATTGTATCTATCGAATGCCTTGCAAACCAAGGGACATGCCATGTCACAAGTAGTGCCAAGCACTAGCGGCCCCGCCGGCCGGGCGCTCTTCCCATATGGCGGGAGACGGGCTTCTTCCCTGCTGGGAGCCGGGGATCATTGTCCTCTACAACCACTGTGGCCTTGTCCTCCATGCATCATTTTCCATATCACGGAGAGGCACAATAAGCCCCTCATGTCCTCGACATGCAGCATGCTGCATGCTCCTTGAACGTGCGGGCAGCTCGGCGTGTAGGATCGCTGGGCCCCGCCGTTGTTACGGCACGTAACAAATTGTGTAGACGACTCTATCAAACTATGATTGTGCATGACGTTACAGTCTGTATACGTAGCTGAATAGGCCATGCTGAATGCTCTACTTACTAATTAGTGGTAATTAGGCCGCGCGCGGCAGGGAACAGGGAACCCGGATTCCCGGTTCACAGAACATAGCTGGCGCAGGCTGGCGCCAGGCTACGGCAGGATGAACTGCTTAGCCGGATCTGAACTGAAGTGAACTAGCAACTTTGTCGCCGGCAGCTGCGCAGCCTCGCTATCAGCCTATCACCCAAGCAATCAAGCATCCTGCAGCGCCCAGCCTCGCCGCATCCAGAAATGGTACCAAATCCCGTATAGTTTGAGCGGCCTTGGTGCTGCAGCTGAATCGGGCTTGAGGAGAGCTGTCGAATGCCGTATAGAAGTCCGTCAGAGTAGGAGGGGGTGGGCTGCTAGCCTGATTCTGCCGTTAAGATACGTTCCCGCGTTAAGTTACGACGCCTTGAGTTTGGCGGCGATCGTAACTTAACACGGGAACTGGCTGTAGTCACGAACAATCCTACTGCTCTATATCTAGAGTGTGCATGTCAGATCGACCCCAGGGGTCTTGACCAAGTAATGCCTAGCGTGCTTCCCGCGCGTGCATGCTGCCACACGTGGCTTACCAACTGCGGGGGGGTCGATTGTCCTCTATAACCTGAGCCCACTCGGCCTTGTCCATCATCTTTTTCCAAATCACGGAGAGGCCAAGGCCCCCCATGTCCTTGAAAGTGCGGGCCTTGCGGCGTCTAGCTTTGCTGGGCCCGTCCCATGTGAGGAGCCGGTGCCTGCCAGGCTGAGCAGGTCGCAGCCCTGCGGAGGGGCCGCGAGATGTGTCTACCTGGTTGGCCGGTGCGAGCTAAGTGCCCTGCTAGTTGCAGTGGACGCTGCTTGATGGTGCTGGTGATAAGCTTGATGGTGCTGGTGATAAGTGGCATGCGTAGGTATAAGTCCTCCTTAATTGCGGACGTGTGTGGCATAGGCACACGGAAAATGGACCGCAGCATGTTGGTGACCGCTCTGTCCAGCTTTTTCGCAAGGTCGGCTGTGAGGGTCCACGTCGATCTCGCCCCCACACGTGAGGACAGGAAGGACCAGGACCTTAAACAGGTCCTGTTTCTCTAGCTTACCTAGGACCTATGTGACACAACTGCTTGAAGATGCAGGGCTTCTGGGACTATCCGTACTCCGCGCCCGCATGATTGACAAGGAGAAATGGGCTGCCATCTGCGATAAGCACCTCCCCGAGGGGTATGCTCCTGTTTTCTCCCCACGGGCCCCGCGGCCCGTTGCTAGCCAGGGTAGAAGTCCGCAGGTGGAGGTTATTGGTCCTGAGGATAGCCGCTACACTACCGCCTCGTCTGCCATTACAGTAGAGGACAGCTCGGATGAGGATTACATCCCCATCTAGTGCTTAACGGTTGGGGGATGATGCAGACGATATTTGTTTAAACTTTTGTGTAATTATTTTTCTAATGAGATTAGCATAGTACTCCGTGGCATGCCTTTGCGCATGACACGCAAGTACTTACTTACTTACTTCTCTAGCTTGCCCAAGGGCTTGCGCCACAGGGCCCGTATTGGCTTAAAGCCGCGCCAGGCGCGAGGGAGATACGGAGGTCCACGTCGGCCTCGGAGCTGGGGAGTAACCTACCCAGCAGCTTGACGCGAGAGCCATCAAGGAGGAAGAGGTTGGGCGGTGGCTGAGAGAGCCCTACCGCCAGGGCCTCTGTCTTCTTGCTGACCTCGAGCCCCACCACTCGGGCCTCGATTGCGAGGCAGTCAAGCCATGTCTGCACGTGCGATCAGTGTCTTGGAAGAGGGTGGTGTCGTCTGCATAGATGATTTCCGCTAGCCTAATCTCCGCGTCCGCCCCGCCGTGCCAGAACTTGTTGGCGACTTTCACCCCGGGTTCCCTACCCACAATGCAAGCAAACCGCTTGCGCGCCCGAATCATTATGTAATCAACCACAATAATGAACAGATGGCTGACGTCATCCATTCCATCCCATGTTCCCCTCCCACTGAGGACTTATGCTCACGTGACGCAGTCACGTGTCTATTAATGATATAATTAATTAATGAATGAACAGGTATCGCGAGAGCACGCAGCCCTGCCACACACCCTTCTGAATAGTGCATGGTGGCGTGGACAAGTAGGAAGTGCGCACCTAGGTGGTAAGTAAGTAAGAAATTGCGCATGGGCAGGCCATCTAGTACTATGCTAACCTCATGCATGAGAAAAATAATTACACAAAAGTTACAAATATAGTCAGCATAATGCCCCAACCATATAGTCACGAGGTGGGGATATAATCCTCATCTGAGCTGTCCTCTACTATAATGGCTAACGAGGCGGAAGTGTACTTAGTAATTAAGCGGCTATCCTCAGGGGCAATAACCTCCACCTGCCGACTTCTACCCTGCATTCTACCAATGGGCCGCGGGGCCCGTGGGGAGAAAACAGGAGCATACCCCACAGGAAGGTGCTTATCGCAGACGGTGCCCAGCCCATTTCTCCTTGTCTAACATGCGGGCGCGGAGTACAGATAATCCCAGAAGCCCTGCATCCTCAAGCATTTGTGTCACATAGGTGGTGGACCCTTCATACAGGTTGGAATGAGTAATGACAGCAATCAGGGGGCGGGGGATCCGGAACAGAGCAAGGATGTCCCACAGCGCAGACCAGAAAACCGAGTCGAAGGCTTTGATGAAGTCCACCAGCACAAGGTGCGAAGGGGACTCACCAGGTTGGAGGCGGTGCAGTTCTTCCACCAGGCAGCGAGTAGCGAAGAGCTAGCGCTTACAAGTACTGTGTTGCGGTCAGGACGGAAGCCGAGCTGAGTCTCGCTGAGGTGGCCGTCCAAGGCAGTGCGCAGGCGGTTCAGGATGAGCCGCATGAAAAGCTGAAGGGGTGCGCTTTGAATGCATACCCCCCTGTAGTTGCCGGGGTCGGCAGGTGACCCTTGGTTTTAATTTAGCATCGTGCGAAAACTGTGTTGCCAGGCCGCCGGGGGCGGTTGCGAGGACAGCAGAAGGCGATTGCAGATGTCCCGGAAGAGCAGCATGGCCCCAGTTTCCTCAAACTCAACGGCGAGTTTCACGGCCGCGGCTGGAATCTCGTCGGCGCCTGGCCGTTAAGCAGGGAACTATGCGCTGCATCTTCGTACTTGGTACCCTCACCTCCACCACCACAACCACCACCGCCGCCACCACTACCACCACAAATTCCATACTCGACACCGATGCACATTGAACAAAAATTTCATGAGTGATTAATATAACTATTCACGAATCCAGAAAAAGGAACTATCACACACAATTAATTAATTAGTGTCATAACGTGAGCAAAACTCCTCAGTGAAATACGAATTAATTGAATGGGATCGATGGGTGTCGAAATAATTAACTTGTTGCGCCGGGCACCACGTGTACTGTATCATGGCGATGCTAGCATTTGAATGCCACGCGTAAGTACGTAAGCCGATTACTAGTTAATAGTCTACCTCTGTTACGATAACCTCTTTCCGCTTACACCTAGCACTGTCTTAAACCTTGTACTATCTTAAACCAGGCTGCTGCCTTCATGAAAAATAATCTTATTTCCACCCGCCATATGTCCAATACAGCATGAATCATTGGCGCAAGTCCACACACGCCGGGCCACGAAGAATAATGGCTGGAGCCCCGGACTTTGTCCCCCAAAACGCGCGCACATTCCCGTGCCGTGATGATGAAGGTGTTGACGTCCTGCAGTGTCATCCAATCGCAGCAGGCCAGGCACACGTGCGGCACATGAAACCAAAGGCACATTCAGCGGTGGCGCGCCGATGACAAAAAGGCATTTTCCAAAATGTTTGTAACACATCACAAAAAGTTTGAAAGATCACAGCGCTAAAAATCGTGACAGAATTGTACCACCAACTGATGGGAACACATTGAATAATTAATGAAATAATTATTTTACGCGTAGACTGCGGGAATACATGCAAAAGTATAGCAAACATTTAGAGACAAGGGCGCCCTTGCAATAGGCAAATCTAGAACTCCCCTCGCCTGTCTCCTGCCGCCCATCACATGCAGTGGCAGTGCTGGCTAGTATACATACATTCATATCACTGCCATGCCATCGTGAATTATGATATGCATATCAAAGATTAACTTTATTGGGAAGATGAAAAGGTTTATCTGGGGGAACCAGAAACACAACCAGGGATTTCCTAAACCACTGGCACTGGGCAAAAATTTCCAAAACACATTGTGAACATGGCCTACTAGCGGAGCTGCACCTGCAAGGTAACTCTCCTGCATGGATGGGGCAACAGCGCCCCCCCCCCCCCCCCCCCCCTCGCCAAATACACTACAAACGGCCTTACATATTGAACCGGCAATCAACAAGTAGTAAGCAAACGCAGGCACAAAAAGACCGATCCAGAAAAAAAATTCTTAACAAAATATTTCTTTTCAGCTAAATACACATAACTTGGGAGCCATCCACAGTTCATCGTTTGCTTAGGCCACTGGCAACTCAACACACGCATAGGCACTATACAGACAAAATGGCACGTAATGAGGGGATATGAACAAACGACTTTTTGTTTACCTGGGCGCCGTTGATGGCGCGCAGGCAGTCGTGCGTCTTGAGTAGCAGCAGCAGGTCCCGCGGCATCTCGGCAAGCAGCCGCGCGATGGGCTCCCGGTACTGTGCCGCGTAGCCCTGCATAATTATTATATGACTGTCATCATATATCAGTATCAACGTAAACAAACTAGGGTCATCCCGGTACTGCGCCGCATAGCCCTGCATTATTACCACGATTATCCTAAATCAGTAGCATCGTTAACTAAACATCATCCCATGACTGCACTACATCATCATGACAGTATGGTATCGCAAAACAATGGTGAAAACGACAAATGCCAAGTGCCTGTGTGCACATGCCACAAACAACCTCCTAAAGGCGCGGTGTGCAGCCCAGATCCACGGCAGAACAAGTCCTGCCTGCTAATTATCTCCGTTCCCATGATTCCCCCACCGAGAGAGCCTGCGGTGTCGAGAGACTACAGCTAGAGTGTGTATCTCGGCCCACGGACCAGGGACCATCGACAACCGGCCACTACAGTACAGTGTAGGGCGTAGGCAAGTGCTCTACAAGGGCGAATGGCAGCCTGTTGCGGGGGGCATCAGACAGGCACACGCGTGCGTCACGGCAAGTGCGTCACTCTTCATTATGTAAGCCCCACTTGCATCCCGTGATCCAAAAGCCCTTGTATTATAAACAAGAAAATGGGGAAACATGACAAGGTAGTCATGCCGGCACAGAGTTCCCTCTATTGACATTCCCTCTATTGGCGTACCCTTTATTACGTTCCCTCTATTGACATTCCCTCTATTGGCGTACCCTCTAATGACCTATCCTGTATTGACGTTCCCGCAACTGACGTTCTCTCTATTGATGTTCCCTCTTTTGATGTTCCGTACATAGCTGTTTCTTGGAATCCCTCTTCATTCCCGCCCTTCCTCAGAGCCACACACTTTCTTGCACCGTGAAACCCTCAAGTTTCTTCCCAAATACACAAAAGGATATGACTTCATAATTTCCCCCATGTGACAAGGTTTGATGTTAAAAACCTACGTTACCTAGTTGGATACCACAAACGAAACAAATCCATCGACTACTACAAATTTGAGCCAGTAGAGAGCAATCAACAGCAGCAGTTACCATGCGACTTGTGTAAAATAGCGAGTACTTAGAAACACGAGTACTATGTATAACATGCAAACTGCTCACCACCACACCGACTGGTTCCAATCTATTCAAAATACACTACTTGCGACAAATCGCAAGAATCGATGAAAAAAAAACATACCTGCAGTTCGTGGTCTGCCAACCTACCGGCATGGAAATTGGAAGCAAAACTGCCTGACCCACTGACCTGCAGCTGGTGCTTGTCCGCCTCCGTGTCCGGTATGCTCAGGTGGTCCAGGGAGGGGCGGATGATGCTGTCCCAGGGACGCTTGGTGATGACGGCCGCTAGAAGTGGGTACTGGTCCCCGCCCACACCCAGAGAGGCACTGTGGCGCGCGATAGCATCGGGGTCCGCCATCACCATGGCCTACATTCCCTCCCAGCGATCAAATGGCATTTGCATGGCATGGCATGGGCATGGGCATGGGCATGGGCATGGGCATGGGCATGGGCATGGGCATGGGCATGGGCATGGGCATGGGCATGGGCATGGGCATGGGCATGGGCATGGGCATGGGCATGGGCATGGGCATGGGCATGGGCATGGGCATGGGCATGGGCATGGGCATGGGCATGGGCATGGGCATGGGCATGGGCATGGGGCATGGGCATGAGCATGGGCATGCTTGGGCAAGTCTGGCATGAAAACAAGAGCAGGCATGTCTGCATATGTTACGAATGCAGGATGACTGATACAACAGAAAAAGAGGCATTATATTTGCATACTACTAAACAAATAGGCTACTCTTCATCACGAGTATGTACGGGTGACTCATGGGGGGGCGATTCAATTTTGCGACAACAAGATTATGCAGACGAGTAGACCCGATAGAAGCCAAGCCATCATGTAGGCATGTGACCGCCAGATTTTGCAGATACCTCCCAAAATATGAACATTTGTTTTAGGAAAGGTATATGTACTTTATGCATGGCGGGTCTCGTCCCCCCCACCCCCATCCGGTTTATCACTTGAACTACTTGACAAGCAAGTGTGTGTGCGCCGCATCATATCACGCCTGTGGCCCGAGCCGACAGGCTCCCTATCTCAAAATCGTGCCACGGATCGGCCCGGAGCTGTGTTGGAATGGGTAGCGGGAGTAGACACCGCTCCCTTACTGATTGTTGTTCGGGGGCCTGTTCTGCCCCTTTCCCTTCCCAGGACCTGCGCCAGCTAGTGATACTGCTTGCCCATGTTCATCGCGGCCCAAACCGCCGGAGACGCCAGCATTGCCCCACCACCCTCTCGGAAGAGCAGAATTGCAGACGGGGGAATTCCAGCTTGTCGAACCCGCGTACACCAGCTGGCACGGTGTGATAAGCCTGGCCAGGTAGTCGGCCGTGGTGAGGTCCAGAATGTCCTCTGAGCCAGGCTTTGCTTCATACCCCAGTTCCGTGCAGAGAGCGTCAGCCGCCGAATGGCCTGTCCGAGCACGCCAGCCATTTGCGTAGCATCCGACGCTCCCCGCCGGCCAGACCACCGCTCTGCGCCATTAGGACCATGCATCGACTGACTGACCATGTACCCGCGCTTTTTGCGCGCTTTGCAGCAATAGTGGCAGGACTGCATCCAGCTCGCCGGCGCTGCACAACACCCAGGACCAGCACAGCGTTGCTGCTCAAGGCCACCCCCTTCGTCCGCCTGGCCCGACCGCCATAACTACATGATGTGTGACCGAATAGGACGCAGCTTCTCCCAGCTCTAGCATCTTCGTCATCGTGGCTAGGAGCGCCTCTACATCTGCGCCGGCTTGGATGGCGCTTGGCCCGGGCTGCCGCCCTGCAATGGGCTCAGTCTTGCCTGCATCGCCTCCCAGCAAGCGGCCCATCTCCCGGTCGAGGTTCATCACACCATGATCTGGTGCTCCGGGAGCACACTCCTCCTCCTCGTACTCATCCTCGCTCCGCCTCGTCAGCCTGGTCCCACCGGCCGGAGAAGGAACACCCTAAAATTCCACACCGGGCGCAGCAGGAGGGGGCTTCGGCTCCGCATAAGCTTCCTCCATCGTTTCCGACATCACATCTGCAAGCGCCTCCTCCCCATCCCGGTCCATAATGGAACCTCGTTGCTCTAGCGCCGCCTTCACATTCTTGGCCCGTCCGAGATTGAGCTTCTTAACTCTCTCTCCAACCCGTTTTCCTCCCCCACGATGGTCCGAGCGGCCACTGCGGCCTCTTTTGGGGAACATTCTGGCTTAGGGCTCCACAAACTTTAGCTTCTGGACAAAATTCCAATCCGGCACTCTAAGCCCCGAGGCCATGGTGTTATGTTACTATCTCGTCCGTAATCGCCTGGCGCTCTTGCAGGTTGCTGTGTGAGGGTTCGCAGGCAAAAGAAACAACGTGCTTTCCAAAATAGAAGCACCCCACCTCTTATGACACCACCTCTACCAGCCAGCTGCTGCCGGGCAAGCTGGGGCACGGTGCCAGCATACAAAATTCCATAGGTGATGACTCCTTCTCACCTGCCACAGGCCGGCGTAGCTGATCCTCAGCGCGTCGTCCAGCTCTCGATACAACCCGTGGTCCAGCAGCACCAGTTGCGGTCGTCGACGGCTACAGCGGGAGGACTGCCCGAGTGGGCCTGCAAGGGCAGATCATCCATGTGGGCACAAAAGTCGTCACATGATTGACTGGCCAGATTGTCCAAACAGGTCCCTTGGCACCACCGCTAACAAACGTGTGAATCATGAAGCCACAGTAACTGTAAGCAAAACTGACGTGGATGCTTACATGCCATGAAAAGCATAAGTGAGTCCCGAAATGAAAGTAAAACCGCTCAAAGGAAGCATCCTCATTGAAGCACCCTGACTGAAGCATCCTGACTAGAGCATCCAGATTGAAGTATCCTGGCTGAAGCATATGGACAGGCTTAGATGTCCATACAGCTTAGAGCGGCTGAGTACCAAGCTGTGAAAGCCAGGGATGTGACCACTAGAAATCTAGAAAAGTTGCAAGTTTTGGGTGCAAGGGCGAAGCAAAGGGTGTATTGATCGATCCAAGAACACACAAAATTTTCCTACAAAAAGAAAGTTACAAGGTAGCATCCATGGGCACAACGCGCGGGCACGTGAGGCTGGCCATTATAGCGATTTTTCGATTATATATTTTTATTTATTCGTTATGCTGTGTTGCATTATCATGAGTGGTCCGGCCTTACACCAGATCCACACCACTTGGAATAAAGAACGTATCACACATGAAAAAATAATGATAATAATTATAATAATAGTAATAATAGTAATAATAATGCCTTTTTTCACGATTCGCCCGCCTCGTTTGGCCCCACCCATCTTTATACCAGAGAGCATTGCTTCCTACATCGCTGCCCTTGTGCTTACCCACGCTGGCAACATGGTTGGCTGAGAAACAGCCCTAGCTTCGTGCAACCCCTGAGAAGACCGAGTCCCATAGTGCTTCTAACGTTGTCCTCAGATCAGAAAGTAACAAGCGTGAAAGCGCTAGCGGCCCAAATATGAGATTCCGCGGAACACAGAAAGTAAGAAAGCCCAGAAGCTACCAGCAAGGAATCGAACATAGGACCTTTGGCCAGATTTCGCGGCTGTGTGAGTCTCCTGATCCGAACGCATCTCACCAACGTGTCAAAACAGCCCAACAGCAAAAAACCTCTTTACCGGAGAGGGGTGCCAATATGTCCGATATTGCTGAATCTATAGAAGATGACTCACCACTAGACCTATGTGCGCAGGAGTACTACGCACGGACCTACGCGATATTCTAGTATTGCCAAAGTACGCGGGTTGACCACGGCTGGAAACTGGTTGTAGTGTGACGCACAAACCTAGAGGACGTAGCCAAACTAACTAATATCTGCTTCTAACATTGGCTGAAACAGGATCTCCCTGTTTCCAAACTCTTGTGCGGTTATTTAAGAGGTCAGTTGCGTCTGGACAGGGAAACAAGTCGCGCACAGACTGCAGTCTGCCCAATGGAGACACACACGAGACAGACACAGGAGTTATGAATTATTATTAAGATCTCCCAGCTCCCAAGAAGACCAGCATTTGATTGAATACAATAAGTGGAGCCCTGCCACAAATGCAGCAGTTAACAGTGGCCTTAAGGTTTCTCAATCCGCACGCGGAAGCAAGAAGCCTCCAGGGTGGGAGGGAGTGGAAAGAAACAATTGCGGATCATTGCCTGCCTAGCTTGCTTAAGGCATGGCCCGCCGACACACAAGCTGACATCATCCTAAATCCCGTTGGTAAGGTAGAGAATACATGCATGCAGCAACCCTCTGGTCGACAGGGATCGGGTATCCACGCTTTCCCCTTTGCTTTTCCAGAACGTGCCCAGCTTCTTGCACGATGAAATCAAATGAATCGCGTGTCATATGAAATGCCACGCGAAAGTCCGCATTCGACACGGCACCGTCTCGTCGTGCGGACAGCCAAAACTCACGGCCCTTGGTCCCATCGTATGTCCACGGGCGACCGGGCTGCCACCCGCCTCGTTGGTCGTTTGGATCGTCGTCGTCCATGGCTATCCCCAGCACCGCTTGTGTGGCGGCTGCCATGTACATATTGGGCCTTTCGCGTCGCATTTTCCTTAATAATTCGGATCGCAGCCTGTTTCCTGCGGAGCTGCAGGTAGCGAGCCAGCAAGATAATGAATATAATAACCAGGCGCGCGATCATGGCTACACACTTTCAGGCGCCAGGGCAGCGATGGCCGCAGTGCGCGTGCCTTCTGGCGTTTTCTCCGTTTTCCCCGCCGTTTTTTACAACTCGACCTACTTTTTTCTTCCTAAGTCCAACTGGAACTGGCCGGAACTGCTATTTTGCAGTTCCAGGAGTTCCAGACCAGTTCCGGTCGAAATTATGGGTCGCGACCTAAATGGACTGTCAAATGTGGAAACCTCTAGTTCCGGAACCGACTGAATTAGGACCCTCCCTGGCCGGAACTGGTGAATGTGGAAAGGCCCTAATAGAATTCCGCCGATCATAATTCCACTCACCCTTGGCAGGCCCATCGCTAGGTGGCGGCAGGCAGCGTATGAGCAGGTTGGCCTCGTGAGGGTCACAGTGGACAAAGCCATGGCGGAAGATCATGCGTGCGAATGCGGCGCTCAGCTGCACGCATGGAGGCACATAATTGAACAACGGATGTGTTTACCAGGCACCGCAAGGGTATACAGTTTTACACGGGATGGGTAAGATAAACAAAGGCGGAAGATAATGCAGAGTCTAGGCATGAGCAATGCGAGGTCCGTTGGCTCGGACATAGGCGAGCAAATGGCGCGCTGGCTGTTTGCCGGGGACCACAAGGGGTTAACATAGGGCTTACAACCTACTTGGGGCTTCCAACACGGTCATGGAATGTGTGAGTTACTTAAGGGCATGCCATGCGGGGTATGTTTTCTTGACAGAGAATGACAAAGCAAGGTTGTGATAGAAACTAGAAACTAGAAAAAGCCTAGTATGACATGAAGGAACAGCCCAAAGTCATCCCAGTGATTCATAGATAGAAAAATGGAAAGCGTATCCGGTACCGTATGGTGATTACCAACACAGGAAACTGTGAATGTGGATGTGGATGCAGTGACATTAAAGGAAGAATCTGTCGTAAATATGACGTAAACGTGTAAATTAAAGAGCTGGCGTGCGCTTATCGAGCTGGCAGTACCGCAATGAGGAAGCCGTGAGTCAACGTCTGGAAAGCCAGGCGGCCAGATATCCCACCTCGTCCCGCACCGACTTCGCGTGTCAAACCGCAAGCATTTCATCAAGTTTGCAAGTACCTAATTCAGTCCTAAGACAAGAAATCTCGCGACTTAAGGTTCAAATTAAGACTTAAATCAAATGTCATCGCCACACTTAAATTTGAGTTTAATTTACGTCCCTTTAACTTGAGCCCCTTTTTTGACATTTAATTTACGTTTAATTCACTTCACCCCAAAAACCATTTACGCCAAACACAAGTATCGAGGCACCCATCTCTACAAAGCAAACTGCTGCCACCTGCCAACCAGCACTGGGGGTCGCACGCACGGAGCCTAGAGCCATAGCTGCACAAACATATATCACTAGCGTGCGTAGCAGCATTACTTATATCTACCACATATTACGTTTCCCGTCGTAAGAATACCTATAATTGCCGCCATGTACTACTTATCCCATAGTAACATTACTTGTTAATGCCATATACTACTATAATACTTACCATGAACGTATTATTGCTTTCCATGACCATACGCTATTTATCATTACAGTTGGTATATTTAGGCCCTTTCCACATTCACCAGTTCCGGACAGCGGGGGTCCTAATTCAGCCGGTTCCGGAACTAGAGGTTTCCACACTTGACCGTCCATTTAGGTCGCGACCCATAATTTCGACCGGAACTGGTCTAGAACTCCTGGAACTGCAAAAAAGCAGTTCCGGCCAGTTCCAATTGGAATTAGGAAGAAAAAAGTAGGTCGAGTTGTAAAAAACGTCCGGGAAAACATGGAAGGCACGCGCACAGCGGCCATCGCTGCCCTGGCGCCTCAAAGTGTGTAGCCATGATCGTGCGGCTGGTTATTATATTCGTTATCTTGCTGGCTCGCTACCTGCAGCTCCGCAGGAAACAGGCTGCGATCCGAATTATTCAGGAAAGTGCAGCGCGCGAGGCCCAATATATGGCAGCCGCCACACAAGCGGTGCTGGGGATGGCCATGGCCAACGACGATCCAAACGACCAACGAGGCGGGTGGCAGCCCGGTCGCCCATGGACATACGATAGGACCGCGGGCTGTGAATTTTGGTTGTCCGCACGACCAGGCGTTGTCATGTCGGATGCGGACTTTCGCGCGGCATTTCACATGACACGCGATTCATTTGATTTCATCGTGCAAGAAGCTGGGCACGTTCTGGAAAAGCAAAGGGGAAAGCGTGGATACCCGATCCCTGTCGACCAGAGGGTTGCTGCATGCATGTATTCTCTACCTTACCAACGGGTGTAGCATGCACGAAGCGGGGCAGAAGGTCGGCATTAGCAAGTCGACGTTAAGCAACGACCTCCCGCTTTTTTGTGAGCATGTTGCCTGTATTATGGCTCCGGATTACATCCAACTGCCCAGGGGCCCGGCCTTGGCGGCCGTGGCTAGCCGGTTCTGGCACGATAAGGACCTTCCGCAGGTCGCGGGAGCTATAGATTGTACCCATGTCTACGTGAACATGCGAGGGTTCTTAAAAGGTGAGTGCCACAGTGCTACGGGCTTCAACAGTCTCGAGTCAGCGAGCACTTTTTCAAGCGTTGTGTTCAGTATTGTAAGGGCAAGCTTAAGTGCACACTACACTGCAGTAATTGCCATTTTTTTCATGTTTCAAAGTTAACTGAAGCCAGCAGCTGTGTGTGGTCTGCTTTGTTATCGTGGTGGCAGGGTCTTTCAAGCAGTTTGCCTTGAATCGTGATTACCGTGACCGGAGCCAGAGGCATTCGGTGGTGGTGCAAGCGGTGGTGGGCAGCAGCCACCGGTTCAATGACATTGCAGTTGGCCACCCGGGGGCTAACCACGACGCACGGATTTTCCGTAACACTAACCTTAGTGACGAGGTCACAACCCGGCAATGGCCAGACCGTGTGCCCGCCGTGATTGGTGGTACCACTGTCTACCCTTACCTGCTAGCCGATGCTGCATATCCAGGTGCAATAAATGCAATAGTGCCTTACCCTGGGATCCGAGCACGCATGCCTCCAGACCAACTCCGTTTCAATGTTATTCACAGTGCTGCCAGAATGGCAGTAGAGAAGTCATTAGGCATCTTGAAAGCCAGGTTTAAGATCCTAAAGAAAGGAGCTTAACCCCTAAATGGGCAGAAATACTGCCGATGCATCGGCTGTAACTTCACAATTTTGCAAACCAGATGCCATCCAACCCACCCATATCCAATGGCTGTCCTTGGGGGCCAAGCATGTCCATGAGTTGCCCTTCGGGTTGGTATATCACAACCTTACATATATGCAGGTTAGGCCATGTATAACTGCCGTCAAAGTCAGGGGGGTCAAGACGAGCGTTTTCATTTTTGGTAGAATGTGCATTTTGAATTATGTTGTAAGAGCTAGGCACCTACCACTTCAGGGATGATAAAAAATTAGTTGCTGAACAGTTTGAGCCATTGGGGTCATCATTTGGGTGGGTATACCAGCAGTTACACCCAGTACAGCCCATAGGGGTACCGTTGGTAAAAAGCAACCAAGGGGGTAGGAGTGGGCATACTACCTACTAATACCTACTAATATGGCCCCCAACCATGCCACACAATACATTTCCCTTCCACAATGATGGGGAAACATAACTGCATCATCACACTGCCCTTACATGGCACCTATGTGCAGGTGCCACCTTGTCCATGCACGTAGGTAACGTGGTACGGATACCCTACGCAAGGCATGCATTCTAGGAGGCAGCCACCAACAAACTAGTGATTTTAAGCCTATTTCAGCTTGCCCTAGCAAGGATAAACTAGGCCTAAGCTGCTATAGCTTGCCAGGTGATGGCCAGCACACCTGGTGGCACATGCTGACAATGGGAAGCTTCTACTCACCGGTTACATGCTTGATGATGCCACAGAGGCCAGCCAACTGCCTCACACTCATGCAATATGTGTGTGGGAAATGTATAACAAACATATATGGAGGTATTCAAACCCATACAGCCTCTAAAACTTATCACCATCACCCTGTGGCAGGTCAACTGACTGATGGAAGCATCTAAGAAGGGTGTTTTAGAAAGGGGCCAGGCCAGGGTCAAGAAAGAGCATGAATAATGCAAAAAGAATGTGCTACACAAGCTAGAACGTATACATAAACGTCAAACATCGATAGGAAAACGATGCTTAAGCTTTACCAGGCATGGATGGCGTTACCTTGGCCCAGGCGGTGGCCGCAAAATGGGGCATTTCGGCACACCAAAGTTGTGCAGCATGGTCGCTGGATTCGGCGATTTCTGGCCACCCTTGCACGTTTACGACTACTATGTATCATAAAAAGTACAAAGAAACCAATATATCCTTTAAAATACGCCGGAAAGGTATTGCTGTCAACGTTTCTATCGTCCGGCCTGATCGCAGTTTTTTCCAGCAAGAACGCTGCCGAAACCTATCAAATGGCATTCCCGCGAACAAAAAATTGGCCTGTATCATCTTTAGGACGTATAAAATCAATATCTTAAGTTTGGCCAGAAAATTCGAACGCAAACGTAAATGCCATGCGTGGGCGCAAGCCGCCATGGCCAGGTCGTCGTTTTCCGGAATGCACGTTGTACGCGAAAAAGTACCCTGACCCCTTGTACTTTGACCGACCAGAACACCTCTATAACTTTGTCAGAAGTATGCAAACCCTAGTACCATGCTGTGAGGAAAATTATAAACTTTCGATCTTCTCAGCTAAACTTTTCCTAATTCTCAATAGTTTTCGCGGCATTTGGTCCCCCGAGAAGGGGCCGACGTGTCGGCTGTAACTCAGTTTTAGGCGGAAAATCGGCAGCCAGACCATTTAGGGGTTAATATGTGGACGACCCCCAACAAACAAACAAGCTGATTATTACACGTATGGTGATTCACAACATGCTGTTGGCGCGTGATCCTTTTGCCTATCGCAAGGATGAGGACTGTTACTTTTGGAGGGATGCAGCAAATGCTCACCAAGTAGACCCTGCTTCTCGTATTAGTGATCAAGTGCGTCTAGCAGAGCATGCGTTAGTCCGCGATGCTCTAAAGAGGTATGTATGGGAGCGTGAGCTAGCACGTGTGTGTGTGTGTGTGTGTGTGTGTGTGTGTGTGTGTGTGTGGGTGCATGTGTGTGTGAGTGTGTGTGTGTGGGGGGGGGGGAGTGGGAGTGGGCGTGGGCGTGGGCGTGGGCGTGGGCGTGGGCATGGGCGTGGGCGTGGGCGTGGGCGTGGGCGTGGGCGTGGGCGTGGGCGTGGGCGTGGGCGTGGGCGTGGGCGTGGGCGTGGGCGTGGGCGTGGGCGTGGGCGTGGGCGTGGGCGTGGGCGTGGGCGTGCAGGGTGTGGGTGTGGGTGTGGGTGTGGGTGTGGGTGTGGGTGTGGGTGTGGGTGTGGGTGTGGGTGTGGGTGTGGGTGTGGGTGTGGGTGTGGGTGTGGGTGTGGGTGTGGGTGTGGGTGTGGGTGTGGGTGTGGGTAGTGGGTGACAGTGGGTGGGGGCGTGGGTGCCCCAGAGGTAGGGGTAGGGGTAGGGGTAGGGGTAGGGGTAGGGGTAGGGGTAGGGGTAGGGGTAGGGGTAGGGGTAGGGGTAGGGGTAGGGGTAGGGGTAGGGGTAGGGGTAGGGGTAGGGGTAGGGGTAGGGGTAGGGGTAGGGGTAGGGGTAGGGGTAGGGGTAGGGGTAGGGGTAGGGTAGGGGTAGGGTAGTGGGGATGTCTCACCTGAATTGATAATAAATGAAGTGATACATCTTTCTATTTACAAAATCTTACTTGCTATGTTCTAATCATGGGTATGCAAATTAATTCAAGTTTTTCCCTTATGTACCCATGTGATTCTTTTCAGCAAGTGCACCCATGCAAATTCCTGTTATTTCCTCATGCACACTTTTGATTAATTTCAGCAAGTGCACCCATGCAAATTCCAGTTTTCCCCCCATGCACACATATGATTAATTTTAGCAAGTGCACCCATGCAAAATCCAGTTTTAATGGGAAAGCTTGACAAGCTCATGTTTTATTGCACCATTTATTACCGTCAAAACTCAAAACCTGAAAATTGAAGACCAAACACAGTAGTTCAACCACCGTATTTGTTGTCTCTTTGGACACTTTATTGCACGTTGTATGGAAAGAGTTGTATGTAAACGCGAGACCACGTGACAAGCTCCATGGCAGCTAGCCTAGGCAGTGCATGCAAATCATGAAAAGCCATTAATGCACAAACTCAATGTGTTCACATGTCAAACCACCGCACAAGGCTAATGATATCCCCAAAAGGTGTGCGGGTGCTCTCCGGCCGGCTCTTGGATGGGGAGGGTGCTGCGTCCCAGGGGTTAGTCCGCCGGGAAATTGGTACACGTCTCGGCATCATGACCATGTTGGCAATGCCGCCCAAGAATCCTGGAAGTTGTTTGTCTTGATTCTCCATCCTTTTGAGCTGGGCCTCGGTCAGTTGCATGACTCCGCCATGGCGGTGGCGGTGACTTCGGTCATTTTGTTAATGGCCTCGATGTACTTGTCTGACCGGTCGTTGGGGAACCTTCGTTTCCTTTTAACCATGCACATGGCGCCCCCCCACTTCCATGACCGCCATTGGCCCCTCCGTGGCGCGGTGGCCCCATGCCTTGTCGCACACGCCAAACCAAGGCCATACAGAATCCGGTGCACCGCTCTTGCTGGCAGCGTCCCTCTCCTTGCCGTACCTGATCTTGAATTTCATCGCTCGGTTGTAGCACGATATCCCGAAGTACCACTCACCCGTGTCCATGAAGACCTCGTTGGACGCGGCAAGCCCGATGGAGGCAATGTCGGTTAGAGGATTGTTGCATTGCTGGCCGAAGAATAAGATAACGACCTTGGTGGCTGCTGCTGACATGCACTTGTTGACCCCCTGGCCGGTTGCCTTGGTGCGCGGCATTGCCTCAGCTTCATCATCGTCATCATCATCCGCGACATCCACGACATCCACAACTGGACTCCTTGGCGGGTTTTTCCCGGCCGGCTTCTTGGCTGGCTTGGAAGTGACCTCGGGTGGAGAAGGCCCTCCGTTCTCGGGAGGGTGAGCTCCCGCGCCTGACACCATCATCAGCTCGGTATTTACCCATGTGGACGTTGTCAGAGTTGTTGTGGCGTCGGCTATCATAGTTGGGGACATGCAATAATTCTGACTTTCGTCCGGGTCGGCATGAATAGGGGTCGCGCTGGCCTGGGCATGAGTTGGAGCAGGTTCGGGCTCCTGGGGAGCCGACAGTGGCTGGTTTGCGGCCACAGTTGCCGTCCAAACGACCGCAGGGAGCGTGGCCGCGACCTTGCTCTTTTTTGGCGCCTTGGGCATGGCCGCATTTAGTGTCTTACCGGGCTTGGGCCCCCTCCTATGAGGAGGGCTTCTTGTACGCAGAAGCTGCATTGCGTATGCTTGTGTGATCTTGCCATATGCTTCCGCATCTGATACATCTTCTTGCGCCCTGAACTGAAACGCAATCGCCGGTGGCTCGCCCGCCATGGCTGGCTAACAATCGCAAAAATTACATATGGGTACTGCCTGGAATGCGGTGAATATTGCCAAGCAGTATCCACGAGGTGCACTCGACGGGCAGCTCTGGTAGGTTGAAGCACGAGCTAGGACGCACTTCAAAACGCGCGGGAAACTTTTCTCCGCCACTGGATCGGAACTGGTTGTGGAAACACGGTCCCGATCAATTCACCGCTATATCGCCGCGCCAATCAGACCTCGAGCCTATTTTCCCGGCCCGGACCAATCGAGGTCCTCCTAATTCGCGCCTGGACGGTAGCAAATGTGGAAAGGCCCTTAATACTACCATAAATTGATCATTACTTCCTAAAAAACACAACCCAGAACCCTAGGGCCAAAGTGCAACGTGAGCCACCATTCCACAAGTTGACTACATCCAAGCAAGATGCACTTGCCATTCTCACCCACGCGATGTACGGGCATAATAGCACTTGCTGACGGGTGAATGACCAGATTACTTGCACTTGTTGTGGAACTAACCACTATTATATGTGCCTCCCGCACTACGCACCCAATTCCTTAACTATTAAATTAGTATAAATTAATGAGACTCACCAGGTCCGCCACCTCTGCTGGGTCAAGGCCCATCCTCCTGATCGCAGCCGTATCCGTCAGCGGCGCCCCCTCGACAAACTCCATAGTCAGCACCGTGCTACAGGACAGCTGGGGGAACATTTTGGGAACCACGACCGACCCGGGGGGGAAGCCGGGCGTGCCCGTGGCGGCAAAATTGGCCTCGCAGCGAGCGGCGTTGTTGGCTTCCGTGACAAAGTTGAGCTCCTGGAGAGAGGCACAAAAGAAGACAAAGATTACCCGCACACAAGCAGCGGAAGGCAAGAAAAGTACTACTATCAGCTCATTAAAAGCTGTTTTGATAAGCTGTTATTATAAGCTGTTCTCCAGTTGTAGTATCATTGACATAACATATTAACTGCCCATCAAGGTTTGACATCATTAACTTCCCATCAAGATATGCTGAGGGACAAGTGCAAATAGGAGAAAGTGTGGTAGACTCATACACCACCCAACGTTGAACAAACAGGCATACTGCGGACTAGACTCTTACACGTTTATTATATCACGGTTACCTAAGTTGTTTTCTGATTGGATGGATGCATTCTCACAACCGTACTTGGCATTCACGACATGCAAGGAAAAATATGTCTACTTTCTACTCGAAACTATTCCCAAAGCCCCCGTTTGTGGGCACCACTAACGCTCGAGTAATACGGATGCCATTAATTCTTTAGTGCCTACTATACTACTACTACTACTACTACTACTACTACTACTACTACTACTACTACTACTACTACTACTACTACTACTACTACTACTACTACTACTACTACTACTACTACTACTACTACTACTACTACTACTACTACTACTACTACTACTACTACTACTACCACTACCACTACCACTACCACTACCACTACCACTACCACTACCACTACCACTACCACTACCACTACCACTACCACCACTACTACTACTACTACTACTACTACTACTACTACTACTACTACTACTACTACTACTACTACTACTACTACTACTACTACTACTACTACTACTACTACTACTACCACTACTACTACTACTACTACCACCACTACCACCACCACAACAACTACTACTATATATTTTACTATCTAGGTCGCTAGCTTCTTTCCTATTGCATTATGTGGTTGCCTTGGGAAGTATATTTTACCATAACATTCTCAATGCTACTATTTAGTAGTATAGCAGTAGCAATTCAGATACTAGTGTCCTTTTAGTGCCTACTATTACTTAAAGCATATGAGGTATACTGCACCACGAGCACAGACAGATTGCACTACATGGGCGCAGATATAATGCACCCTGGGTATAGATACTTGTAAACTAATTTGGGTATAGATATCCTGCAGCACGTGGGAACACATATATTATCGCACCACATGGGTACACATGTAATGCACCATGCAAACGCATGAAAATTGCTGATGGCTGAAAATTTTTCATTTGTTGTTATTATGACCTCCACCAAGTTTCAGAACTGCACGATGTCAGCATGCCATGTTATTCCATTTTGTCACTTGAGTGCTGATTCCATAGGACCCTCCCCTTAAAATGCGAAATGCCGACGATGATTCTCTATTGCCAACCACTCCGACACACACACACATCTATTTATAGCGCACCATGGGCAGGTTGCGCTTCACCTCCTCCACCAGCCAGCGGTAGTCATACGCTGGGAAAAGCCACCGCACGAGCCCCACCAACATCTCCACGGTGAGTATGTCCGCCGGCACCATGCCCGTGCGCAGCCAGCGGTGCTGCACCTTCACGGCCAGCCGCTGGCCGTCATGCGAGACCGCCTCGTGCACCTGGCAGGGCCGGGGTGGGGGATGGGGAGGCATGGGGTGGTGCAGTGACAAGTAGCAGTAGAGCGCATGAATGCCTATGGGTGGCTGTTTGCCGTGGCTACAGCACGCCAAGAGACAGACGCAGTGCAACGCCACGCAACGAGGTGATCCTCCCTCCCAACATCGATGGACATACCAGACTACTCATTCATTAAATACTTGTTTGCATGCCTCCCTTGGGAGAATTACAAAGAACCACCATGGATTGTGAATATTTGAGGGTGAATAATTTGATGGTTGATGGTTAACAATGGAGGGTGAATAATGGAGGGTAAAAAAGTGGATGGTTAACAATCGAGGGTGAATGATGGATGGTTAATAATGGAGGGTGAATAGTGGATGGTGAGTGAATTGGCACGGGTGTTACGTGACAAAACAATGTTCCTGACAGGCAACAACAACTAGGAACTGTTTGGCAGCAAGTGCATGGTCTGCATGTCTGCATGATTGACTAGGAAGACTGAGGTATCCGACCCCTGAAGGCACAGTATCGCTTCGTTTCAGTATCGCTTCGTTACAGTATCGCTTCGTTACAGTATCGCTTCGTTACAGTGTCGCTTCGTTACAGTATCGCTTCGTTACAGTATCGCTTCGTTACAGTATCGCTTCGTTACAGTATCGCTTCGTTACAGCGTCGAGGGATCCCCACCAACCCAGCGCCCTCCGGGCATCCCTGTCAGGAGAGAAAACCTGGCCTTCCTTGCACTTTCATGTCCACCCCAGACAAGCCCTGCTTTCCCCATGCACTGTGACTATACGGTAGGAGCAGTATTCGCCCACCCCATCCTTATAGCTAAACATATCCCTATGACTTCAAGCAAAGGTTTATTCCCATGCTTCGTTACAGTATCGCTAGCTAAACATAAAACCCTACGACTTAAAGCAAGAGTTCAAGCTTCCAGCAACCGTTTATTCCAGTCCCAGCTGGGATGGCCACTCCTGCCCAAAACCCCTATCAGTCCTCGGTCAGATAGATTGGCATCTATATATGTAGCATGTCCGCTATTACCTGGGAAAGCGAGGCAGTGGCACCAGCCCTATCTATTCTTCCGAGCGGAATGCTACCCAAACTACGCGGGGTCCTATACCTGGGACAGTGACGCGCTGGCAATAGGCTCCCGGTTGAATGACGTGAACATCTGCCAGGGAGCCCACAGGAGGCGCCAAGCATACAGGCGAGGCCTCGAGGACGAAAGCATTAGCAGATAGTTTACATGGGGTGTGACCGCACAGAGACCATCGTGAAAAAAGGTATAACAAAGCCATTACGATACCGAGTTAAGCTGCAAACAAACATAATGAAGAAATGTATAGCTAAACCAAAGTGAAACAGGTTATTGGTTGAGCTTTTTAGGATTTACGGTGGGTAAAGCATGGGAGAAGGAAACACAAGGATGTTCCCGTGACCACAACAATACTTGGCTCGCCACGTGCAGGGCGTCCACCGGCCGATCATGTGGGGCCACCCACCCGGGAGCTAGCGTCCACCCATCCAGGTTAGTGTGACGACGAGCAAATACATGCAGGGGATTGGTCAATGAGGCAAATATGCCGGAGGGTCACTCTCACATGCCGCAATCAACTAGCGTGAGCAGCTAGCCTTTCTTCTCGCCATTACAACAAGCACGTCACAAAACCGCACACTCGCTACTAGCGCCAGCGATGGCGATTCCTTAAAGCGCTCCAAATTATCGCCCACTCATAGCAAGTAGGGTATAGGGCTAGGCCTAGAGGAGAGGACGCGGATAGAACCTCCACCTCATGCCGAATACAGCCTAGGCAAAATCAGGGCAGGGAAGAAAACCGAGCAAGGGATATGGAGCAGGCCAGGGAGCAAGGGATGTGGTTTGGGGGTGGGTGGGTGGGTGAGTGAGTGGGTGGGTGGGGAGGGAGGAGCCATGGTGGCATGGGGGGATGGGGGAGACTTGTAAACTAGAAATGACAGAGGTAAGTGAAGGCAGGGATTAGGCACAGAAGTCACTAATTGTAGCAATCGCTTGGTATTACCCTCGCATCCTAGATGCAGATGCCATATTCCCATGGATTTTGCTTTATTAGGCAGGCGCAAAATGTACAATGCTATACCTACTAGTCTACAGGCCGTTGAACACAACCAAAACACAACAGCATGCTATCGACTAGGAACCGCTGTACGTGACAGCATGGCAAAGCGATAGCACCCGAACATCCACACCTGCTCGGGCGTGCGGCCAAAGCCGTCCACAAACGTGCGTGCCACGTCCTCGAAGGGGGACTCGGGGCACTTGTCTAGCATCACGCGCCGCATGGTCAGCACGTACTCGTCCGGCAGCACGTAATCCTGGCACACGCGCACATCGCACGTCACAGATCACACATGTGAATCATATTCTTGGCACACGCGCACATCGCACATGACAGATCACACGTGTAGGTCATAGACAATCAGTGCATGCAAATGAGCAAAGAGAGCGGGGGCGGGCGGGGGGGGGGGCAGGGGGAAGGGGGGGGGGGAAGAGGCGTGGGGCCATGGGTGGGTGGGTGGGAGGGAGGGAGGGAGGGAGGGAGGGAGGGAGGGAGGGAGGGAGGGAGGGAGGGAGGGAGGGAGGGAGGGAGGGAGGGAGGAGGGAGGGAGGGAGGGAGGGAGGGAGGAGGAGGGAGGGAGGGAGGGAGGGAGGGAGGGAGGAGGAGGAGGGAGGGAGGGAGGGAGGGAGGGAGGGAGGGAGGGAGGAGGGAGGGAGGGAGGGAGGGAGGGAGGGAGGAGGGAGGGAGGGAGGGAGGGAGAGGGAGGGAGGAGGGAGGGAGGGAGGGAGGGAGGGAGGGAGGAGGGAGGGAGGAGGGAGGGAGGGAGGGAGGGAGGGAGGGAGGGAGGGAGGGAGGGAGGGAGGGAGCGAGGGAAAGCGAGAGAGCGAGAGAGCGAGAGAGAGAAGAGAGAGCGAGAGAGAGAGAGAGAGAGAGAGAGAGAGAGAGAGAGAGAGAGAGAGAGAGAGAGAGAGAGAGAGAGAGAGAGAGAGAGAGAGAGAGAGAGAGAGAGAGAGAGAGAGAGAGAGAGAGAGAGAGAGAGAGAGAGAGAGAGAGAGAGAGAGAGAGAAATGAACGCACCCATCTTTTCACGTGCGACACAAGCAGCAGCATCAACACATTATCACTACCGTCTGCCCCCCCCCAGATGGTCGTCATGAACCGGTCCGCAAGCCCACAATGGTATAGGGATGTGGCATATATTGATCTAGGGATATGGCGCATGGAAAGCATGGCATGGGCAGCACCAAACAAGGTGTCAGCAAGGGCAGCCAAGACAAAAGCAGTTGCAAGCATCACATTCCTCTGGCATGACCCCCTCTTGCAATGCACGGAAAACCAGGCAGTTGTACACAATTAGCCGTAACCTTCAAAATGAGAGAGCTGCATATTCCATATGCATCCGCTCCACAAGAAAAAAATGCAGGGAGCCTACCGCTTCACAGGAAAACCATTTTAAGGCGATTGGATTTCGGCTTAGGCTGGTCACATAAAACCAAGGGGGCAGGTCCTGCACAATGTTTCAGAGCACTGAAGGACGTTGAAAAATGTCTCCCCGTTGCTGCTTGTCTAGTCAGGGCGCTCACCAGCTGCCCGATGTGCTGCCCCAGCTTGATATAGATGCCCCCGTTGGCGAAGAAGAGCTGCTGCAGCTGGTCCGCGCCCCGTTGGTGGCATGCACGCTTGAGGGACTCCCTGGCATCGCCATCAGGGACACCGGCCAGGGTGCGGTAGTAGTCTGCATGGAGAACGAGGAGACCGAGGATGCGCTTCCCTTGAACAGGAATGCTAATATCAAAGATATTTAAAGCATGAGATAGAACAGAAATACTAGTATCAAAGATATTTAAAGCATGAGATAGAACAGAAATACTAGTATCAAAGATATTTAAAGCATGAGATAGGACAGGAACATTAGTATCAAAGATATTTAAAGCATGAGATAGAACAGAAATAGCAATAATAACTAACTATTAATAGCTTGAGATAGAAATAGCTTAAACTTGAGATTGGAATATTGAATTGAAAGAGTTATCGAATTTGACACGGAACTGCGCGAACAGACATTAAAATGTTGAGTCCTCCATGACTGTGCCAAGTTTGCCCAGTCTCCTCAACCTGTCACGATGAAGCACCAGCCAGTTTCTTTAACCTGTCAAGTGCATGTTGCATTTCTTCCACCCTTGGCCCTTGCTTCTGTCGATCATTGACATGACTTGATGTTGTATGGGATCTATAAACCCTGTTCGAGCCTGTTGCCACTGCAATAAAAATAAGCAGATGTTTCTGTTCCAATAGGCCGCTGCTCCAGTCTTGCAAACTTGCCAGAAGGTCCTGTATACAGGCAATAAGACACGACTGTATGTGACTGCTGACGACAATGTATGTGACTGCTGACGTTTGCATAGACTAGCCGCTGCATGTGACTGCTGGCATTTGCATGGACTAGCTGTTGCATGTGACTGCCGGCGTTTGAATTCACTAGCCGTTGAATTCCTACCACACATATCTTGGCTTCACATGATTTGTGGTTTCAGCCCCCTGCTGCCATCTATTAGGCATGCTAGGCATGCTAAAGAAGTGTCATGATGGGAACCTGGCTATAAATAGCCAAAATGTTTTATCAGACTTGGGGAGGCCCACAATAAAACGAAATGCCTCTCTGATCCAATCAAAATAACGTAACCATGTGACTTCAATGGTACCACTTGTACCAGGTTGCGACCATATTGATCATAAACATCCTCGAATACAGGACTCAAGTGCGTGAAATGCTCAGCAATAATCCTACCTGCCTGGCACGCAGTCTGGTAGGTGGCTGGGCCACTCATCAGGTAGGCTGGGTCCAATGTATCAACACGCGAAGCGCAAGTGTAGATAACCGAACGGCCTTTACTGGTTACACTATTTTATTCGTGATTCATCTGCAAATATTATTCAGCGTGGTAGCAGTCAATGATATTCAACAGCGTGCGGCGTGGCAACATCGACAGCCGACTGTGCCCAAGTAAACGTGTTTATTGCCAAGCTTACCTGCGGCGATCGCAGCAACCGTCCAACAGTCCCGGGAAAAGCGAATTGCGAAAAGTGACAGCGTCCTCAGCTGGGACAGCCCATCTTCGCCGCGTAGCGATGACCACGTCAGTAAACCGACCAGCGGGATGCCAACGCCCAGCGCCGTCAATTTTGCCCATTTTGTTGTGTAGGTGGCCTTCGATAGCTTGTGAACAGCTTGTTGTCCAAGGATGGTGGATAGCCCTCGGGAAAGGGGGGCCTTGGCGTGGAAAGCATTGACACCGCTTGCGTGATTGGGTTGCAGGGCGGCGCTCCAAACATTTCCAGGCGCCCACGGACTGTGAAACGACCCTTGCCGGCTAAAACTGATTGGCTTGGATGAGCTCCTACGACAGTACTCCCTTAAGGCATAGCGGGACCTGCGAAGAATTTCCGTCGAGAAAACCCGCATGGTGTCCCCCCGACGTGACGATGTACGTTACCTACATAATTTCGACGAGCAAGTGCCCAACATGGCAGGAGGGGCAACGGCAAACGTACATTCCCCCAAGTTACTCAATTAGCAGGCATTTTACTTAGCAAGGTTCGTATCCCATAGGCTAGTGAAGATATCGTGATCAACTCATTGTTTTTCTGAGAAATAACACACTTTCATTTCCACTTTCTCGTACGATGGTCGCTGGCTTGTTTTGTGGCCATGACCTTGCTGGCTTTCTGGCGCAGCCACGTGACTCTAGAAAAGTTGACACGCTGGCCATGGCCGACAGCAGTCAATGTGGCGGACGCAAGCGGACTAGAGTCCGCCAACTATTCAATGGCCAATGCTACAGAACTGCTAATGTACGAATTACAATACGGTCACATTAGTATCTAGATCTCGTTGGAAAGTATCCGTGCAGTATATCTGCCAGTAGCAAACGAGGTGCGCGTGTCGATTTACTCGATTAGCGGGAGGCCGAAGCCCGGAGGGCAAGTTTCGTGACTTTCGTCATCTCCATAATTTTGCTCTAGATAAAGAGCAAGATAACAAGAGAGACAAGAGAGATTACCGCAGCCGACCTTATATGAAATAATTGAGAAAAGGGCACATAAAAAATGGCCTCCATCGGTGTTTTGCCGCAGCAATGTGCCGTAGCGATTCAGCAACCTAGGGAGTTCTGCGGCTTGAGAGCCACGTCCCAAAACCAGCTGTCGAGTCTACGATCGCATAATATAATAGCTGTTTTTCGGGGGGCATGCTTTCCCGCTGTAAATGCCCCCTGCCGGCATGGACTAAGGACAGTTACATGTGCCGCTCAAGGGGGCGGGGGCGGAGGAATTGGCGGCTTTTTTGGAAAGCTTAAAGCATCTCTCCCCGTTGTAGGGCTGGTGTCTCGTTTGGTCTCGGCTGAAGATGCTGTAGGGGATGATTTCATCACATACACGACTTACTGCAGAGGTATACTTCGCCACTTCACCAACATTTTAAAAGAAGCTCTGATGTTAATGTGATCTCCTTCAGGCGCAGGCTGTTCTCGCCTCACTACATTCCCTGGGGCGCCATTTCACTTATTTTTACTCTAGCGGATCGTCATTCTGAACTTTTCTAAACTACTGCACTGATAATACAGGAATGTATGACAAGTCTACTGGCGGCATATACAGCAAGATCGCCAACCTTCAGGACGAATTTGGCAAGGTAATCTCGCAACCTCCCCGCCAGATCCGCAGTTAAAATGATTCGTCTTTCTGTTAGTGTTAAACCTGTAGTGGCTTAAGTTTGTGGACTTGGGCAATAGCTCCACTCTTATGTAGTATTGCCTTCGGTTTGGCTTAATGCTGTATATCCTGCAGACAACTTTCAGATATCCCTGGATTCCCATCCACAGGTACAACTTTCAGATATCCTTGGATGCCCAGCCATAGGTACAACTTTCAGATAATATCCTTGGATGCCCATCCATAGGTAGAACTTGATCTAGGCTTTTGCAAGGGTGTTAGTTTTTATATCCACACAGCTGCTTGTCGGAAGCAGGAAAAAAATCAGATGAATACCAGTGCTCCCCATGTAAGTATGTAAGACTTGACTGCAATGGTATACATACTAGACTTGCAATGGTATACATACTTACATGGCGAGCGATGGTACTCATCTTATTACCTACTACAGCAGCAGTCTTGATGACATTGATAGAATTACTTGCAACTCGTTCGCATATTCCTCTTTATCTAGTAGTCCAGTACATCTGCCTAGTGACTATCTTTTTTGTAGCCCTTAAGATAGCCATTAGGATCATGCTATTAGGGTTTTGTAGGCATAGGAGAGCCATTAGGATGCTTCCCAGTCGTCTACCATTGCGGACCCTCAGGTGGCAGCACAGAGACTTGGTCTGCATCTCTGGATCACACTTGCGCTGCATGAGAATAGGGTCGGTGGTGCCCTCTGTAAGCAGAGATGCTCGCTTTGATGTAAAAGTGTCGCTTTCATTCAGTGCCGCGTGGTTTTGTGGGAAGTCGTGTAACTTTGTCCCACCCCAACCCTCCTTGCCAGCTTTCCGTAGAATTTTTGGGCATTTACTTGTCAGCTATACTTTGAGCTCGGGCAAACACACGCGCGCGCACACACACACACACACACACACACACACACAAACAAGCAGTACTTTGATTCATGCATCCGTAACAAAAGTTCAATAAATTATGAAGACATCCAAGAATCGAACTAAAGATCGTACACACATGCTAAATGAAACTTAGATGAGCGTTGTCATAGGCGGTTGTCGTGGGCGTTGTCGTAATCCGATACCACATTGTTAAACGTGCATCGAGACTTCCAAACGCCCATCGTGCCTTAACGTATACAACCGTGCACTGGAATGTTCAACCGTGCATGCAGTGTCATTTTACGTCCTTGTTGGCACTATGCTGCCTCCCCCTGTACTTCTGGCCCGTTGCTGCCTCACCCCGGTATTCCTGGCACTACGCTGCCATCCCCAGTATTCCTGGCACCTGGCACCTTTACTCCTGTGGCATGCGCTCTACATCGGAATATGTCTAGTGTTCCCCATGACCTACGATGCAATGAGTATTCCCATGAGCTTGCCATGAGTAGTTCTTGCCGACACGCAGGCCAAGGCCAAGTCGCGCCACGTGCATTCTAATGCTCACCTGCCGATGACCCCTTTCTTTCCCAAGAGACGTACCAAACACCGTACCAAACACATCAATGCAACATGTAGAACAATGCCGACTTGCGCCCCATCCTCTTCTGCTGCTAATATGCCTAGAAGCCCGCACACATATGTGTACCTTTCGTAACTGTCTTCATGAGCTGAACAACGCTGACTCCGTCCACGTCCTCTTCTGCTACTTTACATGCCTTTATTACCACATCTATATGTGTACCTGGTTAACTGCCTTCATGCGCAGAACAACGCTGACTCCCGCCACGTCCTCTTCTGCTACTTTACATGCCTATATTGCCACATCTATATGTGTACCTGGTTAACTGCCTTCATGCGCAGAACAACGCTGACACCCGCCACGTCCTCTTCTGCTACTTTACATGCCTATATTGCCACATCTATATGCGTACCTGGTTAACTGCCTTCATGCGCAGAACAATGCTGACACCCGCCACGTCCTCTTCTGCTACTTTACATGCCTATATTGCCACATCTATATGTGTACCTGGTTAACTGCCTTCATGCGCAGAACAACGCTGACTCCCGCCACGTCCTCTTCTGCTGCTGGCTGGGCTACCTGGGCGCGGGCGCCGTGCCCCGAGATGTCATCATGCGCGCGGTCAAGAACCTGCGTGTGTCCAAGGACCTGGGCTACCTGGTGGAGAGCTTTGACGCGGAGCTGGAGCAGGCGTACCAGGTAGGTGGTATTGGTATCCGTAGCATGTACTATTTATCGATGCAGGTAAAATGGCTGTTGACCCATAGAGGCCGCTGCATGAGCTGTTGGTAGCTAGGTAGCCGTCCTTTGCTGCAACGCTAAAGCAGGCGTGGGAGCTATATCAGCTAAACCCTAAACTAACTCCCTTAAGGTAGCCAAATGCCTTATCATAAAATCAGCGACGCGCATGAATGGATTAGTGAGATTCCCACTGTCCCTATCTACAGCCCGTCTATTTTATCAGCTTGAACCCCCCGAAACCCAAAACCCGAAACGCTAACTCCCCCGCCTCACCACATCTGCACGGTGACCCCCCGTCTGGTGCCCGTTGCCCCACTGCGCAGAAAGACTCGGTCAAGCATATGGTCAGCACGATTCATGTCATAATATACACGGAGACTAATTTACATGCAGACTGCGTCACGTGAGCATAAGTCCTCAGCGGGGTGGCGGGTTGAAGACTTAGGCTTTCAGTCAGGTCTGCACAATACCACCTCATGCTGATCTCACCAAAACTCTGCGGAACCTGCCCGTTGCGCCCCCCTTGTGCCCGTTGCCCCCTCGTGCCCGTTGCCCCCCCCTTGTGCCCGTTGCCCCGCCCTTGTGCCTGTTGCCCCCCCCTTGTGCCCGTTGCCCCCCTTGTGCCCGTTGCCCCCCTTTGTGCTCGTTGCCCCCCCCTTGTGCCCGTTGCCCCCCCCTTGTGCCCGTTGCCCCCCCCTTGTGCCCGTTTCCCAAACTTGCAGAAAGACTCGGTCAAGAAGCGCAGCCAAACCCTCTCTGATAGCAAGCGGCTGGACGTGATGGTGGAGGCCTTGGTTCGCTACCTGGGGCCGCCCCCGCTCGACAAGTACGCGCTCACGCAGGCGCAGGAGGCGGCGGTGGCCAGCCTGCTGGCGGTGGTCATGCCGGGCATGCCGGTGGCTGAGATTGAGGCATCCTTCGGCCGCATCAAGGGCGTGTTTGAGGAGGCGAGCAAGGCGACTGGGGCGGCGACAGCATCAGCATTGGCACCGGCACCCACGGAGGCGAGTGCCAAGGCGGCACCCACTGCGGAGCCTTCTGCGGAAGCCAAGAAGAAGGCCGCTCCCGACAGCTAGCTGGAAATGAAGCTACCGTGTCCACGGAGCACTTAGCGTAAATTCTCCATGGACAATGATGCTAAGCGGGGAAAAGTTACAAAAGCTGGCCTGTTTTGTGTGCGGGCCGACGGCCTGTGACCTGCACCATTGCATGCCAGTTGTTCTTGGCTTTGGAGGTGATCATTATTGGGGGAGATGTGACTCGGTGTTCGATAGCATAGATGGGACAATTAGGTATGCTCAAATAAGATACTAATAGATAGGAATTCTCAGACTACCCTGCACATGGGAGGGGGGGGGGGGGGGGGGGATTTTTTTTGGCAGGCAGTATAGGCAGCGTACAAGGAAACGTGTGATTCATGAGATGTAAACAGATGTCTCACTTAGTATCTACACTGCGCACCAAGGTGCAGCAGACCTTCAAGTTGGTATGTATTGTAATCCAAGTTGGTCTTGTCTTATGAAGGGCATCATATTGCTCTGTGCGTAACTAGTACGTGTTGAGCTATGGCAAAACAGTTATTTATGTACAAAATGGTGTGCACAATTGATTTGGTATTTTGGCTCTGAATTGCTTCAGGGTATATTAGTTGTCTCACTTAACCCTCGTCGGGAGGACCATTTTTGGCACTTTCAGACCCCTGAAAATGAGAAAAATTATAACTCACAGGCCACAACTCCAAATGCCCCCAACCAAGATGCTAGGAGTATCTACACTTCGAGGGCTTTCAGAATATGCAATAATACCACGGGTTTATCGAAGCATTTGGATGATAGCTCCAGTCAAACTTGGACAAAAGACGATCTTTTTTCCCCAAGGAAAAGTGAACCCCCACCTAACTTCCCAGGGAGGGTATGGAACCTCAACAACAACATTGGACAACTTAGTTGGATAGTCCAATGGTGCTTTCCTTGGGTCAGACCACCCGGATAACCCATTAGACCTATATAAGGTGCTCATATTCTGATCAGGCACTCCGCAAAGGTGAAAACCTTTGCGTTCAGTGCCGGGCCGCGGAAAACGCGGAAAACGCGATCTGCAAATGAATCCTCATATATGTGTGTGGGTTACGCGCGCGTAAACAGCCATCTAAGACATGCAATACAAGAATGCATTATAGCAAGCTATAAAAGATTGCCAAAGGTGCTGGAATACAAACATGTTGCCTACCTGCATTAACGACATGATATGCTCCAAAGAAATGCCATAAACTGGTCACTTTCAGGGCTAATACCCCTCTTTACAGCAGGCATGGAGGCTTGCTGAAAGGTGCACTAAAAAGCTCGTCAAATATAATGCATGGGAGACGTATTCCGCTGCAAAGGACACGCAAACACGTTGCCATACCTGGCTCGTTCACGTCCTGCCCGGATTCCACTGGCCGGGACCCTCATATCTCACACATACCATTGCTTTACAGGCATAGGTCGCCATAGCCGCATCATGCATGCATCCTTTATGATTACAAGGTTGATGCTCCGTTCAAATATTACCTATCAACGCGTCCGCATTCCCAGCAAACGCATCAGCGGACATCCGGTACCAAATCTGGATGCTTGGGCTGGCGCAGACTGCCCGGCCACGAGGATAAAATGGAAATATGATAAGCGATTACTCATCTGGCACTGAGGACCCAGAAGGCAGTATTTTCCTACCTGAATTTTCCCAATCCTACAAGTTTGGCCATGCCTGACCTACGAAAATCACGCAAAGTCATTCTGAGCGAAATTCCGAACCGTTTCTAGCCTCGACACGCAAAATTTCCGTGAGAACGGCATGCTGGCAGCCATATCTAGTTACGCGCGCGCGCGAGTGAAAATTTCCCGCCAAAGTCACGTGATACCTGCTCAATGCACGTTGTAATTACCAGGCTATGGCGAATATTACCCCCAAACCTATGCATCACCCTCGTCCCTAAGTGTCCCCGGACCCACCGGACAACTGTCCTCCGTCACAAGTGGCGCGGCGCTCACGGCGCGGCGCGAAATTTGACCGTTTGTCAAACCACCCGACAGGTCGGGTGGTCTCCCGACGAAGGGTTAAAACCTTAATGAGACGATTTGTCTGTCGATCGTATATACGACTCACCGTGGCTGGTCGTCCCCACGCGGCTTCCGCGGTCTTTGCGCCTTTCCTCTAGCTCAGACGACTACTTCAGTCCTTACATGACGTTGGACAGCCATGCGTCCAAGACTAGTTGTATGGGTTGTTGTGTAGACATCAACATTCGAACTGACCGATTCGCTGGATTTTAACAGCTCGTTATACCCGGACATCAACTATCACATGAAATGTCATCGGGGGGGGGGGGGGGCTGGGGCTGCACACACCGACTAATCAACCTTAGTTCCACGTTTCCAAATCGGCAAATTTGTAAGCTGGCGGCCTCATGAAATTTATTCATGAGTTGCTTGCAATGACTGACAAAGGATTCTATTCTGATTTTGATTTGGCACGCCGCAAAGGTGAAAACCATTTGCGTTCAGTGCCGGTCCGCGGAAAACGCGGAAAACGCGATTTGCAAATGAATCCGACCGGAATCGAACTGGGGACCTCTCGCACCAACTTTCGATCGCTGACTATAGGACGGACGTCTCCGGATCCTAGGGCATCGCCAACTTACACCTACAATCATCCGCAAAAGTTCTCCTTTCCGGGGAGTGATGCAAGCCTTTCGGATTTGGTACTAGATAAATCATTCTATTGTACATAATCTCATGCTTCTGCGCACGCTGCAATCTCGTTACACGACTATGAATCATGCCGTGGTACGAAACAAGTGTACATTGGACCGTCATTACCTCCGAGTTGGCGTTGGTGTAGTCCGGCAGTGAGTAGTGACGGACGGGCAGGACACATCTGAAATGAGCCGGCGGTCATTGACATGGCAAATTCTGGCCTATTCAAATCAGTGCAACTACTGAACAGGCCGAATCGTATAGTCTGCATATATCCTGTAAATTGAACATGATCGAGTGCCTTTACTGCCTTCAGTTCCTTGGTGTCCACTGTCTAACATCAAGGCCGAGTCATCTTCCAGGAGGTTCGCGGCCGGGTGATGTCCGGGTCGATCGGTGACGGGCGGTGGGCTGGTGGCGGGGCGAGCGGGCGGGATTCAGCCGTTCAGTTTGCCCGCCGGCGGCGGTTCGCGATGATCATGTATGATTGTATGGCAACGCGATGATGGACATAGTTGATTGAAGCTGGATGTTGTAGCGACTAGGCGGGGTCATTGGGTCGGTTACCGGCCGGTTTTAGCCCATCGGTACCTGAACCGGTACTCAGTCACGGCTTGCCCTCAGTCGGCTATGATGACTACCGGTATAGTGACCGGTCTAGCCGGGCTACCGGGCGAGGCAATCGGTACCGGTACCGGTTACCGTCGGCCGGGTTACCGGTACCGGTACCCAAAGCCATGCCGAACCAGTGCTAGTGTGCTGCTAGAGGCTAGTAGTACTCGTTACCATCGGTTACCGCTACCGATTACCATCGGTTACCGGTCACCGACCGTTACCGTGTTGCTGTCTGAAAGACTTGACGAAATCCTTGCCGGGCTGGCTGTTGGCACTTGGCGCGGCGCCGAGGTAACGGTAACTGAGCGGTAACCGAGTGCCTCGGTTACCGAGGATGGCCTTCGGTACCGGAACCGGTTACCGGGGAGGCCGTCCGTTACCGGTATCGGTACTACCGGTAACAGGTTTCGGTAACCGACCCCTCGGTTACTCCCCGGTAACCGACCCAACCCTAGTAGCGACTCGTGTCGTCCTCGTAACGCCACGTCAAAACTAACTCAAGATCCCCGGCTAAATAATTATCTGGTTGCAACTGCTAGCCACCGCCCCTGACCGCAATTGCATCGGCACCAGGCAGCGATGGATTGATGCGAAGACACGTGTTTTTTGGGCTCCATTGTTGTTTTGTGGCATACTTGTGTTGCTTACTCGGTTGGGCACTGCACTCGCGGAGAGGCTTGCAGCCATTCCGCGTATCTCCCGGCTGGATACAAAGCCTGCAGCACTCGGGCCGTCCTCCTGCAGCTGCTCCAGTAGATCTACCGAGAATGGCTTCCTCGGTTTTGCTTCCCAGAGTGGCCCTGCCCAAGAAATATGTACTTGAACTGCAGCCGGACATGACCACGTTTACGTTCCGGGCGAGAGTGACGATTGAACTGGATGTTTTGGAGCAATGTCGGGAGCTGACGTTCCACTCTGCAGGGTTGACCTATCATAGCGTCGAGGTAGAAAATGCAGGGGCGACTATCTCTTTCCGCGACGGCAACTCCGTCTTCCCCTCTGTTCAAGTCGACGAGAAGACACAGACCGCGAAATTGCTGTTCGGGGATGCTCTGTTGCTCGAGGTTAGCAGCTTCTGCATCTTTTCCCACGTTTGATTTTGGCAGCTCTAAATCTTCGCTTTCTCTGTGTTGTGCATCTCTGCTGTCGTGAGTTCTGGCTGCTAAACTGGGTGCTGCTCTCAAACTCCTTTGTTTGAAAATTGGTTGTACATGTGAGCACGTGCAGGGGACTGCAACGATGCACGTGGAGTACTCGGGCGTGGTAAGCCTAATAGGTGCAGCTCAGAAAATCACAATGAGGCGATCACAATGATTACAAGATATTCATGCTGGGTCATCCGGTGAGGCCCCATGTTATTAGTTCCGTAGTAACAAATCTTCTCCACAAACATGCCTGTCCCCTCTATTCTTTTCGATCCCACTCTGCTGTTCCCTATTTCGCCCTGCCCATGCCATTTCCAAACTTAGCTGCTGCCCAAGCAGGCCCTGTGATTGCATGTCTGCTGTCATGCGCAACTCAGCAACCCTGCAGTCACGCGAAAAAAGAAAAATCACACAGCCTCTGTGGATGGCCCATTCTGGACTTGGTCGTGCAAGCAGGGTTTTCACTTAGATATGGGTTGTCTGTTATAGTATCGGGTATGCTTCAATATTTGGGTTTCTCCCACTCCGCCTACTAAAGAATTAGAAGTACTTACAAACTATTAACATTACTTACATTTACTTACAAACATTTAAGTAAAGCCGCTCGCATATACGATTGCACGTACGCCCTCGCTTACTGGCTATAACCAAATAGGCCTGCCAACCGCATGGAGGGCAGGCATGTGTCAGAGCCCATTCCCTCCTGCATGGGCCTCTTCTGTCTTCTTTTGAATTTATATTCTTTTGCCTACCATTCTACTGCAACCCACCCACCACCATCCCACCCCACCCTCCCTTACCACGCACACGCACGCACACAGACACACGCGAATGATGCGACCTCGACGTGTTTCACTATCCCCACAAGACGTTTCCCTTCTTCTTTTGTTTCACTATCCCCACAAGACGTTTCCCTTCTTCTTTTGTTTCACTATCCCCACAAGACGTTTCCCTTCTTCTTTTGTTTCACTACCCCCACAAGACGGTTCCCTTCTTCTTTTGTTTCACTACCCCCACAAGACGTTTCCCTTCTTCTTTTGTTTCACTATCCCCACAAGACGTTTCCCTTCTTCTTTTGTTTCACTACCCCCACAAGACGTTTCCCTTCTTCTTTTGTTTCACTATCCCCACAAGACGTTTCCCTTCTTCTTTTGTTTCACCATCCCCACAAGACGTTTCCCTTCTTCTTTTGTTTCACTACCCCCACAAGACGTTTCCCTTCTTCTTTTGTTTCACTATCCCCACAAGACGTTTCCCTTCTTCTTTTGTTTCACCATCCCCACAAGACGGTTCCCTTCTTCTTTTGTTTCACTACCCCCACAAGACGTTTCCCTTCTTCTTTTGTTTCACCATCCCCACAAGACGTTTCCCTTCTTCTTTTGTTTCACTATCCCCACAAGACGTTTCCCTTCTTCTTTTGTTTCACCATCCCCACAAGACGGTTCCCTTCTTCTTTTGTTTCACTACCCCCACAAGACGTTTCCCTTCTTCTTTTGTTTCACTACCCCCACAAGACGTTTCCCTTCTTCTTTTGTTTCACTACCCCCACAAGACGTTTCCCTTCTTCTTTTGTTTCACTACCCCCACAAGACGTTTCCCTTCTTCTTTTGTTTCACTACCCCCACAAGACGTTTCCCTTCTTCTTTTGTTTCACTACCCCCACAAGACGTTTCCCTTCTTCTTTTGTTTCACCATCCCCACAAGACTTTTCCCTTCTTCTTTTGTTTCACTACCCCCACAAGACGTTTCCCTTCTTCTTTTGTTTCACTATCCCCACAAGACGTTTCCCTTCTTCTTTTGTTTCACTACCCCCACAAGACGTTTCCCTTCTTCTTTTGTTTCACTACCCCCACAAGACGTTTCCCTTCTTCTTTTGTTTCACTACCCCCACAAGACGTTTCCCTTCTTCTTTTGTTTCACTATCCCCACAAGACGTTTCCCTTCTTCTTTTGTTTCACTATCCCCACAAGACGTTTCCCTTCTTCTTTTGTTTCACTACCCCCACAAGACGTTTCCCTTCTTCTTTTGTTTCACTACCCCCACAAGACGTTTCCCTTCTTCTTTTGTTTCACTACCCCCACAAGACGTTTCCCTTCTTCTTTTGTTTCACTACCCCCACAAGACGTTTCCCTTCTTCTTTTGTTTCACTACCCCCACAAGACGTTTCCCTTCTTCTTTTGTTTCACTATCCCCACAAGACGTCTCCCTTCTTCTTTTGTTTCACTATCCCCACAAGACGTTTCCCTTCTTCTTTTGTTTCACTACCCCCACAAGACGTTTCCCTTCTTCTTTTGTTTCACTACCCCCACAAGACGTTTCCCTTCTTCTTTTGTTTCACTATCCCCACAAGACGTTTCCCTTCTTCTTTTGTTTCACTACCCCCACAAGACGTTTCCCTTCTTCTTTTGTTTCACTACCCCCACAAGACGTTTCCCTTCTTCTTTTGTTTCACTACCCCCACAAGACGTTTCCCTTCTTCTTTTGTTTCACTATCCCCACAAGACGGTTCCCTTCTTCTTTTGTTTCACTATCCCCACAAGACGTTTCCCTTCTTCTTTTGTTTCACTATCCCCACAAGACGTTTCCCTTCTTCTTCGCTGGTTGGCCCACCCCGTTTAGCTCCCCTGGTTCCTGTCCCGGCTATTTGAGCCACTTTTCTTTTTTGTGTGCCATCCCTCAAAGACAACACCATCCCTCAAAGACAAGACTCCTTTTCCTTGCTCACCGTCTCCTTAAACCCCAAACCCTAAACCTTTTCCCCTGAACCCTAACTGTTCACCATCTCCCCAAGCCCTAAGCTTCCATCCTTTTCCCCTAAACCCTAACTGTTCACCATCTCCCCAAGCCCTAAGCTTCCATCCTTTCCCCCTAAACCCTAACTGTTCACCATCTCCCCAAGCCCTAAGCTTCCATCCTTTTCCCCTGAACCCTAACTGTTCACCATCTCCTCGAATTCTCAGTCCCCATGCCCCCCGTACCCCCCACCTAGGTTCTCCCTTTCAACTCTCCTCCTCAAGTCCCTCACTTAAGTATCTCCCCAACTCCTCCATGCCTGGCAGGCCGGTACCTTTTCCTCTACCTTGCGGCACTTCTCCCGCCCTCTCCAGCCTCTTCGGCCCCCCCCCCCCCTCCCCAAGAAAAAGTAATATAAATCTGGTCATGGACATAATGATGGCCGTATGCCTTGCCCCCTTTCCCCTGCCCTTCCTGTCCCCCCTCCCCCCCCCTTCCCACCCACCCACATGCTTATAGGTACAACAATAACATAAATAAATAAGGTCATCTACTTCAAACACCACGTCATGGACTTCATTCACCAGGTCATCGACTTAAAGAGAGCTCCTCCTGTCCTTGATCAGCCCCTGCCTTTTACCCTTCCTCCTTCCCCCCCGCCCCGACATAAATTAAATATTCCCAGATCATGTCACCGACACCATGACTGGCGTGTTCCATCCCCCTTTTCGCCTGCCGCTTTGTTCCCATACCCCCCCCCCCCCCCCCCTCATTCTCCGACAACAAATACTAATCTTCCTCACAAATACTAATCCTCCTAACAAATGCAAATCCTCGTAACAAATGCTAATCCTCCTCACACATGCTAATCCTCCTCACAAATGCTCATCCTCCTAACAACCACTAATCCAGCCTGTGACGGTCGTCCCCTTGACCAACCAACCACCAGGTCACCGACACGATGACGGGCGTCTACCGCGCGGCCTACAAGGACCCAGGGGGCGTGGCCAAGTACCTGGCCACCACCCAGTTTGAGGCCATCGACGCCCGCCAGTGCCTGCCCTGCTGGGACGAGCCGGCCTACAAGGCCGTTTACCACGTCACGCTGGTGGCGCCCGCGCACCTCACCTGCCTCTGCAACATGCCCGTCGTGGACACCAAGCCGGCCGGTACGCGCTATTCATCTATTCATCTATTCATCTAGTATTAACTAGGAACGGATGAAGCTAGTTTGTTGCCCATCGTCTATTGTATTCTTTTGCACATCATGTACGTCTGCCGTGTGCGTGTGGTGGACAGAAAGCCAGTTCCTAGGGCCCTCCCCCCAAATTTCTTTACTACCATTCGCCATCGCTCCATTCACCCTAACGCCCCTGCCCCTGCCCCAGCTGGACCCTATTTTATCTTCTGGTGTTTTTTTTAGTTTTTAAGGAGCCATGCTCGAGATGAAAAAGCCTTGATCACATTTCTTTGGCGCCCGCGCCCATCCACGGCTGATGTCGTGAGTCATGGCAAACATTTCCTAATGTGACGTGACTCCTAGTGGTGGACGTGATGGTGGATGATGTAGCGATTCTTACCTTCATGATGGACGTACCTTGCCAGGGTCCCCCTCATCCCTTTGCCAGATGGCGGCCTGCAGCGCGTGTCCTTTTCGCCCACCCCCATCATGTCTTCCTTCTATCCTCTAGCATCCGTCATGGCTCCACTCACCCTAGCACCCCTGCCCCTGCCCCTGCCCCTGCCCCTGCCCCTGCCGCCTTCTATGTTGGCCTCAGATGGCGGCCTGCAGCGCGTCTCCTTTGCGCCCACCCCCATCATGTCATCATACTTGCTGGCGTTTGTCATCGGTGAGCTCGAACGCATCACCGACGTGACGGATGCCGGTGTGGAGATCAACGTGTACACGACACCTGGCAAGGTGGAGCAGGGACGGTTTGCGCTGGGCGTCGCCTGCAAGGTGCTCTCGTTCTTCAACAAGCTGTTCGGCATCCCTTTCCCGCTGGTGCGTCCCGTATTACTGTACGAGTACTTGTATTGAGTATGTCATCCCCCTAGTGGATGCACAACCGCTGGTACACAACCGCTGGTACGTCCCTTATTACTGTACGAGTACTTGTATTGAGTATGTCATCCCCCTATTGGATGCACAAACGTTGGTACGTCCCTTATTACTCTAGTATTGTGGTACCGAGTAGGTGGCAGTTTTCACCCACCACCTGCAGGTTGTCGCCTAGAATGTATTAAAAAACATATGTCCCTTCTCAGGGATATGTGTTACATATCCTCCCCACGGAGGTATGTTCTTAAGTAATTAATGAATTAGTGGTACTTTAAGCACTACAGTAGAACTAAAAGTCATCGTTGCTATCGTAGTATTAAAAGCACTCTGCGCTCGCTGTTGGCGTCAATTGGCTGTCGTTTACTGACAAGCTGCCCGACGACATGTTCCTGCTGGTGCGCGCGGAATCATGATTATAGTATAGTGAAACATAATACGAAGTGATGCAACTGTAGAATACTGTACAATACACTGCACAATAATGTTCAGTATTATTGTATATTGGGGCACAATAATGTACTATACACTTATCAATGGAAGGATGGTGTACATGCACACCTTAAATATGTTAGAATCCTATTTACGCAGGTTAGTGCGGTTGTGGGCTGAGAGCAATGGATCCG
>RPFO01000401.1:0-15000 GCA_009746045.1 Mesostigma viride | reverse complement strand
TTGTTGCTAGCGAGCTTTACTTCTGACGCTCAAATATTGTCATGTCTTTTACTTCTGCGTGTCGCTCCGTGTTACTTCTCTGTCGATTCCTGCTCTTCGGCGTGTGGCTCCCTTGCCAGGCTTCGCCACGTGGGTGGGCTGGCTGGGCGTCGCGCACGTGTTCCCGGAGTGGCAGGTGTGGGAGCAGTTCATCGCGGGCGAGATGAGCACCGCACTCGCGACGGACGCGCTGAAGAGCAGCCACCCGATCGAGGTGCCGATCGAGGACCCCAAGGACATCCAGCAGGTGAGTGGATGTGCTTATTAAAGGGTACGGCGGATTGCTGTGAAGAGCAGCCACCTCATACAAGGTGCCCATTGAAGACCCCAAGGACATCCAGCCACTGCAGGGGGTATGCTAGCTACTTTGGCGTGGAGTGCGCTTATTGGTTAACTGCGATCTGGGATTCCACGGGCGTCACCGGCATGTGAGGGCAGGCGTTTGGGACGTTGCTTGGGCGTAGTCTGTGGTTCATCGATGGGGGGCTGGTAGGCAACGGGAGGGGAGGGATCAGTGGACTTTGCTTTTTATATTTGAGGTAGACAGCAGATTTGGACAATGGGGGTCTGGTAGGCAATGGGAGGGGAGGGATCAGTCCCCCATTACATATAGACCAGTGTACTTTGCTCAGTGTACTTTGCTCTTATTCTCATAGTTGAGGTAGACAGCAGATTTGGACAATCTTTTTTTATTCTTGTTTTACAATCATTTTTATTTTATTTTGTTTTGGGGGGGGGTTCGAAACTAGAGGAGGGAATCAGGTAGATATATTGGTCTAGTTACACGTCGCCCTCGGTACTTTCTTAATACTAATATGATTTAGTTACCCTGATCCTCCCCATTCCCATTCTTCTGATCGGCCTCACGTGGGTCTTATTCTCACCCCTCGGCCGTCGCATCTAATTCTTTTTGCTACAGCAACGGCCTTGTCGGTTGCGTCATGTATCATCTCACTCATCTCCTTATTTATCCTGTCCGCCTATTTTCTCCCCCCCCCCCAAAAAAAAAGAAAACAAAAAATTATAGCCTGGGTGACCCCCCATTCCCCTCAGGTGTTTGACGGGTTCAGCTACAACAAGGGCACCTGCGCAGTTGACATGCTCACTCTTTGTGTACTACTTACTTCCACACCACCAGTTGACATGCTCACTCTTTCGTCTACTTCTGTTCACGACATCAATGTCCACGCACGCAGGTGTTTGACGCGCTCAGCTACAACAAGGGCGCGTGCGTGATACGGATGCTGGACGCCGCCATCGGGCGCGACGCGCTGGCGTCTGGCATCCGCGACTACCTGAACAAGCACGCGTACAAGAACGCCACCACCGCCGACCTGTGGGAGGCGCTGGGCAAGGCGTCGGGCAAGCCGGTGGCGACCATGGCCAACAGCTGGACCGCACAGGTGGGCGGGGTATCTATTTATGTCCTTATTCTCATAGTAAAGTGAATAGGGCGAGCGGGTCACCACGATGGCTAACAGCTGGACTGCGCAGGTGGGCGGGGTATCTATTCGAATCCTTATTCTCATAGTAAAGTGAATAGAGCAAGCTGGTTGCCTACATGGCCAACAGCTGGACCGCGCAGCAGGGCAGGCGGGGCTATGACATCAAAATGAGAGACCACTTCAAACCACAAGCTTACTTAGAAAGGTGACTGGTTAGCCTAGTGAGTCATATCCTCCCTTAAAATCTTAGTCAGCCATCACCTCGCTAGTCTCCCATTTCCCCTCCTCCCCCAGTCGTTTCAGAGTAAGTCAGTGAATACATGGTACCTGAGGCATGTCGTTATCTCCCTCGCCGCACGCACACACAACACACAACACACAACACACAACACACAACACACAACACACAACACACAGCACACAGCACACAGCACACAGCACACAGCACACAGCACACAGCACACAGCACACAGCACACAGCACACAGCACAAAGCACACAGCATACAGCACACAACACACAACACACAACACACAACACACAACACACAAGACTATACTATAGTGACCACACACACGCATACTCTCTACTATACTATAGTGACCACACACACGCATACTCTCTACTATACTATAGTGACCACACACGCACACACCAATCTTTCGTGGTCATGAGTAAATGAGGCCCATTCTTACCAATCTCTTTATACCCTTATCACCGGGAACCAATAAATGAGGCCCATCCTTTCCCAATCTCCTGATCACCCTACTCACCCCACCCCACCCGCCACCTCCCTACCCCCCCAGATGGGCTTCCCCCTCGTGACCGTCCTCCCCGACACCGACGCCAAGGCCCACGCAGGCAAGGCCGCGGGCGGGTGCTGCCACTTGCGCCAGTCTCGCTTCCTCTCCGCGGGCGGGCCCTCCCCGGGCCAATCCGACCCGAGCCTCTGGTGGATCCCGGTCCAAGCCCGCCGGGGCGTGCTCGGCACCCCCGCGTCAGAGCAGCAGGAGCTGTCCACGGTGCTGAGTGAACGGGAGGCCACGTGGGAGATGCCCCCCCCTGCGGGGCTCAAGGTCGGCTCCTCCTCAACCACCTTCCTGAAGCTGAATGCGGGCCAGGCCGGGTTCTACCGCGTCAATTACAGCCCCGCACTGTGGGACGCGCTGGGGGCGGCGCTGGGGGCGACCCCCCCCGCGCTGCAAATCGAGGACCGGCTCTCGCTTGCCATGGACTCGTTCGCGTTGGCCAAGGCGGGGGTGATCCCGACAACGCGCGCCCTCCAGGTGGCGGCGAGCATCGCCCAGGGGGGGGAGGGCGAGTACACGGTGTGGCGCCAGCTGTGCACGGACCTCGGCGAGCTGGACGAGATCCTGTCCAACACAGATTATTACCCATCGTTCCAGGCGTTTGGCGTGAAGCTGTTCGAGAAGGTGGCGGAGAAGGTCGGGTGGGAGCCTGCCTCTGGGGAGAGCCATCTGGTCTCGATGCTGCGGCCGCTCGTGCTGTCGAGTCTGGCCAAGTACGGTCACGCGGACACGGTCGCCCGCTGCATGCGGATGTTTGGGGAGATGACGGCGGGGGGCAAGACGCAGCTGACTGCGGTGGGTTGATTGTACCTCAAGGACACATGCTGGTGGATTGATTGTACACGGATCATTGAATTAGTATGCGGTAATTATACATCTATCGTACATTGATAGGCTATCTAGTACGTGAATGGGATGCTAGGCAGTGTGGGCCTTTATTAGGAGGGCATGGAGCGAGCTGGGCACCTGTCCATTGGGAGGGCACGGGCTGGTGCGGCTCATCACAGATGGCATATATGAGATGAGCAGCACTAGAATTGTAGCGAGTGCTGCAACGTGTGCATCACGCACTAAAAGTTAGTGCTGCCACGCATCATGTTGCAAGCTTTTTATGGTTTAAGGTTAACGGCTTGTCACGGACGCTGGGTGCGCTGTTCTCATCAATAACAACACCCCTCTCTCCCTCCCCTCCCCCTGGCGCTTTGCCCTTCCCCCCACCCCTTCCCTTCCCTCGATTCATTACTGTGGGACCACTCAACCCATGCCGCTAGCCACTGTATCATATCTAGTATGTATTATAATATTAATTCCTTTGCCCCCCCCCCCCCCTCCCTTTCCTTCCCTTCTCCTTTCCCTACACCACACCCCTCCACGCACACGTCAAGTAATGTAGTATTCGTTGTATACAAATAAGAATATACACGTCAAGTAATGAAATATTCGTTGTATACAAATAAGAATATACCCGTCAAGTAATGAAATATTCGTTGTATACAAATAAGAATATACACGTCAAGTAATGAAATATTCGTTGTATACAAATAAGAATATACACGTCAAGTAATGAAATATTCGTTGTATACAAATAAGAATATACACGTCAAGTAATGAAACATTCGTTGTATACAAATAAGAATAGGGAACAGTACAAATAAGAATAGGGAACAGTTGTATACAAATAAGAATAGGGAACAGTTGTATACAAATAAGAATAGGGAACAGTTGTATACAAATAAGAATAGGGAACAGTTGCACCCCCCTCTGCCGCGGCACTGGCTTCATCTACCCCATCCCCTGCTGCACCACCCTTCTCCTTCATCTTCCCATCAACCTTTAAATAACGCTGCAAACAACTCAGGTCCACCCCGACCTGCGTGCAATGGTCTCATCACTCACACACACACACAATACTCGATAGTGACCACACAACACACCACACAAACACACACGCACACACTTGCCACCCATCACAACTGGAATGAAACCTACTGGAATACATGGACGAAACTCGCAACCCAGGTCCACCCCAACCTGTGCGCGATGGTCTCATCACTAACACTCACACACGCCCAACACATCTGGAATCAAATAAAACCTACTGGAATACATGGATGGAACACACAACGCAGGTCCACCCCGACTTGCGCGCGATGGTCATGAAGACGGCGGTAGAGAACGGTGGCGCTGCCGAGTACGATGCGCTGGAGCGTGTGTACCTCGAGTCCACCTTCCAGGAGATGAAGCTCAAGTGCCTCTACGGCCTGGGCGCCACGCGCGACGCGGCCCTCATCCAGCGCTTCCTCCAGTTTGGTGTCTCCGAGCACGTGCGCGCGCAGGTAAGCCGGGGAAGGGGCGGGGGGAGCATGTACGCGGGAGGGGGGGGGGGCGGGAGGAGCATGTACGCGCGCAGGTGAGGTGCAGAGGAGGGCATGCATATGTCACAAACCCAAACCAATTAGAGTACAAGCATCAGTGTCATCAATATACGTAATCAATATGTGCACGCATGATTATCTCCTTATTATTTATTGTTATTGTTAGCATGTACGCGCGCAGGTGATCCAGTGGGTGATACCTCCATGAACCGACATTAACTTTTGGACTTTTCTTTTAGAATTGTTGTAATGACGGTTGTGATTACGACACATGATCCAAGACGCCATACTACGCAGTGCCGTATATCTTGGATCAATACTAAACTGTCAAGCACTATGGCTTAATCCTCATGATGAATGAAATATGCGTTGTCCGCACACACGGTCGATCCCCACCCACGGACATCCTCACGTTTGTCGTCAATACGCACATCACGAACATGTCCTGTTGAATGAGTTTTATTGGAAAACATCATACACAGGATATGCTTCTCGTCCCACGCACTCACGAGACACCCTTTTCGTTCCCACCGTTTGTTGTTTGACCATTCGATACGGATCATATCTCCATGTAAGGTTGCTGTTGTTTGATAATCCAATGATCATGATGTATTGCACCTTGTCCCTTGTATGCTCTCTCAGCACATCTTAATCGTGTCCTAATATAAGATTTTTTGGTACTTGTATTTGATCAATCAGTCATTTTGATATAGATGCTCCTTGTCCCATATCTCTCGCAGGACATCCTATTCGCGTCTGCGGTCAGTGCACACAATGAGTACCTTCTTGTGTTGGCTGCCTTTCGATTGAGCCCGGTGTGCTCACTGTCCCACGCGCACGCGCAGGACATTCTATGTATTTGTTATCTGATTGCCGCTTGTTTTATTTGATAACCCAATCGTCATAGCGCATGTGCCCTCCTTGTCGTCCCACACACTCGCAGGACATCCTCTACGTGTTCGCCGCGCTGGCGGCGAGCCCTCACGGGCGCGTCCCCTCCTGGCAGTACGTGCGCGAGCACTGGAGCATGCTCTACGAGAGGTTCCACGCCGCTCACGGCCTGCTGCAGCACGTGGTCACCATCCCATTGCGCTCCTTCGCCAGCAAGGAGCGCGCGGACGAGGCCGAGGCCTTCTTCACCGAGAACCCGGCGCCAGAGGCCCGCATGGCACTCGCGCGCGCGCTTGAGTCGATCCGCACGCGTGCCGGGTGGCTGGAGCGTGACGGGAAGGAGATCAAGGCCTGGCTCCAGGCACACAAATAGACCATCTCCTCCATTTTTTCCATCTTCTACATCTTCTCTAGGGGCTGGCAATGGTCTTTGAGTAGTCCAGCACCAGACATGTACAGCAGTAGGCATCAGCTTGCTGGATGTGGTCGAAAAAGTCCTTGCGATGCCTGGCCGGCAGCGCTGGTGATGCCCTTGATAAGTAGGACGCGGGGGCGCTTGCAGGCCTGTGCAAGTTGTCCAGGCTCTGGCGCTGGCCAGAATGCTATCCTACGGTGTCTGATCTCGTCTGAAATGCGAGGCATGCCCTGGTACAAAGATGGCGATGGCGTTGTCCTTGAGGCGCTGGTCGATGTCGTGGAGCTGGGCGGTGATGGCGGCGGAGGAGGGGGTGGTGGCGGTGGAGGAGTCGAGGAGGGTGGAGGCATGTGGAGGAGAGGAGGGTGGAGGCCTTGTGGCATGTACTGGCCTTAATATCCCATTTGGCTTGCATATTAGTGATAAGGATTTGCACGCTGATTTGCCCTATGTCTCCCACATTCTTAGGCACAGGCGCCTGGGCCTAGCCGGGCACCTGGCCCGCACAGTTCAGCTAGACACATCAGATAGACTAGCTGGCACCAAGCCCGCCCAGCCTGGACGTTTTGTCCTCACCTGGCGTGCCCCAGGCCGCGCGCGGCAGGGCTGCCACCCGTGGACTTTCCGTGATGGACTAGGCATGTCGACATGTGCTACCTAGAGGAGACTGGCTCACACCCGGGCAGCCTCCTGGTTTGTCTGTAATATGGAGGCAGATGGCTCTCAAGGATAGATGGCAAGTAGTGATGAAGGAGACCAACCCCAAGTCTGTGGGGGCTCCGCGTGTGACCAAGTATGGCGTTCATAGCGATTCGGGCAGCGGTGCCCACATCCCCCTACCCCTACCCCTACCCCTACCCCTACCCCTACCCCTACCCCTACCCCTACCCCTACCCCTACCCCTACCCCTACCCCTACCCCTACCCCTACCCCTACCCCTACCCCTACCCCTACCCCTACCCCTACCCCTACCCCTACCCCTACCCCTACCCCTACCCCTACCCCTACCCCTACCCCCATGCACCCCGACCCCTACCCCCACCCCGACCCCTACCCCTACCCCACCCCTACCCCTACCCCTACCCCTACCCCTACCCCTACCCCTACCCCTACCCCTACCCTACCCTACCCCTACCCCTACCCCTACCCCTACCCCTACCCTACCCCTACCCCTACCCTACCCCTACCCCTACCCTACCCCTCCCCTCCCCCTCCCCTCCCCTCCCCCTCCCTCCCCTCCCCCTCCCCCTCCCCTCCCCCTCCCCTCTCCCCTCCCCTCCCCCTCCCCCTCCCCTCCCCCTCCCCCTCCCCTCCCCCTCCCCCTCCCTCCCCTCCCCTCCCCTCCCTCCCCTCCCCTCCCCCTCCCCTCCCCTCCCCCTCCCCCTCCCCTCCCCTCCCCCTCCCCTCCCCCTCCCCTCCCCTCCCCCTCCCCTCCCCCTCCCCCTCCCCTCCCCTCCCCTCCCCCTCCCCCTCCCCTCCCCTCCCCCTCCCCTCCCCCTCCCCCTCCCCCTCCCCTCCCCTCCCCTGCCCTGCCCTGCCCCTGCCCCTGCCCCTGCCCTGCCCCTGCCCCTGCCCCTGCCCCTGCCCTGCCCCTGCCCCTGCCCCTGCCCCTGCCCCTGCCCTGCCCCTGCCCCTGCCCTGCCCCTGCCCTGCCCTGCCCCTGCCCCTGCCCCTGCCCCTGCCCCTGCCCTGCCCCTGCCCCTGCCCCTGCCCCTGCCCCTGCCCCTGCCCCTGCCCCTGCCCCTGCCCCTGCCCCTGCCCCTGCCCTGCCCTGCCCCTGCCCTGCCCCTGCCCCTACCCCTACCCTACCCCTACCCCTACCCCTACCCCTACCCCTACCCTACCCTACCCCTACCCCTACCCCTACCCCTACCCCTACCCCTACCCCTACCCCTACCGCTATCCCTACCCCTACCCCTACCCCTACCCCTACCCCTACCCCACCCCTACCCCACCCCTACCCCTACCCCTACCCCTACCCCTACCCCTACCCCTACCCCTACCCTACCCTACCCCTACCCCTACCCCTACCCTACCCCTACCCCTACCCCTACCCCTACCCCTACCCCTACCCCTACCCCTACCCCTACCCCTACCCCTACCCCTACCCCTACCCCTACCCCTACCCCTACCCTACCCCTACCCCTACCCCTACCCCTACCCCTACCCCTACCCCACCCCTACCCTACCCCTACCGCTAGCCCTACCCCTACCCTACCCATAACCCCTACCCCTACCCCTACCCCTACCCCTACCCCTACCCCTACCCCTACCCTACCCCTACCCCTACCCTACCCCTACCCCTACCCCTACCCCTACCCCTACCCCTACCCCTACCCTACCCCTACCCCTACCCCTACCCCTACCCCTACCCCTACCCCTACCCCTACCCCTACCCTACCCCTACCCCTACCCCTACCCCTACCCCTACCCCTACCCCTACCCCTACCCTACCTACCCCTACCCCTACCCCTACCCCTACCCCTACCCCTACCCCTACCCTACCCTAGCCCTACCCCTACCCCTACCCCTACCCCTACCCCTACCCCTGCCCCTACCCCTACCGCTACCACTACCCCAACCCCTACCCCAACCCCAACCCCTACCGCTACCCCTACCCCTACCCCTACCCCTACCCCTACCCCTACCCCTACCCCTACCCTACCCCTACCCCTACCCCTACCCTACCCCTACCCCTACCCTACCCCTACCCCTACCCCTACCCCTACCCCTACCCCTACCCCTACCCCTACCCCTACCCCTACCCCTACCCTACCCCTACCCCTACCCCTACCCCTACCCTACCCCTACCCCTACCCCTACCCCTACCCCTACCCTACCTACCCTACCCCTACCCCTACCCCTACCCTACCCTACCCCTACCCCTACCCTACCCCTACCCCTACCCCTACCCCTACCCCTACCCCTACCCCTACCCTACCCGTACCCGTACCCTACCCCTACCCCTACCCCTACCCCTACCCCTACCCCTACCCCTACCCCTACCCCTACCCTACCCCTACCCCTACCCCTACCCCTACCCCTACCCCTACCCTACCCCTACCCTACCCCTACCCTACCCCTACCCTACCCCTACCCCTACCCCTACCCCTACCCCTACCCTACCCCTACCCTACCCCTACCCCTACCCCTACCCCTACCCCTACCCCTACCCTACCCCTACCCCTACCCCCACCCTACCCCTACCCCCCTACCCTACCCCTACCCCTACCCTTACCCTACCCTACCCCACCCCTACCCCTACCCCTACCGCTACCCCTACCCCTACCCCTACCCATAACCCCTACCCCTACCCCTACCCCTACCCCTACCCCTACCCCTACCCCTACCCCTACCGGCCTGTAACTAAAAACTAGATAGCTAGCATCATCCATTCCATCCCATGTTCCCCTCCCACTGAGGACTTGTGCTCACGTGATGCAGTCACGTGTATATTAATTAAAATTAATTAATTAATGCACTTGCATTTGCAGCTAGGCCTTGGATTAAAAAATTGATGGATCTAGCTGGTGCCTGAAGCTATGTGAATAGGTTTTGTAACTTTCGTGAATAAGTAGCTTTGTGTCAACTTGATCCATATTGGACTAATTAATTAATTAACCAATTAATGCACACGCAACTGCGTCACGTGGGTGCCAATACAAAGTAATTAATTAATTTATACAAGTAACTGCGTCAAGTGAGCTCTAGCAAAAGTCCTCAGCGCAATGGATAGGGGATGGGGTGGATGGATGTAGATATATCTTGTTCCTAGTAACATGGGGTTGCGGAAACCACGGCCCGAATTGCTATGCCTGCCAAACGTGGTCACACGCGAGCCCCCACCAACTAGGGGGCGGTCACTGTCCTTCATTACTGTCTGCATGTGTGCCACCCATCTTTACGCATCATTAAACTATAATTAAATGATAACGTGATGTAACGACTAAAAATGATCATCAGCATCATCCACAGTCCAATATGAAAGATCTTTTTACCTGGGTTGCCTTCTTGAGTTGCAGAACTTCAAGTATCCGAGCAACGTTGAGATGGAAATTCCACAGCACGTGATTTAGGGAATCACACCCCTTGTAGACACAAAGACAAGCTCGTGTGTAGACGACCTCTGTGGAACTGAAGGACGTCTATAGCCAAGGGGCTCTTATGGATTGGACAACAAAGCCAAGCTTTATTATACCATGGTGAATCAAAACCAACGTAGCAACAATGGCGACCCCACGTCCTTGATATCGACGTGCTTGTCGAACTTGCTCCAACCTTAGCCTGAAGAGAACCAATCAGAACCATGGGATTCTATACAAGATCTTCGTATCCATCCTAGTCACACAGAACAGAACAACACCACACACAGCCTGGCAGAATCTTTCCATGAGATCCTAAATCTGTCGTAAGCACTGAAGTCCCAAAGGAGCATTTAAGACTCAATAGTACCAACTAACAAACTACAACCCCACGTGGATCAGGCCACGACCAATGAGGGCTCCTATCAGTAGTATCAGCCAACAAACTACAACCCTACGTGGATCAGGCCACGACCAATGAGGGTTCCTATCAGTTGGTTGACAAAGTATCAGCTCCAAGTACCGTCGTCTTAGAAACCTCATAACTTTCTCAATACTGATCCAAAAGTCCTCAAATAAAAGCCAAACATTCACAAAACAAAGGATGTAACAACAAAGTCATTTTTGCTTGTTACATATCTCCCCCTCAAAACTGGACCTCCCAGGTCCAATAGCCAACTCTTGAAGGCAGAGGAACATTGAACAGAAATCCACCATCTCTTGGGAAAAGCAGATGGGTTTTTACATCCCTGGAAACAGGGCCTCCTATCTCATAAACATCTAGTCACAGGTTTCTACAGCAGACAAGTCACTACCTTATCTACTATAAATCCAGATAAACACATCTCATAATACAAGGTCTTCCATTCAGCATCCTGGAACCTGGAACTCTGGACTGGAACATCAGAACTGGACTGGAGCCCCCCCATCATCCATCCTGGAATCCCCCCCTCACACCACAATCCAAAGCCCCCTTTCCTTCTCAGCCCTGTTCCTCACAGGCTATACCAATCCCCATTCAGGCCATCCTTGCCCTTGAGTCCACCCATGGGAAACTGCTCCACCATGTGGGCCAACTCTGGCCAGTCCCTGCTGACCTGCAACACCACGCAAGTCTCAGCAGCTCCTGCCACCATCTGGGCAGCATAGCGAAGGCATGCCCCTGGATAGGAGAAGAGCACCACAGACTGACTCTCAGGGTCCATCACCCAAGTAGAGGACGTCTTGTGCCTGCTCACCCATGATCTGTACGCCCACCAGAACTGCAGAAAGGTCTTGACCACCGACCACTTAGCACCTATCAGAGGCACCAGCACCCTTAGTGGCGTCTGACGGATCTTAAGTTCCACAGTGTACTTGGGCAACCCTGGATGGCAAAAGAGGTTAGAAGTCTCCAAAGGAAAACACCTTCTGGCAGAGCTGGAGGAAGAAGGAACCAAATCAAAGGCACCCTTCTGAACTGAAAACTCCAACAGCTCCATGTAGGAAGCCTCTCCCATACTCACTGGCTGCAACTGAGTAAATGCCTCCTTCAAGGCCTCAGGTAAGGCTGCCAGCATGACCGGCCCCTCAGCAGGCCTCATGTCAATCTCAGGTCCTGGTGACAATGCATACATCCTACGCAGCAGATGAGCCACAAAAAGGGGAGCCACTCTCATACAGGCTTGTGTGCAGCTGAGATAGGACCTCCTCCACATAGCCTTCAGAGCTCACCTCCCCCTCCTCTCTGTTGAGTGCAGCCAACGCCTTGGCCAAAGTCTCATAGTGGTCACAGGGGCCCGTGCAGTTCCTATGATCCACATAGGCCACTCAGCAGCACCAAGGTAGAAACCTCCAGGTATATACTATTGGTCTGGTACACGAAGACGTGCATGCAGAACATGACCCACGTGTCTTAATCATACCAGGAATCAAGCCCTAGGTGAACCACTCCATATGTCGAGGGTACAACACAGAAGTCACTCTCCATGTGCCATCCAAGCTCAGATCCCCTCAACCATCCTCAGAAACTGGTCACCAAAATCTGGATGTCATCTCAGCTTAGTCCAACCAAACTCCCACCAGAGTCCATCCCACTCAACTCAGATCCCCGTCGGATTCAATGAGTCCACATGAATCCAAGAAGGAGTAAACAGGATCAAGGCACCTAAGCCAAACAAGGCGAGGCCACTCCATGTTCTGGGACACCACCCTCCCTCAGCTAGAGTCCACGGGTGAAAGACAAGCCTGACATTCCCAGGATAACGGGTCATCCACAGGGATCCATGCCACGAAATACTGACAACTCTCACTGCTTGATCAGGGCAGGAAGCAGAGTGTCATGTAGCAAGGCTAACCCTCTATACAGCGAACCCCACAAACTAACTGGGCTGCCAGGGTCCAAGGCTCATCAAAGCTAGTCACCACAGCACACCCAAAGATTCCAGCCCTTCTCAAGGGAAGAGGTAGTCAGGGACAGATGCTGTATCACCACAACAGAGTGGCAGGTAACCGAGCCATAATAAATCCCCAATCCATCCCAACTGGGGACCTCCCTCAGATCACCAACAGGTCATAGCAGGCTGGGTGGATTCCAAGAATGCTCAATCCTAACACAGGGGCTGGCGTGAGCTTCTGCTGCAGCAAGTCCAAGGCCTGCTGACACCCGTCAGTCCACGCAAACTGGAACGAGGAAACGTCAACAGCGCCCCAGGTGGAAGTGCAGTCACCAAGAGGCAGGAGCAATCCAGCAGGAAGACGTCGCCAACAGGGTCGCCTCAGGAAGATCAAGGGTATCTCAGAAGTACAGGTACACCCATGATGAATGAGAGGCCGTGCGACAGCGGTTGTCACCAGTGGGTACCCGCCAGCAGGTTGGGGAGGTGCCACAAAGCACAGCAAAATGCCCACCGATGGCCAGCGAACCAGATACCACAAAGTCAGGGATCTTATGAGGTGAGCCCGACAGGATGAACTGAAATCCCAGGGTGAATCCACGCTATGATCCTCACAGATCTCCTCCCACCAGAACAAAATTCCCCCCTCCAGTCGCACCAAAGGAGTGAGAGTGAGGTAAGCCACATCTCCTTAGTAGCTAGTACACTCAAACCCATTAGCCAGTGGCCTATGATAATCACAAGGCACACTATTTCTCCATAGATGCCTGGGAAAACTATCCCAGCCTTAGAGAGGGATAGCAGAAGATCAGTAAGCCTCACCAGCATTATGAACGGTATGCCCCAACTTGTAAATCGTAGCACACGCTACCCCCTGCAAGGGCTAGTGCAGCCCAATCCCCTGCACGCCCTGCTCCCCAACAAATCCCCTCAGCATAACTGGTAAACTGGAGACTACCAGCATGCCTAATAATTCCACCCCTCTGCGTAGAATAAGCTGTAATAATCCTGGTATCAGCTTCCCAAGATTGACAGCATGACTAGCAGAAGACAGAACGAACCCATGGATACGCATGAAGAAAGAGGCCCAGCCAACCAGAGAAGGGTGGGGGAGGCAAGTCTCTCAGCCCACTAAACCACTGGTGGCCTGCAGGGTCGCTCTATTAAGACGGCCTATGCACCTCATGACTAAAGATGGGGTGGAACTACAGCATCCAAGACAGAGTTGCATACAAGGCAGCTTGAGAGCAGACTAAAGCAATCACCATCAGCCAACTGATGTGCCAAGCTTGGCAGGGCCCAGCAAGACAAAATCACTCCCGCATCCATCAGGTGGCACTCTCCACATAGACCCATTAGTGTATCCCGTAGGCGCGCTAAGTGCTCGCAGCCGCAGAGCTTAGCGAGCGAAGCATCGAGCGAGCAAGCCTCCCTGCGGAGTCGCAGAAGATGCAGGTGCGATGGGAGGTCAATAGGAGAGAGGCGAGCGAGAAGGGAGGAGAGCGCAGGAGCGTAGAGAGGGAGGAGGAGGAGCAGGCATGAGGAGGAGGAGGAGGAGGAGGAGGAGGAGGAGGATATAGGGCATGGGAGGGAATGAGGGACGCGATGTCGAGAGGAGTGAAGTATCAGAGAACAGGAGAGATGCGGGATTCCTTTCTGACACATACGCGGCTCTCTCTTCTCCTCTACAGAACGACATGAGTGCTAACTCCTCATAACATCTATCCTCTCCCATTCTGAATACTATAGTGCGGAAAAGTTTTTATTAGCACGTATGCCACTGGGGACTGATCCAGTTGTGTACACGACGTTAGCGCCTTTTTTTGCATTTTAAATTGTTGCGGTATCTCCTTACCATGTCAGTGAATTGCCTGTATACTTGTACCACGGATTAACTGATACATAATGAGGCAGGGTATAGTCTTATAAAGATGATAATGGCTAATGTAGTGGAAAATATTTGCTGTAAAAATGGGTTCGCCTGCAACATTAACCACAACACTCATTTAAGCCCATGTGTGACACTTGCGCGCCCCGCACCCAGAGCTGAGCTGCTAGAGCAATCCTCAATATGATGGATGAGTGGTTCTATACATGGCTGGGCACGAGTGTGAGGCCTTATGCCAATCACGCTCGCGAATACTCATCTGTGCGAGTGCACGAGTTTTTTCATCCATTTCCTGCCCCACAGTTTGTCTAGCTCCTGTTGATATCCCCCCTTCCGTCTCTCACACATATCCAGTACTTACTCCACAGGAAAACTCAGTGCCCTTAAACTAACTCCACCCGCAAAACACTGTGCCTTCGTTTCCAAGACACCCCGTTGCAAAGCCCAACGTTTCACATTTCGTCATATATCTTTTTACCTACTACTTGTTCCTCGCTTGGTCAAGCGAATTATCTATGTGACAGGGCCGAAGGATTCGACTCTGAGTCTGAATAGCGCGAGAGCGAAGTCTTTCAGTGCGTAGCAAGCAATGCATAAGAGCAAGGAATAAGGTCCAATTATGCAAGGCGAGGATAGGTCGATGTTGCGAATGTGTAGACGGTGTTACTATCTCTCCTTTATT
>RPFO01000640.1:0-18611 GCA_009746045.1 Mesostigma viride | reverse complement strand
GGTGCTGGCATGCATAAATACCTAGGGGGGTGCTTGGCATGCATAAATACCTAGGGGGGGTGCTGGCATGCATAATAACCTAGGGGGGGGTGCTGGCATGCATAAATACCTAGGGGGTGCTGGCATGCATAATATACCTAGGGGGGTGCTGGCATGCATAAATACCTAGAGGGGTGCTGGCATGCATAAATACCTAGGGGGGGGTGCTGGGCATGCATAAATACCTAGGGGGCTGGCATGCATAAATACCTAGGGGGGGTGCTGGCATGCATAAATACCTAGGGGGGGTGCTGGCAGCATAAATACGCTGGTGGGTGCTGGCATGCATAAATACCGAGGGGGGGGCTGGCAAGCATAAATACCTAGAGGGTGCTGGCATGCATAAATAACCATGTGGGGGGTGGCTGTGGCATGCATAAAATACCTAGGGGGGGGTGCTGGCATGCATAAATACAGTGGGGGGTGCTATCATCCCGCCGACTGGTGCGACGGCATAGAGGGGGGTGCTGGATGCAGCATAAATACCGAGGGCGGGGATGCTGGCATGAATAAATACCTAGGGGGGGGTGCTGGCATGCATAAATACTAGGGGGGGTGCTGGCATGCATAAATACCTAGGGGGGTGCTGGCATGCATAAATACCTAGGGGGGTGCTGGCATGCATAAATACCTAGGGGGGTGGTGCTGGCATGCATAAATACCTAAGGGGGTGCTGGCATGCATTAAATACCTAGGGGGGGGTGCTGGCATGCATAATACCTAGGGGGGGGTGCTGGCATGCATAAATACCTAGGGGGGTGCTGGCATGCATAAATACCTAGGGGGGGTGCTGGCATGCATAAATACCTAGAGGGTGCTGGCATGCATAAATACCGAGGGGGGGTGCTGGCATGCATAAATACCTAGGGGGGTGGTGCTGGCATGCATAAAAACATGTGGGGGTGCTGGCAATGCATAAATACCTAGGGGGGGTGCTGGCATGCATAAATACCGAGGGAGGGGTGCTGGCAATGCATAAATACCGAGGGGGATGCTGGCATGAATAATATACCTAGGGGGGGGTGCTGGCATGCATAAATACCTAGGGGGGGTGCTGGCATGCATAAATACCTAGGGGGGGTGCTGGCATGCATAAATACCTAGAGGGGGTGCTGGCATGCATAAATACCGAGGGGGTGCTGGCATGCATAAATACCTAGGGGGGGCTGGCATGCATAAATACATGTGGGGGGTGCTGGCATGCATAAATACCTAGGGGGGGTGCTGGCATGCATAATACCTAGGGGGGGGGCTGGCATGCATAAATACCTATAGGGGGGGTGCTGGCATGCATAAATACCTAGGGGGTGCTGGCATGCATAATACCTATAGGGGGGTGCTGGCATGCATAAATACCAGGGGGGGGTGCTGGCATGCATAAATACCTAGGGGGGTGCTGGCATGCATAAATACCTATGGGGGGGTGCTGGCATGCATAAATACCTAGGGGGGTGCTGGCATGCATAAATACTAGGGGGGGGCTGGCATGCATAAATACCTAGGGGGGGTGCTGGCAGCATAAATACGTCGGGGGGGGTGCTGGCAATGCCATAAATACCATAGGGGGGTGCTGGCATGCATAAATACCGAGGGGGGGGTGCTGGCAATGCATAAATACCTAGGGGGGGGCTGCATGCATAAATACATGTGGGGGGTGCTGGCATGCATAAATACCTAGGGGGGGTGCTGGCATGCATAAATACCTAGGGGGGGGGGCTGCATGCATAAATACCTAGGGGGGGTGCTGGCATGCATAAATACCTAGGGGGGGTGCTGGCATGCATAAATACCTAGGGGGGGTGCTGGCATGCATAAATACCTAGGGGTGGGTGCTGGCATGCATAAATACCTAGGGGGGGTGCTGGCATGCATAAATACCTATGGGGGGGTGCTGGCATGCATAAATACCTAGGGGGGGTGCTGGCATGCATAAATACCTAGGGGGGCTGGCATGCATAAATACCTAGGGGGGGTGCTGGCATGCATAAATACGTCGGGGGGGGTGCTGGCATGCATAAATACCTAGGGGGGTGCTGGCATGCATAAATACCTAGGGGGGGTGCTGGCATGCATAAATACCTAGGGGGGGTGCTGGCATGCATAAATACCTAGGGGGGGGTGCTGGCATGCATAAATACCTAGGGGGGTGCTGGCATGCATAAATACCTAGGGGGGTGCTGGCATGCATAAATACCTAGGGGGGTGCTGGCATGCATAAATACCTAGGGGGGGGTGCTGGCATGCATAAATACCTAGGGGGGTGCTGGCATGCATAAATACCTAGGGGGGGGTGCTGCATGCATAAATACCTAGCGGGGTGCTGGCATGCATAAATACCTAGGGGGGGGGTGCTGGCATGCATAAATACCCTAGGGGGGGTGCTGGCATGCATAAATACCTAGGGGGGGGTGCTGGCATGCATAAATACCTAGGGGGGTGCTGGCAAGCATAAATACGTCGGGTGGGGTGCTGGCATGCATAAATACCTAGGGGGGGGCTGGCATGCATAAATACCTAGAGGGGGTGCTGGCATGCATAAATACCGAGGGGGGTGCTGGCATGCATAAATACCTAGGGGGGGGTGCTGGCATGCATAAATACATGTGGGGGTGCTGGCATGCATAAATACCTAGGGGGGGGTGCTGGCATGCATAAATACCGAGGGGGGTGCTGGCATGCATAAATACCCGAGGGGGGATGCTGGCATGAATAAATACCTAGGGGGGGGTGCTGGCATGCATAATACCTAGGGGGGGTGCTGGCATGCATAAATACCTAGGGGGGGTGCTGGCATGCATAATACCCGAGGGGGGTGCTGGCATGCATAAATACCTAGGGGGGTGCTGGCATGCATAAATACCTAGGGGGGGTGCTGGCATGCATAAATACCTAGGGGGGGTGCTGGCATGCATAAATACCTAGGGGGGTGCTGGCATGCATAAATACCTAGGGGGGGTGCTGGCATGCATAAATACCTAGGGGGGGTGCTGGCATGCATAAATACCTAGAGGGGTGCTGGCATGCATAATACCGAGGGGGGGGTGCTGGCATGCATAAATACCTAGGGGGGTGCTGGCATGCATAAAAACATGTGGGGGTGCTGGCATGCATAAATACCTAGGGGGGTGCTGGCATGCATAATACCGAGGGGGGGTGCTGGGCATGCATAATACCGGGGAGGGGATGCTGGCATGAATAAATACCTAGGGGGGGTGCTGGCATGCATAAATACCTAGGGGGGTGCTGGCATGCATAAATACCTAGGGGGGGGTGCTGGCATGCATAAATACCTAGGGGGTGCTGGCATGCATAAATACCTAGGGGGGGGTGCTGGCATGCATAAATACCTAGGGGGGTGCTGGCATGCATAAATACCTAGGGGGGGGTGCTGGCATGCATAAATACCTAGGGGGGTGCTGGCATGCATAAATACCTAGGGGGGGTGCTGGCATGCATAAATACCTAGAGGGGGTGTGGCATGCCATAAATACCTAGGGGGGGGGTGCTGGCATGCATAAATACCTAGGGGGTGCTGGCATGCATAAATACCTAGGGGGGGTGCTGGCATGCATAAATACCTAGGGGGGTGCTGGCAAGCATAAATACGTCGGGTGGGGTGCTGGCATGCATAAATACCTAGGGGGGGGGCTGGCATGCATAAATACCTAGAGGGGGTGCTGGCATGCATAAATACCAGAGGGGGGGATGCTGGCATGCATAAATACCTAGGGGGGGTGCTGGCATGCATAAATACCGAGGGGGGGGTGCTGGCATGCATAAATACCTAGAGGGGGTGCTGGCATGCATAATACCGAGGGGGGGTGCTGGCATGCATAAATACCTAGGGGGGGTGCTGGCATGCATAAATACCTAGGGGGGGGGCTGGCATGCATAAATACCTAGGGGGGGTGCTGGCATGCATAAATACCTAGGGGGGGTGCTGGCATGCATAAATACCTAGGGGGTGCTGGCATGCATAAATACCTAGGGGGGGTGCTGGCATGCATAAATACCTAGGGGGGGTGCTGGCATGCATAAATACCTAGGGGGGGTGCTGGCATGCATAAATACCTAGGGGGGGTGCTGGCATGCATAAATACCTAGGGGGGGGTGCTGGCATGCATAAATACCTAGAGGGGGTGCTGGCATGCATAAATACCTAGGGGGGGGTGCTGGCATGCATAAAATACCTAGGGGGGTGCTGGCATGCATAATACCTAGGGGGGTGCTGGCATGCATAAATACCTAGGGGGGTGCTGGCAAGCATAAATACGTCGGGTGGGGTGCTGCATGCATAAATACCTAGGGGGGGGCTGGCATGCATAAATACCTAGAGGGGGTGCTGGCATGCATAAATACCGAGGGGGGGGTGCTGGCATGCATAAATACCTAGGGGGGGTGCTGGCATGCATAAATACATGTGGGGGGTGCTGGCATGCATAAATACCTAGGGGGGTGCTGGCATGCATAAATACCGAGGGGGGGTGCTGGCATGCATAAATACCGAGGGGGGGATGCTGGCATGAATAAATACCTAGGGGGGGGTGCTGGCATGCATAAATACCTAGGGGGGGTGCTGGCATGCATAAATACCTAGGGGGGGGCTGGCATGCATAAATACCTAGGGGGGGTGCTGGCATGCATAAATACCTAGGGGGGGGTGCTGGCATGCATAAATACCTAGGGGGGGTGCTGGCATGCATAAATACCTAGGGGGGGTGCTGGCATGCATAAATACCTAGGGGGTGCTGGCATGCATAAATACGTAGGGGGGTGCTGGCATGCATAAATACCTAGGGGGGGGTGCTGGCATGCATAAATACCTAGAGGGGGTGCTGGCATGCATAAATACCGAGGGGGGGTGCTGGCATGCATAAATACCTAGGGGGGTGCTGCCATGCATAAAAACATGTGGGGGGTGCTGGCATGCATAAATACCTAGGGGGGTGCTGGCATGCATAAATACCGAGGGGGGCTGGCATGCATAAATACCGAGGGGGGATGCTGGCATGAATAAATACCTAGGGGGGGGTGCTGGCATGCATAAATACCTAGGGGGGTGCTGGCATGCATAAATACCTAGGGGGGTGCTGGCATGCATAAATACCTAGGGGGGGTGCTGGCATGCATAAATACCTAGGGGGGGTGCTGGCATGCATAAATACCTAGGGGGGGTGCTGGCATGCATAAATACCTAGGGGGGGGTGCTGGCATGCATAAATACCTAGGGGGGTGCTGGCATGCATAAATACCTAGGGGGGGGTGCTGGCATGCATAAATACCTAGAGGGGTGCTGGCATGCATAAATACCTAGGGGGGGGTGCTGGCATGCATAAATACCTAGGGGGGGTGCTGGCATGCATAAATACCTAGGGGGGGTGCTGGCATGCATAAATACCTAGGGGGGGTGCTGGCAAGCATAAATACGTCGGTGGGGTGCTGGCATGCATAAATACCTAGGGGGGGGGCTGGCATGCATAAATACCTAGAGGGGTGCTGGCATGCATAAATACCGAGGGGGATGCTGGCATGCATAAATACCTAGGGGGGGTGCTGGCATGCATAAATACATGTGGGGGTGCTGGCATGCATAAATACCTAGGGGGGGGTGCTGGCATGCATAAATACGAGGGGGGTGCTGGCATGCATAAATACCGAGGGGGGATGCTGGCATGAATAAATACCTAGGGGGGTGCTGGCATGCATAAATACCTAGGGGGGTGCTGGCATGCATAAATACCTAGGGGGGGTGCTGGCATGCATAAATACCTAGGGGGGGTGCTGGCATGCATAAATACGTCGGGGGGGGTGCTGGCATGCATAAATACCTAGGGGGGGTGCTGGCATGCATAAATACCTAGGGGGGGGTGCTGGCATGCATAAATACCTAGGGGGGGTGCTGGCATGCATAAATACCTAGGGGGGGTGCTGGCATGCATAAATACCTAGTGTCCATCTTCCCAGTAAAAGTCCTAAATTTAGGACCAAGTGGAATTAAAAAATATATATGCAAACATTAAAATTTAACCCTGGCATTCGTGCCCATGACAGATAACACACTTTTTTAGTTTCTATCAAAAACCTGGGGTCAAATAATTACATTTAGTGCATGAATGGGCCCTGCCACCTGCCAGACCTCAAAGCGCGAATTTGGCCAAAATGTGGGTTTTAGGACCATTAGGACCAATTATTGTCAACGCATGACCATGCTATCCACACGGTCCCTTGAGCATCTTACAAGCGCTAGGGGACCCTACGAGGCCTTGGGATGGCGGGGCAGCGTATAACAAGGCCATACCCTGCTGTGGCTGCCTCTATATATACGCGTGATTAACGGTGTCACAGATGGTGCAGGTAATGCAATATAGGGTTGCATGTTGCTGAGGTTGCCCGGCTTGAACATGGCCCACCCCTTGCGGTAAACTTTCTCTAAGCATATGCCAAACCTTCTTTGACATCACGGACATGCTGGCCACCACCCAGCGATGAAAAAACATTGCATTTGCATTGCAACTAACACATGATGCAGCCAAATCAAGTTACAAAACAACGTTGTGCTAACATGCAACACTTTGTGAGCGAATTCAGGGTGCATGTAACACGTAAACCATACTGTATATACTGTCTGAGAACACCCTGAACGACTGCAGGCCATAGGACCATGGTTTACAACATACACATGAGTAAAACTGCTCTTACGCATGTGTGTTTTAGCTGCAGCGGACGACGAAGATAGAGACGTAAAAAATTGTATGACGTAAACCAACTATGTGTGACAGTTATGTGCACAGAGAGCGTCCCCTCTTTTTAGGCATAGCTGGCTGACTCAAAACACCACGACAGCGTTGCCAGTTACACTCATGATCTAGGACAACCCGGCACTTACCTGCTACTTACGTCGCCTCATTCCAGATGGTTGCAAAAAAAGTCGCTGAAATCCGCAGCGAGGTCAGCTTTCCGAGAGCTGAGCGCACCAAAGCTGGCCAACCGGTTCGACAATGATATAAACCACGCTTGTGCTGCGTTCTAGGTCCAAGAAATACCGAAAGTGAAGACCTATAAGGTGCGCTCGCTGCCCAGCCTGAACGTCCCTAAAACATGGTCGACAATGGAAATCGGGCAAGAATATCACGGCCCAGGCGCTCCCATGTCAAATACTCCGTTTATAAACTCCAGACTATAATCAAAATCGTCCGCAAAAATTTCCTGGCTTGATTCGCACCACCATTGCTAATACACTAACATGTTTGTGCCAAAATCGACCCTCCGCGAGCAGGCGATCTGCGACCCATTTGTGTTGTGCCGCTGTGATACAGCGCTACACATAAAAACTTGCGCAGAAAATATTCACAGCCTTTAAGCATAACTAACAACCTTTCGTTTTTGCTACTGGGCGCCCGAAATGATAAACGCACGTGAAAACGCCGGCCACGATTGTCAGGTCGCCATATCCACCTCACTTCATTCCCGCACCCACTTTTTCGCTCCAAAATCGGTTATATTTTTGGTCGAGGTACCTACTTTCCCGCCATTATACCCGGTACCCGGGTACGGAATCCGGGTACCATGTGCCGGTACCACGGGTCGGGTACATCATGCCGGGTACGGTCCACATGGGGTATGGTCCATATAGTGACCCCCCCCCCCCGGTACCTCGGTTATAGTGACCACTAGGACGATTTAGGACAAAGTCCTAAATTTAGGACCGTGGGATGATTAACACTAGGGGGGGGTGCTGGCATGCATAAATACCTAGAGGGGGTGCTGGCATGCATAAATACCGAGGGGGGGTGCTGGCATGCATAAATACCTAGGGGGGGTGCTGGCATGCATAAATACCTGGGGGGGTGCTGGCATGCATAAATACCTAGGGGGGGTGCTGGCATGCATAAATACCTAGGGGGGGTGCTGGCATGCATAAATACCTAGGGGGGGTGCTGGCATGCATAAATACCTAGGGGGGGTGCTGGCATGCATAAATACCTAGGGGGGTGCTGGCATGCATAAATACCTAGGGGGGGTGCTGGCATGCATAAATACCTAGGGGGGTGCTGGCATGCATAAATACCTAGGGGGGGTGCTGGCATGCATAAATACCTAGGGGGGGTGCTGGCATGCATAAATACCTGGGGGGTGCTGGCATGCATAAATACCTAGGGGGGGTGCTGGCATGCATAAATACCTAGGGGGGGCTGGCATGCATAAATACCTAGGGGGGTGCTGGCATGCATAAATACCTAGGGGGGGTGCTGGCATGCATAAATACCTAGGGGGGGTGCTGGCATGCATAAATACCTAGGGGGGGTGCTGGCATGCATAAATACCTAGGGGGGTGCTGGCATGCATAAATACCTAGGGGGGGTGCTGGCATGCATAAATACCTAGGGGGGGTGCTGGCATGCATAAATACCTAGGGGGGGTGCTGGCATGCATAAATACCTAGGGGGGGTGCTGGCATGCATAAATACCTGGGGGGGTGCTGGCATGCATAAATACCTAGGGGGGTGCTGGCATGCATAAATACCTAGGGGGGGTGCTGGCATGCATAAATACCTAGGGGGGGTGCTGGCATGCATAAATACCTGGGGGGGTGCTGGCATGCATAAATACCTAGGGGGGGTGCTGGCATGCATAAATACCTAGGGGGGGTGCTGGCATGCATAAATACCTAGGGGGGTGCTGGCATGCATAAATACCTAGGGGGGGTGCTGGCATGCATAAATACCTAGGGGGGGTGCTGGCATGCATAAATACCTAGGGGGGGTGCTGGCATGCATAAATACCTAGGGGGGTGCTGGCATGCATAAATACCTAGGGGGGGTGCTGGCATGCATAAATACCTAGGGGGGGCTGGCATGCATAAATACCTAGGGGGGGCTGGCATGCATAAATACCTAGGGGGGGTGCTGGCATGCATAAATACCTGGGGGGTGCTGGCATGCATAAATACCTAGGGGGGTGCTGGCATGCATAAATACCTAGGGGGGGTGCTGGCATGCATAAATACCTAGGGGGGGTGCTGGCATGCATAAATACCTAGGGGGGTGCTGGCATGCATAAATACCTAGGGGGGGTGCTGGCATGCATAAATACCTAGGGGGGGTGCTGGCATGCATAAATACCTAGGGGGGTGCTGGCATGCATAAATACCTAGGGGGGGTGCTGGCATGCATAAATACCTAGGGGGGGCTGGCATGCATAAATACCTAGGGGGGGTGCTGGCATGCATAAATACCTAGGGGGGTGCTGGCATGCATAAATACCTAGGGGGGGTGCTGGCATGCATAAATACCTAGGGGGGTGCTGGCATGCATAAATACCTAGGGGGGGTGCTGGCATGCATAAATACCTAGGGGGGGTGCTGGCATGCATAAATACCTAGGGGGGTGCTGGCATGCATAAATACCTAGGGGGGGTGCTGGCATGCATAAATACCTAGGGGGGTGCTGGCATGCATAAATACCTAGGGGGGGTGCTGGCATGCATAAATACCTAGGGGGGGTGCTGGCATGCATAAATACCTAGGGGGGTGCTGGCATGCATAAATACCTAGGGGGGGTGCTGGCATGCATAAATACCTAGGGGGGTGCTGGCATGCATAAATACCTAGGGGGGTGCTGGCATGCATAAATACCTAGGGGGGTGCTGGCATGCATAAATACCTAGGGGGGGTGCTGGCATGCATAAATACCTAGGGGGGTGCTGGCATGCATAAATACCTAGGGGGGGTGCTGGCATGCATAAATACCTAGGGGGGGTGCTGGCATGCATAAATACCTAGGGGGGTGCTGGCATGCATAAATACCTAGGGGGGGTGCTGGCATGCATAAATACCTAGGGGGGGTGCTGGCATGCATAAATACCTAGGGGGGGTGCTGGCATGCATAAATACCTAGGGGGGGTGCTGGCATGCATAAATACCTAGGGGGGTGCTGGCATGCATAAATACCTAGGGGGGGTGCTGGCATGCATAAATACCTAGGGGGGGTGCTGGCATGCATAAATACCTAGGGGGGTGCTGGCATGCATAAATACCTAGGGGGGGTGCTGGCATGCATAAATACCTAGGGGGGTGCTGGCATGCATAAATACCTAGGGGGGGTGCTGGCATGCATAAATACCTAGGGGGGGTGCTGGCATGCATAAATACCTAGGGGGGGTGCTGGCATGCATAAATACCTAGGGGGGGTGCTGGCATGCATAAATACCTAGGGGGGGTGCTGGCATGCATAAATACCTAGGGGGGGTGCTGGCATGCATAAATACCTAGGGGGGTGCTGGCATGCATAAATACCTAGGGGGGGTGCTGGCATGCATAAATACCTAGGGGGGTGCTGGCATGCATAAATACCTAGGGGGGGTGCTGGCATGCATAAATACCTAGGGGGGGTGCTGGCATGCATAAATACCTAGGGGGGGTGCTGGCATGCATAAATACCTAGGGGGGGTGCTGGCATGCATAAATACCTAGGGGGGGTGCTGGCATGCATAAATACCTAGGGGGGGTGCTGGCATGCATAAATACCTAGGGGGGGTGCTGGCATGCATAAATACCTAGGGGGGGTGCTGGCATGCATAAATACCTAGGGGGGTGCTGGCATGCATAAATACCTAGGGGGGGTGCTGGCATGCATAAATACCTAGGGGGGGTGCTGGCATGCATAAATACCTAGGGGGGTGCTGGCATGCATAAATACCTAGGGGGGGTGCTGGCATGCATAAATACCGAGGGGGGTGCTGGCATGCATAAATACCTAGGGGGGGTGCTGGCATGCATAAATACCTAGGGGGGGTGCTGGCATGCATAAATACCTAGGGGGGTGCTGGCATGCATAAATACCTAGGGGGGGTGCTGGCATGCATAAATACCTAGGGGGGGTGCTGGCATGCATAAATACCTAGGGGGGGTGCTGGCATGCATAAATACCTAGGGGGGTGCTGGCATGCATAAATACCTAGGGGGGGTGCTGGCATGCATAAATACCTAGGGGGGGTGCTGGCATGCATAAATACCTAGGGGGGGTGCTGGCATGCATAAATACCTAGGGGGGTGCTGGCATGCATAAATACCTAGGGGGGGTGCTGGCATGCATAAATACCTAGGGGGGGTGCTGGCATGCATAAATACCTAGGGGGGGTGCTGGCATGCATAAATACCTAGGGGGGGTGCTGGCATGCATAAATACCTGGGGGGGTGCTGGCATGCATAAATACCTAGGGGGGGGCTGGCATGCATAAATACCTAGGGGGGTGCTGGCATGCATAAATACCTAGGGGGGTGCTGGCATGCATAAATACCTAGGGGGGGTGCTGGCATGCATAAATACCTGGGGGGGTGCTGGCATGCATAAATACCTAGGGGGGGTGCTGGCATGCATAAATACCGAGGGGGGTGCTGGCATGCATAAATACCTAGGGGGGGTGCTGGCATGCATAAATACCTAGGGGGGGTGCTGGCATGCATAAATACCTAGGGGGGGTGCTGGCATGCATAAATACCTAGGGGGGGTGCTGGCATGCATAAATACCTAGGGGGGTGCTGGCATGCATAAATACCTAGGGGGGGTGCTGGCATGCATAAATACCTAGGGGGGGTGCTGGCATGCATAAATACCTAGGGGGGGTGCTGGCATGCATAAATACCTAGGGGGGGTGCTGGCATGCATAAATACCTAGGGGGGTGCTGGCATGCATAAATACCTAGGGGGGGTGCTGGCATGCATAAATACCTAGGGGGGTGCTGGCATGCATAAATACCGAGGGGGGGTGCTGGCATGCATAAATACCTAGGGGGGGTGCTGGCATGCATAAAACAGGGGGGGTGCTGGCATGCATAAATACCTAGGGGGGGTGCTGGCATGCATAAATACCTAGGGGGGGTGCTGGCATGCATAAATACCTAGGGGGGTGCTGGCATGCATAAATACCTAGGGGGGGTGCTGGCATGCATAAATACCTAGGGGGGGTGCTGGCATGCATAAATACCTAGGGGGGGTGCTGGCATGCATAAATACCTAGGGGGGTGCTGGCATGCATAAATACCTAGGGGGGGTGCTGGCATGCATAAATACCTAGGGGGGGGCTGGCATGCATAAATACCTAGGGGGGTGCTGGCATGCATAAATACCTAGGGGGGTGCTGGCATGCATAAATACCTAGGGGGGGTGCTGGCATGCATAAATACCTAGGGGGGGTGCTGGCATGCATAAATACCTAGGGGGGGTGCTGGCATGCATAAATACCTAGGGGGGGTGCTGGCATGCATAAATACCTAGGGGGGGTGCTGGCATGCATAAATACCTAGGGGGGTGCTGGCATGCATAAATACCTAGGGGGGGTGCTGGCATGCATAAATACCTAGGGGGGTGCTGGCATGCATAAATACCTAGGGGGGGCTGGCATGCATAAATACCTAGGGGGGTGCTGGCAAGCATAAATACCTCGGGGGGGTGCTGGCATGCATAAATACCTAGGGGGGTGCTGGCATGCATAAATACCGAGGGGGGTGCTGGCATGCATAAATACCTAGGGGGGGGCTGGCATGCATAAATACATGTGGGGGGTGCTGGCATGCATAAATACCTAGGGGGGGTGCTGGCATGCATAAATACCTAGGGGGGGGCTGGCATGCATAAATACCTAGGGGGGTGCTGGCATGCATAAATACCTAGGGGGGGTGCTGGCATGCATAAATACCTAGGGGGGGTGCTGGCATGCATAAATACCTAGGGGGGGTGCTGGCATGCATAAATACCTAGGGGGGGTGCTGGCATGCATAAATACCGAGGGGGGGTGCTGGCATGCATAAATACCTAGGGGGGTGCTGGCATGCATAAATACCTAGGGGGGGCTGGCATGCATAAATACCTAGGGGGGTGCTGGCAAGCATAAATACCTAGGGGGGGTGCTGGCATGCATAAATACCTAGGGGGGTGCTGGCATGCATAAATACCTAGGGGGGGTGCTGGCATGCATAAATACCTAGGGGGGTGCTGGCATGCATAAATACCTAGGGGGGGTGCTGGCATGCATAAATACCTAGAGGGGGTGCTGGCATGCATAAATACCGAGGGGGGGTGCTGGCATGCATAAATACCTAGGGGGGGTGCTGGCATGCATAAATACATGTGGGGGGTGCTGGCATGCATAAATACCTAGGGGGGGTGCTGGCATGCATAAATACCGAGGGGGGGGGCTGGCATGCATAAATACCGAGGGGGGATGCTGGCATGAATAAATACCTAGGGGGGGTGCTGGCATGCATAAATACGTCGGCTGGGGTGCTGGCATGCATAAATACCTAGAAGGGGGGCTGGCATGCATAAATACCGAGGGGGGTGCTGGCAAGCATAAATACGTCGGGGGGGTGCTGGCATGCATAAATACCTAGGGGGGTGCTGGCATGCATAAATACCTAGGGGGGGTGCTGGCATGCATAAATACCTAGGGGGGGTGCTGGCATGCATAAATACCTAGGGGGGGTGCTGGCATGCATAAATACCTAGAGGGGGTGCTGGCATGCGTGGATGGGTGTCATGGGGTGCTGGCATGCATGGATGGGTGTAGTGGGGTGAACCATGAAAAAAAGCACGCAACACACCACGCGTCGTACCTTTTTATAGATGTTTCTTTTTTTTTATTGTCGGGTGCAAGCGGCGGTGGCGGCGGTGGCGGCAAAACTGAAGCTAGTGACAACGCGCAGATGACGCCGTGAACATGTCGCGTTGTACCGTAGAAGATACGAACAAAAAACAAAACACGAAAAAAGAGAGGCGGACCGCATATGACAGGGACGAAAAAAAGTCAGACACACAGCCTGTGTTATCTGGCATGCATAAATACATGTGGTGTGGTGCTGGCATGCATGGATGGGTGTAGTGGGGTGCTGGCATGCGTGGATGGGTGTCATGGGGTGCTGGCATGCATGGATGGGTGTCATGGGGTGCTGGCATGCATGGATGGGTGTCATGGGGTGCTGGCATGCATGGATGGGTGTCATGGGGTGCTGGCATGCATGGATGGATGTCATGGGGTGCTGGCATGCATGGATGGGTGTCATGGGGTGCTGGCATGCGTGGATGGGTGTCATGGGGTGCTGGCATGCATGGATGGGTGTAGTGGGGTGAACCATGAAAAAAAGCACGCAACACACCACGCGTCGTACCTTTTTATAGATGTTTCTTTTTTTTTTATGGGGCCGGCCGGGGCGGCGGTGGCGGCAAAACTGAAGCTAGTGACACCGCGCAGATGACGCCGTGAACATGTCGCGTTGTACCGTAGAAGATACGAACAAAAAACAAAACACGAAAAAAGAGAGGCGGACCGCATATGACAGGGACAAAAAAAAGTCAGACACACAGCCTGTGATATCTGGCATGCATAAATACATGTGGTGTGGTGCCGGCATGCATAAATACATGTGCCAGCAAACCTGAGCTGCAAGGGAGCGAGAAAACCAAGAAAAAAAGCACGCAACACACCACGCGTCGTACCTTTTATAGATCGATGTTTCTTTTTTTTAATGGGGGCGGCCGGGGGCGGCGGTGGCGGCAAAAATGAAGCTAGTGACACCGCGCAGATGACGCCGTGAACATGTCGCGTTGTACCGTAGAAGATACGAACAAAAAACAAAACACGAAAAAAGAGAGGCGGACCGCATGTGACAGGGAAGAAAAAAAGTCAGACACACAGCCTGTGTTATCTGGCATGCATAAATACATGTGGTGTGGTGCCGGCATGCAAAAATACATGTGCCAGCAAACCTGAGCTGCAAGGGAGCGAGAAAACCAAGAAAAAAAGCACGCAACACACCACGCGTCGTACCTTTTATAGATAGATGTTTCTTTTTTTTAATGGGGCCGGCCGGGGGCGGCGGTGGCGGCAAAAATGAAGCTAGTGACACCGCGCAGATGACGCCGTGAACATGTCGCGTTGTACCGTAGAAGATACGAACAAAAAACAAAACACGAAAAAAGAGAGGCGGACCGCATATGACAGGGAAGAAAAAAAGTCAGACACACAGCCTGTGTTATCTGGCATGCATAAATACATGTGCCAGCAAACCTGAGCTGCAAGGGAGCGAGAAAACCAAGAAAAAAAGCACGCAACACACCACGCGTCGTACCTTTTTATAGATGTTTCTTATTTTTTATCCTTGTCCTTCGGGGGCAGCGGTGGCGGCAAAAAGAAAACTGATAGCAAACGAGAACCCTGCAACCAAACGAGAACCACCAAAAAAACCCATTCATTTCCCCGTCAGCGACCGGCACCACGACACCAAAAAAGCGACAAAATTATCTGGCCGATTACGCCAATCATAAAACCACTATCTGTCAAAAGCATCCATGTACATCCACCGCCATTGCTCACCTCTTTCTTAACCGTGTGTGTCGACAATGGCGTTGCTCAGTTGAATATGGCTGTCGGGTTGCTAATATCGTTGTCACTTTCGGCCGATGTCGCGAATACCCGCCGTTGATGCTCGGGTGCAAGGTGCATCCACGGTGTCGGTCTTCCAGGGAGGCTGGAAAGCGCCAACGCAGCACCAGCAAATTCAAATTCCCTGGTGCTGGTATGCCGACGCGCAAATGGAATGGCGCGGCGCCTAAAAGGCGCCGCGCGCGGGAAAAAAATTGACGCGCCAAACGATATGGCGCGGCGCCGGGACGGCGCCGCGCTGAAAAATACTTGCAGTCGCAACTGTGACGTGGCGCTGCAGACCACACGGTAGGGAATTCGCAGCGCCATATATGGCGCCACGCCGACTCCTGACGCCGTGTGGCGCCACATGGACGCGGCGCTGCACACAGCTCGAGCCCATTTTTTCACATTCCTGCTACCTGATTGGACGCCTGGCGGAGGAAGCTTTTCACGGCGCGACGCCGAGGGGCTTCAAAAACGTATATAAGCAGGCAAAATTTCTCCGAAATTTAATGAACGAGCGCGACGCGGAGACCATGCTAGTGTGCGGAACTGGTGAACCACACCGGTACGGGACAGATTCTTGGCTGATCCTCGTAGTACCTCGTGAACACGTCTAGTAGGCCCGGGTTCAACTCCCGTCGTAACATTTTTTTTTGGGTTGGTGTGGCAAGCCTATAAAGCAATCCGCAAACCACTACACGGCTGGTAAGATTTAATATAATAAGCAACCTAATAGCTATATCAAAAATGTTTATGGGCATGGAAATTTTTAATATGTTGATATTAGACTGCAATGAAACGAATATGCAACCTGCCCCCCTATGTTTAATACAATTATTATTATTATTTGTGGCATGAATATAATAATTGTGTGAAATACAATGCTATGTGCAATATATTGCTGGTATGCCATGCAATTGTAACCAACAGGTGCAAGACCAAAAGGCGTCTTCAGGGCCCACCTGCTGCGAACAAGAGCTATGGCGGCAAGAGGTGCGTGCAGGGTTACGGATTTACGGGGTTGTTGACCACCAAATTTGTTGTTACGTGTGTTATGGAAACATTTCAGTCGAATTTCTGGGTTCCAACGGTCGTTAAGGTTATAAAAAGTGCGTTGGGATTCGGAAATTCACATCCTGGCGTGTAAAAAATGCAGGTGTTGGCGAGTTTTCGGCCCGCTTTCAGGGGTCCAACGGCCGTTGGGTGTCTAAAATGCATGCGTTAGCGTGTTTCCGGCCCGCTTTCAGGGGCCCAACGGCCGTTGGACGTCGAAAATGCATGTGTTGGCGTGTTTTCGGCCCGCTTTCAGGGGTCCAACGGCCGTTGGGTGTCGAAAATGCATGTAAAGGGCGTGTTTCAGGCCCACTTTCAGGGGTCCAACGGCCGTTGGGTGTAGAAAATGCATGTGTTGGCGTGTTTTCGGCCCGCTTTCAGGGGTCCAACGGCCGTTGGGTGTCGAAAATGCATGTGTTGGCGTGTTTCAGGCCCACTTTCAGGGGTCCAACGGCCGTTGGGTGTCGAAAATGCATGTGTTGGCGTGTTTCAGGCCCACTTTCAGGGGTCCAACGGCCGTTGGGTGTCGAAAATGCATGTGTTGGCGTGTTTCAGGCCCACTTTCAGGGGTCCAACGGCCGTTGGGTGTCGAAAATGCATGTGTTGGCGTGTTTCAGGCCCACTTTCGGGGTCCAACGGCCGTTGGGTGTCGAAAATGCATGTGTTGGCGTGTTTCAGGCGTACTTTCAGGGGTCCAACGGCCGTTGGGACCTACAAATTGGGTAATTGTTGGAAAGCAATAATTTGATAAAAAGTCAAAACTTCGTCTGGATTCTGTATGCGCGCGGATGCAGGTGAAGCGCACAACAAAGACCTAAGTCTCAAGTACGTCGAGATCAAGGGCAACCAACTTGCCCTCGACATGGCCAGCGCAATGGAATACTTGCTGAAGGACAACAATCACAAGACTGAAAACACGAAAACTGCAGTAGGCTTGAGGGCGCTTGAGCGGCTGCCAGGTGCGGTTGTGAAGGTTATGGGGAAACAGTACCGCCCTGCGCTGAAAAGAAAGGCGTCGGAGTCCTTCGCTCAGGAGGTTGTCGCTAATATCGTGCAAGGTTTCCAGGAATTGGGCAAGTCGGATGAGCACAGGAACGCGAAGTGCGCTGTGCTGTCAATGTGCTTGGGAAAGGACGGCATGAACAATCAAGGGCATTGCACTCTCGCGCGGCTGCTTCACGTCACGCCCAAGGATATCCAGACCGCAAGGGGAATGAGGATGGGGGGCGACCTTCCCGCCCTGAAGGCGCCCCCTCGTGCTTTACGGTCGGACAAGTTTCCGGAGGAGGTCAAAGACATCGTCGGGAGTTACTGGTTGTCAGACCTAAACACGAGGGCGTCTCCCAACCATAAGGACGTGGTCAATGAGTTCGAAAGGAAGGGAAACGCCAGGATCCTCATTTCCTCCCAGGGCGGAAGGTACTATTTGGACTCGCTTGAAACGATTTACAAGCGGTTCTGTTCTGACGCGTCGCCGTACAAGGGAGGTATCGTGACGACTGCGGACGGGACAAGGTACAAGGTGGGGTACACGAAGTTCGTGGAGTTCATGCCCAAGTGCGTAAAGGGCGTGTGGAAGGACCGGGACTTGTGCGCATGCGAAAAGCACGTCGTCTTCGAGTCTCTGCTCTCTGCCTTCGCCAAAGGCGTCAAGGAGTTGAAGAGCACGCTGGAGATCGAGGAGAGGGAGGGTATCCCTTCCGTGCCTGACAATGCCCATGATTTCGTTCGACGTTTCACCTGCCACAGGGCTGAGAGGGGGAGGGGGGCAAAGGGGGGAGGACGGGCGGCCCGTTCGTTAACGTCCCAATGAACTGCTTGGAAGGGACGTGCAACGAGTGTGGGATTTCCGAGTTCATCGTGACGGACCAGATGAAGGGGTGGACAAAGAAGTACACGTGGTTCGACTTCATAAAGGAGGGCACAGCGCCCCGTGGACGGTAAGCATGTATATTTGCATCGTTGAATATATATATGTAGACTTTCATACTTTCCAACGGCCGTTGGCGTTGGGAAATTCCCAGCTGCTGACTTCCATTCTTCGGTCAATCCATGGTGCGCGGGCATGTATTTTGCATCGTTGAATATATATATGT
>RPFO01001206.1:0-18673 GCA_009746045.1 Mesostigma viride | reverse complement strand
GTATTTTATGCATGCAGCCCCCCCCCTAGGTATTTATGCATGCCAGCACCCCCCCTAGGTATTTATGCATGCCAGCCCCCCCCTAGGTATTTATGCATGCCAGCACCCCCGCTAGTATTATGCTAGCAGCACCCCCCCTAGGTATTATGCATGCCAGCGACCCCCCCGACGTATTATGCATGCAGCCCCCCCCTAGGTATTTATGCATGCCAGCACCCCCCCTCGGTATTTATGCATGCCAGCACCCCCCCTAGGTATTTATGCATGCCAGCCCCCCCCTATATTATGCATGCAGCACCCCCTAGGTATTTATGCATGCCAGCACCCCCCCCTAGGTATTTATGCACCAGCACCCCCCCTAGTATTTATGCATGCCAGCACCCCCCTAGGTATTTATGCATGCCAGCACCCCCCCTAGGTATTTTATGCATGCCAGCACCCCCTAGGTATTTATGCATGCCAGCACCCCCTCTAGGTATTTATGCATGCCAGCACCCCCCCTAGGTATTTATGCATGCCAGCACCCCCCTAGGTATTTATGCATGCCAGCACCCCCCTAGGTATTTATGCATGCCAGCACCCCCCCTAGGTATTTATGCATGCCAGCACCCCCCCTAGGTATTTATGCATGCCAGCCCCCCACATGTATTTATGCATGCCAGCACCCCCCCCTAGTATTTATGCATGCCAGCACCCCCCCTCGGTATTTATGCATGCCAGCACCCCCTCTAGGTATTTATGCATGCCAGCACCCCCCCTAGGTATTTATGCACCAGCCCCCCTCGGTATTTATGCATGCCAGCACCCCCTCTAGTATTTATGCATGCCAGCACCCCCCCTAGGTATTTATGCATGCCAGCACCCCCCTCGGTATGATGCATGCCAGCACCCCCCCCTAGGTATTTATGCATGCCAGCACCCCCCACATGTATTTATGCATGCCAGCACCCCCCCCTAGTATTTATGCATGCCAGCACCCCCCCTCGGTATTTATGCATGCCAGCCCCTCTAGGTATTTATGCATGCCAGCACCCCCCCCTAGGTATTTATGCATGCCAGCAACCCCCCACATGTATTTATGCATGCCCCCCCCCTAGGTATTTATGCATGCCAGACCCCCCCCTCGGTATTTATGCATGCCAGCACCCCCTCTAGTATTTATGCATGCCAGCACCCCCCCCTAGGTATTTATGCATGCCAGCACCCCCCCTAGGTATTTATGCATGCCAGCACCCCCTCTAGGTATTTATGCATGCCAGCACCCCCCCCTAGGTATTTATGCATGCCAGCACCCCCCTAGGTATTTATGCATGCCAGCACCCCCCCTAGGTATTTATGCATGCCAGCACCCCCCCCTAGGTATTTATGCATGCCAGACCCCCCCTAGGTATTTATGCATGCCAGCACCCCCCCCTAGGTATTTATGCATGCCAGCACCCCCCCTAGGTATTTATGCATGCCAGCACCCCCCCTAGGTATTTATGCATGCCAGCACCCCCCTAGGTATTTATGCATGCCAGCCCCCCCCTAGGTATTTATTCATGCCAGCATCCCCCCTCGGTATTTATGCATGCCAGCACCCCCCCTCGGTATTTATGCATGCCAGCACCCCCCCTAGGTATTTATGCTTGCCAGCACCCCCTCGGTATTTATGCATGCCAGCACCCCCTCTAGGTATTTATGCATGCCAGCACCCCCCCCTAGGTATTTATGCATGCCAGCACCCCCTAGGTATTTATGCATGCCAGCACCCCCTCTAGGTATTTATGCATGCCAGCACCCCCCCTAGGTATTTATGCATGCCAGCACCCCCCACATGTATTTATGCATGCCAGCCCCCCCCTAGGTATTTATGCATGCCAGCACCCCCCCCTCGGTATTTATGCATGCCAGCACCCCCTCTAGGTATTTATGCATGCCAGCACCCCCCCTAGGTATTTATGCATGCCAGCACCCCCCTAATTTATGCATGCCAGCACCCCCTCTAGGTATTTATGCATGCCAGCACCCCCCCCTAGGTATTTATGCATGCCAGCACCCCCCCTAGGTATTTATGCATGCCAGCACCCCCCCTAGGTATTTATGCATGCCAGCACCCCCCCCTAGGTATTTATGCATGCCAGCACCCCCCTAGGTATTTATGCATGCCAGCACCCCCCCGACGTATTTATGCATGCCAGCACCCCATTCTTGGTTAATAACGTCAACGTCCTTGCTGCTTCCTTTGGTGCTTGATCTGCCTTGGTGTCGTGCCTCCGTTTGGTGGCCGGTGGTCACGGGATGCACAAACGGGAACGCTATCAGTTTTCGTCCACCCCCCGCCTGCCAGGCCCCCCATTAAAAAATAAAAACAGAAAAAAAGGTACGAATGGCAGCTGAACCCCTAGGTATTTATGCATGCCAGCACCCCCCCTAGGTATTTATGCATGCCAGCACCCCCCCCTAGGTATTTATGCATGCCAGCCCCCCCCCTAGGTATTATGCATGCCAGCCCCCCCCCTAGGTATTTATGCATGCCAGCACCCCCCCTAGGTATTTATGCATGCCAGCACCCCCCCCTCGGTATTTATGCATGCCTGCACCCCCCTCGGTATTTATGCATGCCAGCACCCCCCCCTAGGTATTTATGCATGCCAGCACCCCCCACATGTATTTATGCATGCCACCCCCCCCTAGGTATTTATGCATGCCAGCACCCCCCCCTCGGTATTTATTCATGCCAGCATCCCCCCTCGGTATTTATGCATGCCAGCACCCCCCTCGGTATTTATGCATGCCAGCACCCCCCCCTAGGTATTTATGCTTGCCAGCACCCCCCTCGGTTTTTATGCATGCCAGCACCCCTCTAGGTATTTATGCATGCCAGCACCCCCCCTAGGTATTATGCATGCCAGCCCCCCCCCTAGTATTTATGCATGCCAGCACCCCCCTAGGTATTTATGCATGCCAGCACCCCCCTAGGTATTTATGCATGCCAGCGACCCCCCGACGTATTTATGCATGCCAGCCCCCCCCCTAGGTATTTATGCATGCCAGCACCCCCTAGGTATTTATGCATGCCAGCACCCCCCTAGGTATTTATGCATGCCAGCGACCCCCCGACGTATTTATGCATGCCACCCCCCCCCTAGGTATTTATGCATGCCAGCACCCCCCCTAGGTATTTATGCATGCCAGCCCCCCCCCTAGGTATTTATGCATGCCAGCACCCCCGCTAGGTATTTATGCATGCCAGCACCCCCCCTAGGTATTTATGCATGCCAGCGACCCCCCGACGTATTTATGCATGCCAGCCCCCCCCCTAGGTATTTATGCATGCCAGCACCCCCCTCGGTATTTATGCATGCCAGCACCCCCCCTAGGTATTTATGCATGCCAGCACCCCCCTAGGTTCTTATGCATGCCAGCCCCCCCCCTAGGTATTTATGCATGCCAGCACCCCCCCCTAGGTATTTATGCTTGCCAGCACCCCCCTCGGTATTTATGCATGCCACCCCCTCTAGGTATTTATGCATGCCAGCACCCCCCCTAGGTATTTATGCATGCCAGCACCCCCCCTAGGTATTTATGCATGCCAGCACCCCCCCGACGTATTTATGCATGCCAGCACCCCCATTCTTGGTTAATAACGTCAACGTCCTTGCTGCTTCCTTTGGTGCTTGATCTGCCTTGGTGTCGTGCCTCCGTTTGGTGGCCGGTGGTCACGGGATGCACAAACGGGAACGCTATCAGTTTTCGTCCACCCGCCGCCGCTGCCCCAGGCCGGCCCCCATTAAAAAATAAAAACAGAAAAAAAGGTACGAATGGCAGCTGAACCCCTAGGTATTTATGCATGCCAGCATCCCCCCCTCGGTATTTATGCATGCCAGCACCCCCCTCGGTATTTATGCATGCCAGCACCCCCCCTCGGTATTTATTCATGCCAGCACCCCCTCTAGGTATTTATGCATGCCAGCACCCCCCCCTAGGTATTTATGCATGCCAGCACCCCCCTAGGTATTTATGCATGCCAGCACCCCCCCTAGGTATTTATGCATGCCAGCCCCCCCTAGGTATTTATGCATGCCAGCACCCCCCCCTAGGTATTTATTCATGCCAGCATCCCCCCTCGGTATTTATGCATGCCAGCACCCCCCCTCGGTATTTATGCATGCCAGCACCCCCCCTAGGTATTTATGCATGCCAGCACCCCCCACATGTATTTATGCATGCCAGCACCCCCCCTAGGTATTTATGCATGCCAGCACCCCCCCTCGGTATTTATGCATGCCAGCACCCCCTCTAGGTATTTATGCATGCCAGCACCCCCCCCTAGGTATTTATGCTTGCCACCCCCCCCTCGGTATTTATGCATGCCAGCACCCCTCTAGGTATTTATGCATGCCAGCACCCCCCCTAGGTATTTATGCATGCCAGCACCCCCCCTAGGTATTTATGCATGCCAGCACCCCCCCCGACGTATTTATGCATGCCAGCACCCCCATTCTTGGTTAATAACGTCAACGTCCTTGCTGCTTCCTTTGGTGCTTGATCTGCCTTGGTGTCGTGCCTCCGTTTGGTGGCCGGTGGTCACGGGATGCACAAAGGGGAACGCTATCAGTTTTCGTCCACCCGCCGCCGCTGCCCCAGGCCGGCCCCCATTAAAAAATAAAAACAGAAAAAAAGGTACGAATGGCAGCTGAACCCCTAGGTATTTATGCATGCCAGCATCCCCCCTCGGTATTTATGCATGCCAGCACCCCCCCTCGGTATTTATGCATGCCAGCACCCCCCCTCGGTATTTATTCATGCCAGCACCCCCTCTAGGTATTTATGCATGCCAGCACCCCCCCTAGGTATTTATGCATGCCAGCACCCCCCTAGGTATTTATGCATGCCAGCCCCCCCCTAGGTATTTATGCATGCCAGCACCCCCCTAGGTATTTATGCATGCCAGCACCCCCCCTAGGTATTTATTCATGCCAGCACCCCCCTCGGTATTTATGCATGCCAGCACCCCCCTCGGTATTTATGCATGCCAGCACCCCCCCTAGGTATTTATGCATGCCAGCACCCCCCACATGTATTTATGCATGCCAGCACCCCCCCCTAGGTATTTATGCATGCCAGCACCCCCCCTCGGTATTTATGCATGCCAGCACCCCCTCTAGGTATTTATGCATGCCAGCACCCCCCCTAGGTATTTATGCATGCCAGCACCCCCCCTAGGTATTTATGCATGCCAGCACCCCCCCTAGGTATTTATGCATGCCAGCACCCCCCCTAGGTATTTATGCATGCCAGCACCCCCTCTAGGTATTTATGCATGCCAGCACCCCCCCCTAGGTATTTATGCATGCCAGCACCCCCCCTAGGTATTTATGCATGCCAGCACCCCCCCTAGGTATTTATGCATGCCAGCACCCCCCCTAGGTATTTATGCATGCCAGCACCCCCCCTAGGTATTTATTCATGCCAGCATCCCCCCCTCGGTATTTATGCATGCCAGCACCCCCCCGGTATTTATGCATGCCAGCACCCCCCCTAGGTATTTATGCATGCCAGCACCCCCACATGTATTTATGCATGCCACCCCCCCCTAGGTATTTATGCATGCCAGCACCCCCCCTGGTATTTATGCATGCCAGCACCCCCTCTAGGTATTTATGCATGCCAGCACCCCCCCTAGGTATTTATGCATGCCAGCACCCCCCCTAGGTATTTATGCATGCCAGCACCCCCCCTATTTATGCATGCCAGCACCCCCCTAGGTATTTATGCATGCCAGCACCCCCCCTAGGTATTTATGCATGCCAGCACCCCCCCTAGGTATTTATGCATGCCAGCCCCCCCCTAGGTATTTATGCATGCCAGCACCCCACCCGACGTATTTATGCATGCCAGCACCCCCCCTAGGTATTTATGCATGCCAGCACCCCCCCTAGGTATTTATGCATGCCAGCACCCCCCCTAGGTATTTATGCATGCCAGCACCCCCCACATGTATTTATGCATGCCAGCACCCCCCCTAGGTATTTATGCATGCCAGCACCCCCCTCGGTATTTATGCATGCCAGCACCCCCTCTAGGTATTTATGCATGCCAGCACCCCCCCTAGGTATTTATGCATGCCAGCACCCCCCCTAGGTATTTATGCATGCCAGCACCCCCCCCTAGGTATTTATGCATGCCAGCACCCCCCCTAGGTATTTATGCATGCCAGCACCCCCCCTAGGTATTTATGCATGCCAGCACCCCCCCTAGGTATTTATGCATGCCAGCACCCCCCCTAGGTATTTATGCATGCCAGCACCCCCCCTAGGTATTTATGCATGCCAGCACCCCCCCTAGGTATTTATGCATGCCAGCCCCCCCCTAGGTATTTATGCATGCCAGCACCCCCCCTAGGTATTTATGCATGCCAGCCCCCCCTAGGTATTTATGCATGCCAGCACCCCCCCGACGTATTTATGCATGCCAGCCCCCCCTAGGTATTTATGCATGCCAGCACCCCCCCTAGGTATTTATGCATGCCAGCACCCCCCCTAGGTATTTATGCATGCCAGCACCCCCCCTAGGTATTTATGCATGCCAGCACCCCCTCTAGGTATTTATGCATGCCAGCACCCCCCCCTAGGTATTTATGCATGCCAGCACCCCCCCTAGGTATTTATGCATGCCAGCACCCCCCCTAGGTATTTATGCATGCCAGCACCCCCCCTAGGTATTTATGCATGCCAGCCCCCCCCCTAGGTATTTATGCATGCCAGCACCCCCCCTAGGTATTTATGCATGCCAGCCCCCCCCTAGGTATTTATGCATGCCAGCACCCCCCCTAGGTATTTATGCATGCCAGCACCCCCCCCTAGGTATTTATGCATGCCAGCACCCCCCTAGGTATTTATGCATGCCAGCCCCCCCCTAGGTATTTATGCATGCCAGCCCCCCCCCTAGGTATTTATGCATGCCAGCCCCCCCCTAGGTATTTATGCATGCCAGCACCCCCCCTAGGTATTTATGCATGCCAGCACCCCCCTAGGTATTTATGCATGCCAGCACCCCCCCTAGGTATTTATGCATGCCAGCCCCCCCTAGGTATTTATGCATGCCAGCACCCCCCCTAGGTATTTATGCATGCCAGCACCCCCCCTAGGTATTTATGCATGCCAGCACCCCCCATGTATTTATGCATGCCAGCACCCCCCCTAGGTATTTATGCATGCCAGCACCCCCCCTAGGTATTTATGCATGCCAGCACCCCCCCTAGGTATTTATGCATGCCAGCACCCCCCCTAGGTATTTATGCATGCCAGCACCCCCCCTCGGTATTTATGCATGCCAGCACCCCCCTAGGTATTTATGCATGCCAGCACCCCCCCTAGGTATTTATGCTTGCCAGCACCCCCCCTAGGTATTTATGCATGCCAGCCCCCCTCTAGGTATTTATGCATGCCAGCACCCCCCCCTAGGTATTTATGCATGCCAGCACCCCCCCTAGGTATTTATGCATGCCAGCACCCCCCCTAGGTATTTATGCATGCCAGCACCCCCCCTAGGTATTTATGCATGCCAGCACCCCCCTAGGTATTTATGCATGCCAGCACCCCCCCTAGGTATTTATGCATGCCAGCACCCCACCCGACGTATTTATGCTTGCCAGCACCCCCCCCTAGGTATTTATGCATGCCAGCACCCCCCCTAGGTATTTATCCTTCCCTCCTTCCTCCTTCCCTCCTTCCCTCCTTCCCTCCTTCCCTCCTTCCCTCCTTCCCTCCTTCCCTCCTTCCCTCCTTCCCTCCTTCCCTCCTTCCCTCCTTCCCTCCTTCCCTCCTTCCCTCCTTCCCTCCTTCCCTCCTTCCCTCCTTCCCTCCTTCCCTCCTTCCCTCCTTCCCTCCTTCCCTCCTTCCCTCCTTCCCTCCTTCCCTCCTTCCCTCCTTCCCTCCTTCCCTCCTTCCCTCCTTCCCTCCTTCCTCCTTCCCTCCTTCCCTCCTTCCCTCCTTCCCTCCTTCCCTCCTTCCCTCCTTCCCTCCTTCCCTCCTCCTTTCCCTACTCCTTTCCCTCCTTCCCTCCTTCCCTCCTTCCTCCCCTTCTCTCCTTCCCTCCTTCCCTCCTTCCCTCCCTCCCTCCCTCCCTCCCTCCCTCCCTCCCTCCCTACTTCCCTCCTTCCCTCCTTCCCTACCTCCCTCCTTCCCTCCTTCCCTCCCTCCCTCCCTCCCTCCCTCCCTCCCACCTGCTGGGCAACTTGGATTTAATTCTGTCACCCGGCACAATTTTCTCACACGCATGTAGTGGTATTCTTATTAATCTCATGCCAACGGCCGTTGGACCTGAAAAACTAAATGTGGAAAATATGTAATCCTTGTAATTCTGATTGCAACGTTTTTGCGCATTCCTTGCAGATTCCACGTCGCCACACAAGATTCGCGTCTGTCAACCACCTGCAAGGTACTTGTTTTATTATTATGCGTTTTTTGGGCAGTCGCTCCCTCTTCTGATTTTCTTGATGCCAACGGCCGTTGGACTTGCAAAATCAGTTTCCATCATTGCTGTTGTGATTTACGTGATGCCAACGGCCGTTGGACCTCCAAAAAAAAGTTCTTGCCAATTTTTTTTGCGTTATTGATTATACGCCAGTTTTATCAGCCGTTGCATTACGACGTTTTTATCTTAACTTCATTGCTGTAATGCCAACGGCCGTTGGCGTTGTAAAATAAAATTGTACTCCGGCTGATGAATTAATCCGCCCCTGAAGGTACTAGGTTTACTTACATTGGTTGTGCCAGTTGTGCTTCACGTGCAGTTTTTTTCAATGGAGAAAGACAAGGACGTTTCGGTGTCGAACCAGGAGAGAGAGGCAGTTGAACGGGGGCCAAAAAACTGCCAGCCGAAGTTGTTAGAGCGATTGAGAAATTTTGGGATTCAATTCCAGCCATGGTTGTGATGAAAAAAGATGATGTACAAGCTGAAGTGGACGAAATGCCGGCCTTAATTTCCGACGATGAAGGGGATGGTGTCAACTTTATTCAACCGGGAAACAAACGTAAAGTGAAACGCAAAACCTAAGATGTTTTTAAATGTATATGCCAATTTAATGAAATCATTTTCTGAGGTTGTGAAGGACCTGACTGTTTTAAAAATGAATGATTACAATAAATTAGGCAAACACACTAATGGGAAAACGCGTTTTTTTGGCCGCGATGTAAATCTTTTTGTTCGTTTTTTCCCTGAAAAAGATGGCCGAGATCGCGAATGAGTCCGAGATCGTGAATGAAGTCTACGGAAGCGTCCTTCAAAACGTTTACAAACAAGTTCGCTTTCTGTCGCGTGGCATATTCGAGGAAGTTCGTGTCGCGCAGGAGAAGACAGGCCGCCACTTGGCCGTTTTATTGGCGTTTGATTCGTTCAGCCAAATGGAGAGGGTTATGTACGCCCAGCTAGCTGATATGAACTTCTGTATTCAAGAGGGTTTTTTCGTACCACAGATGGATCTAAGAGCGCCAATAGACCCAACGAGGGAGTTCCGCCTTTTGGTGTCGTTCATTACAAAGGGGCCAAAGATAGAGTTGGGGGAAGAGGAAGGGGCTCAGCTTGGGTGCACCTACAAGCGCGCATTTTACCCGAATGTTACGTCTTCCCTGCGCGTGAGGGCTGATGCGTGTGTAGGGGCAGAAGTACCCCTCAACATGAACTTTTTCTTGCTCTCTGACCCGATCGTGAGGGATGGGGATCCCATGCGTGGTATGCGAAATTGCTCCAAGGAGGGGTGTGGGTGCGACACAGGCCCTCAGAAGTGGTGTAGAGGATGTAGGGATGCCAGATATTGCAGTGAGGAGTGCCAGCGTGCTGACTGGAGTAGGCATAAGGATAGATGCGAACGTCTGAGGCAAGCAAGGGAGGGGCTGGCAGGGGTGATAAGGGGGGTAAACAGGACGACCATACTGGATGGAACCGAGGTCGACTTCTCTGAGGTTGACTTCTCCTTCACCTTCTACTACGGTTCTTCCTCATAAAAACTGGAAATGTAGAGTAATAATTTGCTTTTGAGGCTGGAAAACTGGACGCATTTTGGGTTTGAAATTTGTGTATGTAGTCCTGATTTGTTGTTGTAAAATGGTGTAATGGTGAATTCTCTTTTTACTTTGAAATTGGAATAAAATTGACCTGATTTGTGTTGTAAAATGGTGTAATAGTGGATTCTCCTTTCACTTTGAAATTGGAACATTGCATTACCGAAAGCCAGGCCTTGACCCCCAAGACGTCCGGCTTTCAAGTTGGAGTGTACCCCCGCGGCATCTAGCAATGCCGACTAGTTTCAAGTGCGCACCAGTCAAAGTAGTTACCCTTCGCACAAACTCCAGCCACACATTTTCGTAACCGCCCTTTTGGCACCGCAGGAACTATTCTGTCTGATTCGGCCAGATTTCATCCAAGGAATCGGAAAGGAAAAACGGTGGAATCAGAAAAGGAAAACGGTGGAATCATTTTCAGCCTGAACTAGTACAACACTATCGTCCGTTCAAGTCCGGCCTCACGGCCCATGCGACGCCATGTCGACCCGCCCATGCTTAGCCTTTTTTGCGCTAGACTAAAGAAAAATGGTCCCGTTGCCTAAGCAAAAAAATGCACCGCAGCACCTGCTAGCCATGGTAAATTTGCTAGCGATGGCAGTCTGGGAAACTTACTAACCAAACGGCGAATCAATCCAATCTCACGTTCAAAATGCCGCTTCCGTAGACATGTGTCGACTACTTTGTTTATGCGTGTGATTCAAACAAGCCAATTGTGAATTCCAGATTAGGAGTTAAGGTTTATGGCTGGCAGGACTGATATATTGCATGACGACACACCCTTTTTTGGCTTGAGACAGAAAGCTGTATAAAATTTCTTACATGAGATGTTTGTCATGTTCATTTTGATTTTAACGCACAGCCCCCCATTCAGCATGTCGAATGGCATGCGCATGTGCTGGCCGGCAGCCACTGCCATGTCGCCGGATCAGACTGGCGTACAAACCACACAATCTTCTTGTTCACGCATGCTAACCACAACCATCGGTAAGCCGACGTTGTGCAGGAATTTTTTTTCATATGCCTTGGTTTAATAGTGGACGCTGCATCCCTGATTCGGCCGTGAAGCTTGTTGTCAGCTAGACGTTAGCAGCTGAGTGCCGGGCCGCCCTATGTGGAATAACTTTCACATTGTCCATCGGCATTAAAAGTTGAAAATTCCCTCCGATCGACCATGCCATAACAGGAAAATGCCATCATCTGTTGCAGTCCAGGCTTATATTTGCCACGATGTGGTGTGTGCCAGTTGTGCCACCTGTAATTTACATTACTAGGCTTGGTGTTCCTAGGGATTCCATTCATGGTGTTCCACTTAGTAGCCATACCAGCATGCCTTGCAGTTTTCACAATAGATAGCCTGCAGGCCATATCAAACCCAACTCCAAAGTTGTCCAGTAATGCATGTGGTACCAATGAACATTACCTTGTACAGTAAAATAAGTTATGATATTGGTTGATGTTGTGCGCCCGTGCTTTCAATTTGTTTCATAATCCATGTGCCGTTCAGGCATGCACGTGTGAAACATCCAGGTATGCCTGTCATCTTCCCCCCCCGTATGATTCAATATCTCAGAGCCCAGATTGTTGTGGCACTGCGATGATGCATTATATAGCGTTGAAGAAAATGTGGGGCAGGTATTTGTGCAATTAACGTGCCATACGAACATTCCGGACGGTACATTCCGGTGATGTCGGGCAGTTGGGGGGTTCGCTTGGTCCCTTGGTTGCTTCCTCGCTTGGCTGCCACTGCGGGGGTGTAAGGACAGGTGCTCAAATGGAGAGACACTAGACGTGCATGCATGTGTTGATGGATGGGTGGGGGTGGGTGGGTGGTGGGGGGTGGGTGGGTGGGTGGGTGGGCGGGCGGCGGCGCGGGCGGGCGGCGGCGCGGGCGGCGGCGCGGGCGGCGGGCGGCGCGGCGGCGGGCGGGCGCGGGGGGGTGATGGGTGGGTGGGTGTGGTGGGTGGGTGGGTGGGTGGGTGGGTGGTGGTGGTGGTGGGTGGGTGGTGTGGGTGGGTGGGTGGGGGGGGTGAGGGGAGAGAGAGAAGAGAGAGAGAGAAAGAGAGAGAGAGAGAAGAGAGAAGAGAGAAGAGAAGAAGAGAGAAGAGAGGAGAAGAAGAGAGACAGAGAGACATGTGTGTGTGTCTGGCTGTCTGGTGTGGGTGTGCGTGCTTGGGTGTGTGGACAGTGTGATGTGGGTGTGCTTGCTTGCGTGGTGCTGAGGAGAGTGGCGGGTCGAGTCAAGCATCACATTGTCAAACAGCAGTAGAAATGTCATCCTTTCCCCCCATCATGACAAACATTGGCATGGATTGTTGTGGCACTGCCATCATGCACTACAGCGCTAAGAAAATGACGATGGCAAATATATGTGAAAGCAACAACATAGCCCATGCGGTGGCTGCTATCAACAAGCAGCTCTTGCCTCCATGCACAGCAAACACCTGCATCTCTTCAATGCATATTATGACATCTCTTTTGTATATTATGTACAGATTATTGCATTTTAATATTATCTGTATACCAATGCAGTTGCAACATGTACCAGTGTTGCAGTAATCTGTAAGTGAGCCGTGTTATATAAAGTGCTGCGATGCAAGTCATACATCAAACTAAAGCGGCAACACTGGCTACGGACACAAAGTCATACACACGCGCGCGCACACACACACACACACACCGTGCTTCGTGCATCGCGACTCAGCCTGACAAGCTGCGCCGAACCAATGCCGAACACACCCATGTCAAGCACATGCGGATGCCAGGCACACCGCGTTGCCATGGAACACATGGGTAGACGCTTCTAAACGTGACAACGAATGACCCGCTGAGATCCCCACATTGCAAGCGCACGGGAAAGGCGCACACTACGTTTCATAATTGCCGCGATAGTAGCTCTTTGCCTAGCCGTCATTAAGCCTATAGGCGTTCCAAGAAACGCATGAAATTCTCTACCATACCGTGGCGCACTATCGTTATGATCGCATAAAACTTCTCTTGAAGGGCCTTACACGTCGTGCAGTAACCACGGAGCTTGAATGGTGCATGACAACGAAAGAAAGTTTTCTCGCTAAGCCCGACCTCCCCTCCCGCATTCCACTGGATATTACAGCTGTTATAATTCCTGAGCAAAAACATGCGGAAAACATGCGGCGAGTCCTGTCAAAATTAAAAACCAACAGACTTAATTGACACGCCGTTTAACGACAGCAAGAGCTTCCAGCCATCGAACACTGCCGAGTTGTCTAATTTAAAACTAAGCCTGCCGTCTCAGAAAAAAATGTTCTATGCTCGAGTCCACGGAATCAGGAAAGTCGGCCCGCAGGTGCCGTACATATCCAGTATGACTCGTGAAGTGAAAGATTTGGGCAATGTGGCAGATCGGTTGGTCGATCGTCCTGGATCAGTCCGTACGCTAAAATTTGCGCGCCGTCCGTTGTACTTGAATTTTCAAGGGAAACGAATGTTGCCTCTTCGGTAATGCAATGTAAAATTGACTTTCGTTTTCTCTCATGCGACTGTAGGGTTAAACAACAATTAGTGACCCAACGGCCGTTAGGGATTGAAACCTCGCTAACGTGGTTGCATATTTCTTTCCGACAAAACCTCATTTTTTTTTAAGGATGGACTCGATGTATGTTATGTGCAGAGGACAAGTTTGACGTCGGCCGATAATGGCGATATCTCATCCGTGGGAAATTTGGACCGAAGTCGCAGCTTTTATGGAGGCCCCGACGAGCCCGCTTTGAAGCAGTTTGTAGAGGGCTAGGGAAGCGGTGTCGGAGGATAACCCCAATTCAGCTTTAAGTTAATTTCTGGGTTCGTGGACGCATTCGGGATTCCTCGTACATTGATAACTGAGTCTCTTTTCCGAGAAATTGTATGGCGGGCAAGTTAAAGTGGCAACGCTGATATCACCCCCTACACACTCGTCACAAGGGAATGTATTTTAAGTATATTGTGAGAATGGAGAGTTTAGGACGCCAGCCAGCACCAGAGGGACATGCACGAGCAAGGACGATGGAGGGTCAGGTCCGAGCGTGCTAGAAGACGTGTGTTGGAGAGTATTGGAGGTGACAGCTCGCTTACGCCAATTGGAAAGAAATGGATGACTTGTACGATAATTATGAACTATGGGGGTTAAGGAGCATTTTCTGGTTCTGCGATACTCCTTATGACCCGGATGAGGACATTTTTTTCCTCCGGGGAGAGAGCGCGTAGAGGCAGAATGGTGAAGCTTTTGAGGGGCTGCCTCTGGAGGGGAGAATGGCCAGTGCATTCTGATCATGATTTGATAGAACGCAGACATGAAGCCTTATTTAGAGAGAGTGTAGAGGAGATATGGCAAGCTTTTTGTGGAGTTAGCTATCAGGTCCTCAGCGGAACAATCTTCACACCGAATTATCTCAATTTTTGGGGGAAAAGCACGCTTGCTGTATTGCCGAGAGTAGTATGTACAAGTGGAAAGGGACATGATTTGTTTGATGAGGATTCTGAAGAGGTTGAATGATAAACATAAATTTCATTTCATAAATTTTGAATTCTAATATTGAATGAAATTCGCCAATTTTGCTGATGTGTAAAGCTGATGCTAAATAATTCAATAAAACACAAAGGGACTTAATGTTGAGTTGAATGTGAAAATAACTTCATAATAAATTTTAATTCTAATATTGAATTCTAAAGCTGGTTTGATAATTAATTATCTCTAATCTGTCAATGTCACATATATATAAATTTGACATGAATTCGGCATTTTTTGGATTCCAACGCCGTTGACCTCAAAAAACATTTCTAGTTGGTTAAAAAGTTGTGTATTTTTTAAATGGAGTTACCAATGTTGATTTATTTGATGCCAACGGCCGTTGGACCTTGACAACATTGCTAGTAGCGCAACAGTAGTGTATAATTTTAATGGAGGGCCGTCGCATCTGCTTGTGATTTTTTAGCTGAACAGTCACCGAAATGTCGACATTATTTCTCCACACCACAAAAAACTCGTTCCGGAACGTTCGAAGCGTTAGCACTGACAGGTCGAAACCCAGCGTCACATTTGTTGGGGAGTGTACCAGCCATATGTTCCGCACCACAATCTGGCTCGACTCCATCCCTGGCAGTGCTCTTCGCTTCGATCAGGTCCGGAACAGTTTTTGTGGTTGGAGCAAAAATACTCTTTTACCGGGAAGAGCGTAATGCCAACGGGCGTTGACCTGAAAAATTGTGTGTTAAATCAAGTGACAGAATATGAATGTGATTTATTTTACATTTAAAAACATATGTTATTTGGGAGGACAAGAAAGTTGGTTTTGAGGTTGGTGTATCTTACGGTTTTGCGATGGAGGAAACCTCTAACAATCCTGATGCTCTCGTGATCGTGTTGTTTATGTGATCTGTCAAGCAGAAGGAGAGGAGTCGCCGTTGCTGAGAAGCTGAGGACAACTGTACTGGAAAGGTATGTGGACAAGGACAACTGTGGGTTGGGGGAACAGCTTGGTGGACACTATTTCTGACTGTCCGTAAGCCTCTACCGAAGGGGGTTGTGAGCCAACGGCCGTTGGAATTGGAAAAACATTATCTTATGCTTTTATTCGTTTGATAGGGTGGCAAGCACCAGGATGTGTCTTTCATGCAGCTTAGTGGTGGCTATTACCATTTTTCTTCCAAGAAAGGCCTCCAAAAAATCTAGCTGAGCATAAAGATGGGCTTGACTGGTTCGTAAGGCATCCACCCTTCCCAGAGGGGGTTGTAGCCAACGGCCGTTGGAATTGGAAAAACATTATCATGTGCATTTCATTCGTTTCATTGGGTGGCAATAAGGCAGGATGTGTCTTTCATGCAGCTTAGTTGGCTATTTACCATTTCTTCCAAGAAAGGCCTCCAAAAATATAGCTGAGCATAAAATGTGTTGAATGGTTCGTAAGGCATCCACCCTTCCCACAGGGGGGTTGTGAGCCAACGGCCGTTGGAATTGGAAAAACATTATCATGTGCATTTGATTCTTTTCATTTGGCAGTAAGGCAGGATGCGTCTTTCATGCAGCTTAGAAGGTTATTACCATGTGCCTTCCAAGAAAGGCCTCCAAAAATCTAGCTGAGCATAAATGATGTGGTTGACTGGTTCGTAAGGCATCCACCCTTCCCAGAGGGGGTTGTGAGCCAACGGCCGTTGGAATTGGAAAAACATTATCATGTGCATTTCATTCTTTTCATTGGTGGCAATAAGGCAGGATGTGTCTTTCATGCAGCTTAGTGATGGCTATTTACCATTTTTCTTCCAACCAAGGCCTCCAAAAATCTAGCTGAGCATAAAGATGTGGTTGACTGGTTCGTAAGGCCTCCACCCTTCCCATAGGGGGGTTGTGAGCCAACGGCCGTTAGACTTGAAAAACATTATCATGTGCATTTCATTCGTTTAATTGGGGCAATAAGCAGGATGTGTCTTTTATGCACCTAGTGTGGCTATTTACCATTTTTCTCCTAGAAAGGCCTCCAAAAAAACTAGCTGAGCTTGAAGATGGGCTTGACTGGTTCGTAAGGCATCCACCCTTCCCACAGGGGGTTGTGAGCCAACGGCCGTTGGAATTGGAAAAACATTATCATGTGCATTTCATTCGTTTCATTGGGTGGCATAGCAGGATGTGTCTTTCATGCAGCTTTGTTGTGGCTATTACCATTGCCTTCCAAGAAAGGCCTCCAAAAATCTAGCTGAGCATAAAGATGTGGTTGACTGGTTCGTAAGGCATCCACCCTTCCCACAGGGGGGTTGTGAGCCAACGGCCGTTAGACTTGAAAAAACATTATCATGTGCATTTCATTCGTTTCATTTGGTGGCAATAAGCAGGATGTGTCTTTCATCAGCTTAGTGGTGGCTATTACCATTTTTCTTCCAAGAAAGGCCTCTGAAAAATCTAGCTGAGCATAAAGATGGGCTTATGGTTCGTAAGGCATCCACCCTTCCCACAGGGGGGTTGTGAGCCAACGGCCGTTGGACTTGAAAAACATCATGTGCATTTCATTCCTTTGAGTGGGTTGGCAATCAGCCAGGATGTATCTTTCATTCAGCTTTGTGGTGGCTATTACCATTTTTATTCCAAGAAAGGCCTCCAAAAATCTAGCTGAGCATAAAATGTTGGTTGAATGGTTCGTAAGGCATCCACCCTTCCCACAGGGGGGTTGTGAGCAAACGGCCGTTGGAATTGAAATACAATAAAATGTGCATTTCATTCGTTTCATTGGCAAGAATGCAGGATGTGTCTTTCATGCAGCTTAGTGATTGTTATTACCATGTGCCTTCAAAGAAAGCCTCCAAAAATCTAGCTGAGCATAAAGATGTGGTTGAATGTTCGTAAGGCATCCACCCTTCCCACACGGGGGTTGTGAGCCAACGGCCGTTGGACTTGAAAAATTACCATGTGCATTTCATTCGTTTAATTGGGTGGCAATAAGGCAGGATGTGTCTTTATGCAGCTTAGTGGTGCTATTTACCATTTTTCTCCTAAAAGGCCTCCAAAATCTAGCTGAGCATAAAGATGGGCTTGACTGGTTCGTAAGGCATCCACCCTTCCCACAGGGGGGTTGTGAGCCAACGGCCGTTGGAATTGGAAAAACATTATCATGTGCATTTCATTCTTTTCATTTGGTGGCAGTAAGGCAGGATGTGTCTTTCATGCAGCTTAGTGATGGTTATTACCATGTGCCTTCCAAGAAAGCCTCCAAAAATCTAGCTGAGCATAAAGATGTGTTGGATGGTTCGTAAGGCATCCACCCTTCCACAGGGGGGTTGTGAGCCAACGGCCGTTGACTTGAAAAACATTACCATGTGCATTTCATTCGTTTCATTTGGTGGCAGTAAGGCAGGATGTGTCTTTTATGCAGCTTAGTGATGGTTATTACCATGTGCCTTCCAAGAAAGGCCTCCAAAAATCTAGCTGAGCATAAAGATGTGGTTGAATGGTTCGTAAGGCATCCACCCTTCCACAGGGGGTTGTGAGCCAACGGCCGTTAGACTTGAAAAACATTACTTACGTATTACGCACGTGCCAATTGGCGCAGGGGAGGATGGCGGAGACGGGCGAGCTGGAATCTTCGACCCGCGCTGCGATTGCCTGCGTGGCAGCAAACGTACTTAACCGGGCTCGCGAGATCCACGGATGGGTACGGCAGCACGAGAAGCCCTGGGTCGCCAGTTTGCGGTTTGGTCGTGGTATGACTCGTTCGCCTCAGTAGGACGACAGATTAATCTCCAGTTGCTGGACATGTACTTCGCCTTGCTGGCGGATTCTACAAGCCCACGCCGGCGGATCGGGTTCCACTCAATCGAGACGCGAGTTTCGACTTTTGGTCGTATGTCGGAAAGGTGGGTGGACCAGTGGGAGAAAGACAGTGGGGGAAATTTCCAACGCGAGTGAGGCGCAGCCGAGTGACCGTATCGGCGAGAGTTAGAGGGGTTTTGAAGGTTTCCATTTTACATTCGGGAATCCGAGTCCGTGAAATGACGTTTTCACGGATGATCTCTCCCGGGTGAGGCCATCTGGGCCCTTCCAAATGTTGCTCGAATCAGCTGTGCTCTGCTGATGGAGGTGTCCACCGCAATCGGGAGTGTCGAGACCCTATTGGCTGCCGAATCAG
>RPFO01001212.1:0-18710 GCA_009746045.1 Mesostigma viride | reverse complement strand
GCGCGTCGCTGCGGGAGGCGCCTGGCCCGCATCGCTGCTGGCATCCGCAGTCAATCGAGGTAGTGGCAGCCAATCAGGTAGCGGCCATCAATCAAGGTACTCGCAATCCTTCGTGAAGGTAGCAGACAAGGGTGTCGCAATCAATGGGGTTGTACATGAACCAATTTTACCATCACGGGAACACCCTTGTAACCACTGTAACATCCTCCACACTAGTACATCACGGTAACACCCTTGTAACCACTGTAACATCCTCCACACTAGTACATCACGGTAACACCCTCGTAACAACTTTAACATCCTCCACACTAGTACATCACGGTAACACCCTTGTAACCACTTTAACATCCTCCACACTAGTACATCACGGAACACCCTTGTAACCACTTTTCACCCTCCACACTAGTACATCCACCCTCGTAACCACTTTAACATCCTCCACACTAGTACATCACGGGAACACCCTTGTAACCACTTTAACATCCTCCACACTAGTACATCACGGTAACACCCTTGTAACCACTTTTACATCCTCACACTAGTACATCACGGTAACACCCTTGTAACCACTTTAACACCCTCCACACTAGTACATCACGGTAACACCCTTGTAACCACTTTTACATCCTCCACACTAGTACATCACGGGAACACCCTTGTGACCACTTTAACATCCTCCACACTAGTACATCACGGGAACACCCTTGTAACCACTTTAACATCCTCCACACTAGTACATCCACCCTTGTAACCACTTTTACATCCTCCACACTAGTACATCACGTAACACCCTTGTAACCACTTTAACACCCTCCACACTAGTACATCACGGGAACACCCTTGTGACCACTTTAACATCCTCCACACTAGTACATCACGGGAAACCCTTGTAACCACTTTAACATCCTCCACACTAGTACATCCACCCTTGTAACCACTTTTACATCCTCCACACTAGTACATCACGGGAACACCCTTGTAACCACTTTTACATCCTCCACACTAGTACATCACGGGAACACCCTTGTAACCACTTTAACACCCTCCCACTAGTACATCACGGGAACACCCTTGTAACCACTTTAACATCCTCCACACTAGTACATCACGGGAACACCCTTGTAACCACTTTTACATCCTCCACACTAGTACATCACGGGAACACCCTTGTAACCACTTTAACACCCTCCACACTAGTACATCACGGGAACACCCTTGTAACCACTTTAACATCCTCCACACTAGTACATCACGGGAACACCCTTGTAACCACTTTTACATCCTCCACACTAGTACATCACGGGAACACCCTTGTAACCACTTTAACATCCTCCACACTAGTACATCAGGTAACACCCTTGTAACCACTTTGACATCCTCCACACTAGTACATCACGGGAACACCCTTGTAACCACTTTTACATCCTCCACACTAGTACATCCACCCTTGTAACCACTTTTACATCCTCCACACTAGTACATCACGGTAACACCCTTGTAACCACTGTAACATCCTCCACACTAGTACATCACGGGAACACCCTTGTAACCACTTTGACATCCTCCACACTAGTACATCACGGGAAACCCTTGTAACCACTTTTACATCCTCCACACTAGTACATCCACCCTTGTAACCACTTTTACATCCTCCACACTAGTACATCACGGTAACACCCTTGTAACCACTGTAACATCCTCCACACTAGTACATCACGGGAACACCCTTGTAACCACTTTGACATCCTCCACACTAGTACATCACGGGAACACCCTTGTAACCACTTTTACATCCTCCACACTAGTACATCCACCCTTGTAACCACTTTTACATCCTCCACACTAGTACATCACGGGAACACCCTTGTAACCACTGTAACATCCTCCACACTAGTACATCACGGAACACCCTTGTAACCACTTTTACATCCTCCACACTAGTACATCACGGGAAACCCTTGTAACCACTGTAACATCCTCCACACTAGTACATCACGGGAACACCCTTGTAACCACTGTAACATCCTCCACACTAGTAAATCACGGTAACACCCTTGTAACCACTGTAACATCCTCCACACTAGTACATCACGGGAACACCCTTGTAACCACTTTTACATCCTCCACACTAGTACATCACGGGAACACCCTTGTAACCACTTTTACATCCTCCACACTAGTACATCACGGGAACACCCTTGTAACCACTTTAACATCCTCCACACTAGTACATCACGGGAACACCCTTGTAACCACTTTAACACCCTCCACACTAGTACATCACGGGAACACCCTTGTAACCACTTTAACATCCTCCACACTAGTACATCACGGGAACACCCTTGTAACCACTTTGACATCCTCCACACTAGTACATCACGGGAACACCCTTGTAACCACTTTAACATCCTCCACACTAGTACATCACGGGAACACCCTTGTAACCACTTTAACATCCTCCACACTAGTACATCACGGGAACACCCTTGTAACCACTTTTACATCCTCCACACTAGTACATCACGGGAACACCCTTGTAACCACTTTACATCCTCCACACTAGTACATCACGGGAACACCCTTGTAACCACTTTGACATCCTCCACACTAGTACATCACGGTAACACCCTTGTAACCACTTTAATCCTCCACACTAGTACATCACGGGAACACCCTTGTAACCACTTTAACACCTCCACACTAGTACATCACGGGAACACCCTTGTAACCACTTTTACATCCTCCACACTAGTACATCACGGGAACACCCTTGTAACCACTGTAACATCTCCACACTAGTACATCACGGGAACACCCTTGTAACCACTGTAACATCCTCCACACTAGTACATCACGGGAACACCCTTGTAACCACTTTAACATCCTCCACACTAGTACATCACGGGAACACCCTTGTAACCACTTTTACATCCTCCACACTAGTACATCACGGGAACACCCTTGTAACCACTTTTACATCCTCCACACTAGTACATCACGGGAACACCCTTGTAACCACTTTTACATCCTCCACACTAGTACATCACGGGAACACCCTTGTAACCACTTTTACATCCTCCACACTAGTACACATCGGAACACCCTTGTAACCACTTTAACACCTCCACACTAGTACATCACGGGAACACCCTTGTAACCACTTTTACATCCTCCACACTAGTACATCACGGGAACACCCTTGTAACCACTTTACATCCTCCACACTAGTACATCACGGGAACACCCTTGTAACCACTTTTACATCCTCCACACTAGTACATCACGGTAACACCCTTGTAACCACTTTTACATCCTCCACACTAGTACATCACGGTAACACCCTTGTAACCACTTTTACATCCTCCACACTAGTACATCCACCCCTTGTAACCACTTTTACATCCTCCACACTAGTACATCACGGTAACACCCTTGTAACCACTTTAACACCCTCCACACTAGTACATCACGGTAACACCCTTGTAACCACTTTAACACCTCCACACTAGTACATCCACACCTTGTAACCACTTTACATCCTCCACACTAGTACATCACGGTAACACCCTTGTAACCACTTAACATCCTCCACACTAGTACATCACGGTAACACCCTTGTAACCACTTTAACATCCTCCACACTAGTACATCACGGGAACACCCTTGTAACCACTTTAACACCTCCACACTAGTACATCACGGGAACACCCTTGTAACCACTTTAACATCCTCCACACTAGTACATCACGGTAACACCCTTGTAACCACTTTTACATCCTCCACACTAGTACATCACGGGAACACCCTTGTAACCACTTTGACATCCTCCACACTAGTACATCACGGGAACACCCTTGTAACCACTTTAACATCCTCCACACTAGTACATCACGGTAACACCCTTGTAACCACTTTAACATCCTCCACACTAGTACATCACGGTAACACCCTTGTAACCACTTTAACATCCTCCACACTAGTACATCACGGTAACACCCTTGTAACCACTTTGACATCCTCCACACTAGTACATCACGGTAACACCCTTGTAACCACTGTAACATCCTCCACACTAGTAAATCACGGTAACACCCTTGTAACCACTTTAACACCCTCCACACTAGTACATCCACCCTTGTAACCACTTTTACATCCTCCACACTAGTACATCACGGTAACACCCTTGTAACCACTGTAACATCCTCCACACTAGTACATCACGGTAACACCCTTGTAACCACTGTAACACCCTCCACACTAGTACATCACGGTAACACCCTTGTAACCACTTTAACATCCTCCACACTAGTACATCACGGTAACACCCTTGTAACCAACTTTAACATCCTCCACACTAGTACATCACGGTAACACCCTTGTAACAACTTTAACACCTCCACACTAGTACATCACGGTAACACCCTTGTAACACTTTAACATCCTCCACACTAGTACATCACGGTAACACCCTTGTAACCACTTTTCATCCTCCACACTAGTACATCACGGTAACACCCTTGTAACCACTTTACATCCTCCACACTAGTACATCACGGTAACACCCTTGTAACCACTTTAACATCCTCCACACTAGTACATCACGGTAACACCCTTGTAACCACTTTAACACCCTCCACACTAGTACATCACGGGAACACCCTTGTAACCACTTTAACATCCTCCACACTAGTACATCACGGTAACACCCTTGTAACAACTTTAACATCCTCCACACTAGTACATCACGGGAACACCCTTGTAACCACTTTAACATCCTCCACACTAGTACATCACGGGAACACCCTTGTAACCACTTTTACATCCTCCACACTAGTACATCACGGGAACACCCTTGTAACCACTTTTACATCCTCCACACTAGTACATCACGGTAACACCCTTGTAACCACTTTTACATCCTCCACACTAGTACATCACGGGAACACCCTTGTAACCACTGTAACATCCTCCACACTAGTACATCACGGGAACACCCTTGTAACCACTTTAACATCCTCCACACTAGTACATCACGGGAACACCCTTGTAACCACTTTAACACCCTCCACACTAGTACATCACGGTAACACCCTTGTAACCACTTTAACACCCTCCACACTAGTACATCACGGTAACACCCTTGTAACCACTTTAACATCCTCCACACTAGTACATCACGGGAACACCCTTGTAACCACTTTAACATCCTCCACACTAGTACATCACGGTAACACCCTTGTAACCACTTTAACATCCTCCACACTAGTACATCCACCCTTGTAACCACTTTACATCCTCCACACTAGTACATCACGGTAACACCCTTGTAACCACTTTAACATCCTCCACACTAGTACATCACGGGAACACCCTTGTAACCACTTTAACATCCTCCACACTAGTACATCACGGTAACACCCTTGTAACCACTTTAACATCCTCCACACTAGTACATCACGGGAACACCCTTGTAACCACTTTAACACCCCACACTAGTACATCACGGTAACACCCTTGTAACCACTTTAACACCCTCCACACTAGTACATCACGGTAACACCCTTGTAACCACTTTAACATCCTCCACACTAGTACATCACGGGAACACCCTTGTAACCACTTTAACACCCTCCACACTAGTACATCACGGTAACACCCTTGTAACCACTTTAACATCCTCCACACTAGTACATCACCCTTGTAACCACTTTTACATCCTCCACACTAGTACATCACGGTAACACCCTTGTAACCACTTTAACACCCTCCACACTAGTACATCACGGGAACACCCTTGTAACCACTGTAACATCCTCCACACTAGTACATCACGGGAACACCCTTGTAACCACTGTAACATCCTCCACACTAGTACATCACGGGAACACCCTTGTAACCACTTTGACATCCTCCACACTAGTACATCACGGGAACACCCTTGTAACCACTTTAACACCCTCCACACTAGTACATCACGGGAACACCCTTGTAACCACTTTAACACCCTCCACACTAGTACATCACGGGAACACCCTTGTAACCACTTTAACACCTCCACACTAGTACATCACGGGAACACCCTTGTAACCACTTTTACATCCTCCACACTAGTACATCACGGGAACACCCTTGTAACCACTTTAACATCCTCCACACTAGTACATCACGGGAACACCCTTGTAACCACTTTAACATCCTCCACACTAGTACATCACGGTAACACCCTTGTAACCACTTTAACATCCTCCACACTAGTACATCACGGGAACACCCTTGTAACCACTTTAACACCTCCACACTAGTACATCACGGGAACACCCTTGTAACCACTTTTACATCCTCCACACTAGTACATCACGGGAACACCCTTGTAACCACTTTACATCCTCCACACTAGTACATCACGGGAACACCCTTGTAACCACTTTAACATCCTCCACACTAGTACATCACGGGAACACCCTTGTAACCACTTTAACACCTCCACACTAGTACATCACGGGAACACCCTTGTAACCACTTTACATCCTCCACACTAGTACATCACGGGAACACCCTTGTAACCACTTTAACATCCTCCACACTAGTACATCACGGGAACACCCTTGTAACCACTTAACATCCTCCACACTAGTACATCACGGGAACACCCTTGTAACCACTTTAACATCCTCCACACTAGTACATCACGGGAACACCCTTGTAACCACTTTAACATCCTCCACACTAGTACATCACGGTAACACCCTTGTAACCACTTTAACATCCTCCACACTAGTACATCCACCCTTGTAACCACTTTTACATCCTCCACACTAGTACATCACGGGAACACCCTTGTAACCACTTTGACATCCTCCACACTAGTACATCACGGGAACACCCTTGTAACCACTTTGACATCCTCCACACTAGTACATCACGGTAACACCCTTGTAACCACTTTAACACCCTCCACACTAGTACATCACGGGAACACCCTTGTAACCACTTTAACATCCTCCACACTAGTACATCACGGGAACACCCTTGTAACCACTTTAACATCCTCCACACTAGTACATCACGGTAACACCCTTGTAACCACTTTAACACCCTCCACACTAGTACATCACGGTAACACCCTTGTAACCACTTTAACACCCTCCACACTAGTACATCACGGGAACACCCTTGTAACCACTTTAACATCCTCCACACTAGTACATCACGGTAACACCCTTGTAACCACTTTAACATCCTCCACACTAGTACATCACGGGAACACCCTTGTAACCACTTTAACACCTCCACACTAGTACATCACGGTAACACCCTTGTAACCACTTTAACACCCTCCACACTAGTACATCACGGGAACACCCTTGTAACCACTTTAACATCCTCCACACTAGTACATCACGGGAACACCCTAGTAACCACTTTAACATCCTCCACACTAGTACATCACGGGAACACCCTTGTAACCACTTTAACATCCTCCACACTAGTACATCACGGGAACACCCTTGTAACCACTTTACATCCTCCACACTAGTACATCACGGGAACACCCTTGTAACCACTTAACATCCTCCACACTAGTACATCACGGGAACACCCTTGTAACCACTGTAACATCCTCCACACTAGTACATCACGGGAACACCCTTGTAACCACTTTAACATCCTCCACACTAGTACATCACGGGAACACCCTTGTAACCACTTTAACATCCTCCACACTAGTACATCACGGGAACACCCTTGTAACCACTTTAACACCTCCACACTAGTACATCACGGGAACACCCTTGTAACCACTTTACATCCTCCACACTAGTACATCACGGGAACACCCTTGTAACCACTTTAACACCCTCCACACTAGTACATCACGGTAACACCCTTGTAACCACTTTAACATCCTCCACACTAGTACATCACGGGAACACCCTTGTAACCACTTTAACACCTCCACACTAGTACATCACGGTAACACCCTTGTAACCACTTTAACATCCTCCACACTAGTACATCACAACACCTTGTAACCACTTTACATCCTCCACACTAGTACATCACGGTAACACCCTTGTAACCACTTTAACATCCTCCACACTAGTACATCACGGGAACACCCTTGTAACCACTTTAACATCCTCCACACTAGTACATCACGGGAACACCCTTGTAACCACTTTACATCCTCCACACTAGTACATCACGGGAACACCCTTGTAACCACTTTTACATCCTCCACACTAGTACATCACGGGAACACCCTTGTAACCACTTTAACATCCTCCACACTAGTACATCACGGGAACACCCTTGTAACCACTTTACATCCTCCACACTAGTACATCACGGGAACACCCTTGTAACCACTTTTACATCCTCCACACTAGTACATCACGGGAACACCCTTGTAACCACTTTAACACCCTCCACACTAGTACATCACGGTAACACCCTTGTAACCACTTTAACATCCTCCACACTAGTACATCACGGGAACACCCTTGTAACCACTTTAACACCTCCACACTAGTACATCACGGTAACACCCTTGTAACCACTTTAACACCTCCACACTAGTACATCACGGTAACACCCTTGTAACCACTTTAACATCCTCCACACTAGTACATCACGGGAACACCCTTGTAACCACTTTAACATCCTCCACACTAGTACATCCACCCTTGTAACCACTTTACATCCTCCACACTAGTACATCACGGGAACACCCTTGTAACCACTTTAACATCCTCCACACTAGTACATCACGGGAACACCCTTGTAACCACTTTAACACCTCCACACTAGTACATCACGGGAACACCCTTGTAACCACTTTAACATCCTCCACACTAGTACATCACGGAACACCCTTGTAACCACTTTAACATCCTCCACACTAGTACATCACGGGAACACCCTTGTAACCACTTTAACATCCTCCACACTAGTACATCACGGGAACACCCTTGTAACCACTTTAACATCCTCCACACTAGTACATCACGGGAACACCCTTGTAACCACTTTAACATCCTCCACACTAGTACATCACGGGAACACCCTTGTAACCACTTTAACATCCTCCACACTAGTACATCACGGGAACACCCTTGTAACCACTTTAACACCCTCCACACTAGTACATCCACCCTTGTAACCACTTTGACATCCTCCACACTAGTACATCACGGGAACACCCTTGTAACCACTTTAACATCCTCCACACTAGTACATCACGGGAAACCCTTGTAACCACTTTAACATCCTCCACACTAGTACATCCACCCTTGTAACCACTTTTACATCCTCCACACTAGTACATCACGGGAACACCCTTGTAACCACTTTAACATCCTCCACACTAGTACATCACGGGAACACCCTTGTAACCACTTTAACATCCTCCACACTAGTACATCACGGTAACACCCTTGTAACCACTTTACATCCTCCACACTAGTACATCACGGGAACACCCTTGTAACCACTTTTACATCCTCCACACTAGTACATCACGGGAACACCCTTGTAACCACTTTTACATCCTCCACACTAGTACATCACGGTAACACCCTTGTAACCACTTTAACATCCTCCACACTAGTACATCACGGTAACACCCTTGTAACCACTTTTACATCCTCCACACTAGTACATCACGGGAACACCCTTGTAACCACTTTAACACCCTCCACACTAGTACATCACGGTAACACCCTTGTAACCACTTTAACACCCTCCACACTAGTACATCACGGGAACACCCTTGTGACCACTTTTACATCCTCCACACTAGTACATCACGGGAACACCCTTGTAACCACTTTAACATCCTCCACACTAGTACATCCACCCTTGTAACCACTTTTACATCCTCCACACTAGTACATCACGGTAACACCCTTGTAACCACTTTTACATCCTCCACACTAGTACATCACGGGAACACCCTTGTAACCACTTTAACATCCTCCACACTAGTACATCACGGTAACACCCTTGTAACCACTTTACATCCTCCACACTAGTACATCACGGGAACACCCTTGTAACCACTTTAACATCCTCCACACTAGTACATCACGGTAACACCCTTGTAACCACTTTAACACCTCCACACTAGTACATCACGGGAACACCCTTGTAACCACTTTAACATCCTCCACACTAGTACATCACGGGAACACCCTTGTAACCACTTTAACATCCTCCACACTAGTACATCACGGGAACACCCTTGTAACCACTTTAACACCTCCACACTAGTACATCACGGTAACACCCTTGTAACCACTTTAACACCCTCCACACTAGTACATCACGGGAACACCCTTGTAACCACTTTAACATCCTCCACACTAGTACATCACGGTAACACCCTTGTAACCACTTTAACATCCTCCACACTAGTACATCACGGGAACACCCTTGTAACCACTTTAACACCTCTCACACTAGTACATCACGGGAACACCCTTGTAACCACTTTAACACCTCCACACTAGTACATCACGGGAACACCCTTGTAACCACTTTAACATCCTCCACACTAGTACATCACGGGAACACCCTTGTAACCACTTTAACATCCTCCACACTAGTACATCACGGGAACACCCTTGTAACCACTTTAACACCTCCACACTAGTACATCACGGTAACACCCTTGTAACCACTTTAACATCCTCCACACTAGTACATCACGGGAACACCCTTGTAACCACTTTAACATCCTCCACACTAGTACATCACGGGAACCCTTGTAACCACTTTAACCCTCCACACTAGTACATCACGGGAACACCCTTGTAACCACTTTAACATCCTCCACACTAGTACATCACGGGAACACCCTTGTAACCACTTTAACACCTCCACACTAGTACATCACGGTAACACCCTTGTAACCACTTTACATCCTCCACACTAGTACATCACGGGAACACCCTTGTAACCACTTTAACATCCTCCACACTAGTACATCACGGGAACACCCTTGTAACCACTTTACATCCTCCACACTAGTACATCACGGGAACACCCTTGTAACCACTTTAACATCCTCCACACTAGTACATCACGGGAACACCCTTGTAACCACTTTAACACCTCCACACTAGTACATCACGGGAACACCCTTGTAACCACTTTAACATCCTCCACACTAGTACATCACGGTAACACCCTTGTAACCACTTTAACATCCTCCACACTAGTACATCACGGGAACACCCTTGTAACCACTTTAACATCCTCCACACTAGTACATCACGGGAACACCCTTGTAACCACTTTTACATCCTCCACACTAGTACATCACGGGAACACCCTTGTAACCACTTTAACATCCTCCACACTAGTACATCACGGGAACACCCTTGTAACCACTTTAACATCCTCCACACTAGTACATCACGGGAACACCCTTGTAACCACTTTTAACATCCTCCACACTAGTACATCACGGGAACACCCTTGTAACCACTTTAACATCCTCCACACTAGTACATCACGGGAACACCCTTGTAACCACTTTTACATCCTCCACACTAGTACATCACGGGAACACCCTTGTAACCACTTTAACACCTCCACACTAGTACATCACGGGAACACCCTTGTAACCACTTTACATCCTCCACACTAGTACATCACGGGAACACCCTTGTAACCACTTTTAACATCCTCCACACTAGTACATCACGGGAACACCCTTGTAACCACTTTACATCCTCCACACTAGTACATCACGGGAACACCCTTGTAACCACTTTACATCCTCCACACTAGTACATCACGGGAACACCCTTGTAACCACTTTAACATCCTCCACACTAGTACATCACGGGAACACCCTTGTAACCACTTTAACATCCTCCACACTAGTACATCACGGTAACACCCTTGTAACCACTTTAACATCCTCCACACTAGTACATCACGGGAACACCCTTGTAACCACTTTAATCCTCCACACTAGTACATCACGGGAACACCCTTGTAACCACTTTAATCCTCCACACTAGTACATCACGGGAACACCCTTGTAACCACTTTAACATCCTCCACACTAGTACATCACGGGAACACCCTTGTAACCACTTTAACATCCTCCACACTAGTACATCACGGAACACCCTTGTAACCACTTTAACATCCTCCACACTAGTACATCCACCCTTGTAACCACTTTTACATCCTCCACACTAGTACATCACGGTAACACCCTTGTAACCACTTTAACATCCTCCACACTAGTACATCACGGGAACACCCTTGTAACCACTTTAACATCCTCCACACTAGTACATCACGGTAACACCCTTGTAACCACTTTAACACCCTCCACACTAGTACATCACGGTAACACCCTTGTAACCACTTTAACATCCTCCACACTAGTACATCACGGGAACACCCTTGTGACCACTTTTACATCCTCCACACTAGTACATCACGGGAACACCCTTGTAACCACTTTAACATCCTCCACACTAGTACATCACGGGAACACCCTTGTAACCACTTAACATCCTCCACACTAGTACATCACGGAACACCCTTGTAACCACTTTTACATCCTCCACACTAGTACATCACGGGAACACCCTTGTAACCACTTTAACATCCTCCACACTAGTACATCACGGGAACACCCTTGTAACCACTTTTACATCCTCCACACTAGTACATCACGGAACACCCTTGTAACCACTTTAACATCCTCCACACTAGTACATCACGGGAACACCCTTGTAACCACTTTAACATCCTCCACACTAGTACATCACGGTAACACCCTTGTAACCACTTTACATCCTCCACACTAGTACATCACGGTAACACCCTTGTAACCACTTTACATCCTCCACACTAGTACATCACGGGAACACCCTTGTAACCACTTTACATCCTCCACACTAGTACATCACGGGAACACCCTTGTAACCACTTTAACATCCTCCACACTAGTACATCACGGGAACACCCTTGTAACCACTTTACATCCTCCACACTAGTACATCACGGGAACACCCTTGTAACCACTTTAACATCCTCCACACTAGTACATCACACACCCTTGTAACCACTTTACATCCTCCACACTAGTACATCACGGGAACACCCTTGTAACCACTTTAACATCCTCCACACTAGTACATCACGGGAACACCCTTGTAACCACTTTAACATCCTCCACACTAGTACATCACGGGAACACCCTTGTAACCACTTTTACATCCTCCACACTAGTACATCACGGGAACACCCTTGTAACCACTTTACATCCTCCACACTAGTACATCACGGGAACACCCTTGTAACCACTTTTACATCCTCCACACTAGTACATCACGGGAACACCCTTGTAACCACTTTTACATCCTCCACACTAGTACATCACGGGAACACCCTTGTAACCACTTTTACATCCTCCACACTAGTACATCACGGGAACACCCTTGTAACCACTTTTACATCCTCCACACTAGTACATCACGGGAACACCCTTGTAACCACTTTACATCCTCCACACTAGTACATCACGGGAACACCCTTGTAACCACTTTACATCCTCCACACTAGTACATCACGGGAACACCCTTGTAACCACTTTACATCCTCCACACTAGTACATCACGGGAACACCCTTGTAACCACTTTAACATCCTCCACACTAGTACATCACGGGAACACCCTTGTAACCACTTTTACATCCTCCACACTAGTACATCACGGGAACACCCTTGTAACCACTTTTACATCCTCCACACTAGTACATCACGGTAACACCCTTGTAACCACTTTAACATCCTCCACACTAGTACATCCACCCTTGTAACCACTTTTACATCCTCCACACTAGTACATCACGGGAACACCCTTGTAACCACTTTTACATCCTCCACACTAGTACATCACGGGAACACCCTTGTAACCACTTTTACATCCCCACACTAGTACATCACGGTAAACCCTTGTAACCACTTTACATCCTCCACACTAGTACATCACACCCTTGTAACCACTTTTACATCCTCCACACTAGTACATCACGGTAACACCCTTGTAACCACTTTAACACCCTCCACACTAGTACATCACGGTAACACCCTTGTAACCACTTTAACACCCTCCACACTAGTACATCACCCTTGTAACCACTTTTACATCCTCCACACTAGTACATCACGGGAACACCCTTGTAACCACTTTTAACACCTCCACACTAGTACATCACGGGAACACCCTTGTAACCACTTTAACACCTCCACACTAGTACATCACGGGAACACCTTGTAACCACTTTTACATCCTCCACACTAGTACATCACGGTAACACCCTTGTAACCACTTTTACATCCTCCACACTAGTACATCACGGGAACACCCTTGTAACCACTTTAACATCCTCCACACTAGTACATCACGGAACACCCTTGTAACCACTGTAACATCCTCCACACTTACATCACGGTAAACCCTTGTAACCACTTTACATCCTCCACACTAGTACATCACGGGAACACCCTTGTAACCACTTTGACATCCTCCACACTAGTACATCACGGAACACCCTTGTAACCACTTTAACATCCTCCACACTAGTACATCACGGTAACACCCTTGTAACCACTTTTACATCCTCCACACTAGTACATCACGGGAACACCCTTGTAACCACTTTTACATCCTCCACACTAGTACATCACGGAAACCTTGTAACCACTTAACATCCTCCACACTAGTACATCACGGGAACACCCTTGTACCACTTTTACATCCTCCACACTAGTACATCACGGGAACACCCTTGTAACCACTTTAACATCCTCCACACTAGTACATCACACACCCTTGTAACCACTTTTAACACCCTCCACACTAGTTACATCACGGAACACCCTTGTAACCACTTTACATCCTCCACACTAGTACATCACGGGAACACCTTGTAACCACTTTAACATCCTCCACACTAGTACATCACGGGAACCCTTGTAACCACTTTAACATCCTCCACACTAGTACCACGGAACACCTTGTAACCACTTTTACATCCTCCACACTAGTACATCACGGTAACACCCTTGTAACCACTTTAACATCCTCCACACTAGTACATACGGAACACCCTTGTAACCACTTTACATCCTCCACACTAGTACATCACGGGAACACCCTTGTAACCACTTTGACATCCTCCACACTAGTACATCACGGTAACACCTTGTAACCACTTTAACACCCTCCACACTAGTACATCACGGTAACACCCTTGTAACCACTTTAACACCCTCACACTAGTACATCACGGGAACACCCTTGTAACCACTTTAACATCCTCCACACTAGTACATCACGGTAACACCTTGTAACCACTTTAAACCCTCCACACTAGTACATCACGGAACACCCTTGTAACCACTTTAACACCCTCCACACTAGTACATCACGGTAACACCCTTGTAACCACTTTAACACCTCCACACTAGTACATCACGGGAACACCCTTGTAACCACTTTAACATCCTCCACACTAGTACATCACGGTAACACCCTTGTAACCACTTTACACCTCCACACTAGTACATCACGGGAACACCCTTGTAACCACTTTAACACCTCCACACTAGTACATTCACGGGAACACCTTGTAACCACTTTAACATCCTCCACACTAGTACATCACGGGAACACCCTTGTAACCACTTAACATCCTCCACACTAGTACATCACGGTAACACCCTTGTAACCACTTTAACATCCTCCACACTAGTACATCACGGGAACACCTTGTAACCACTTTAACATCCTCCACACTAGTACATCACGGAACCCTTGTAACCACTTAACACCCTCCACACTAGTACATCACGGGAACACCCTTGTAACCACTTTAACATCCTCCACACTAGTACATCACGGGAACACCCTTGTAACCACTTTAACACCTCCACACTAGTACATCACGGTACCCTTGTAACCACTTTTACATCCTCCACACTAGTACATCACGGGAAACCCTTGTAACCACTTTAACATCCTCCACACTAGTACATCACGGTAACACCCTTGTAACCACTGTAACATCCTCCACACTAGTACATCACGGGAACACCCTTGTAACCACTTTACATCCTCCACACTAGTACATCACGGGAACACCCTTGTAACCACTTTAACATCCCTCCACACTAGTACATCACGGTAACACCCTTGTAACCACTTTAACATCCTCCACACTAGTAATCACGGTAACACCCTTGTAACCACTTTAAATCCTCCACACTAGTACATCACGGGAACACCCTTGTAACCACTTTAACATCCTCCACACTAGTACATCACGGAACACCCTTGTAACCACTTTAACATCCTCCACACTAGTACATCACGGGAACACCCTTGTAACCACTTTTACATCCTCCACACTAGTACATCACGGAACACCCTTGTAACCACTTTAACATCCTCCACACTAGTACATCACGGGAACACCCTTGTAACCACTTTTACATCCTCCACACTAGTACATCACGGGAACACCCTTGTAACCACTTTAACATCCTCCACACTAGTACATCACGGGAACACCCTTGTAACCACTTTAACATCCTCCACACTAGTACATCACACCCTTGTAACCACTTTAAACACCCTCCACTAGTACATCACGGGAACACCCTTGTAACCACTTTAACATCCTCCACACTAGTACATCACGGGAACACCCTTGTAACCACTTTTACATCCTCCACACTAGTACATCACCCTTGTAACCACTTTACATCCTCCACACTAGTACATCACGGTAACACCCTTGTAACCACTTTACATCCTCCACACTAGTACATCACGGGAACACCCTTGTAACCACTTTACATCCTCCACACTAGTACATCACGGGAACACCCTTGTAACCACTTTGACATCCTCCACACTAGTACATCACGGGAAACACCCTTGTAACCACTTTTAATCCTCCACACTAGTACATCACGGGAACACCCTTGTAACCACTTTACATCCTCCAACTAGTACATCACGGTAACACCCTTGTAACCACTTTAACATCCTCCACACTAGTACATCACGGGAACACCTTGTAACCACTTTTAACATCCTCCACACTAGTACATCACGGTAACACCCTTGTAACCACTTAACATCCTCCACACTAGTACATCACAACACCCTTGTAACCACTTTACATCCTCACACACTAGTTACATCACGGGAACACCCTTGTAACCACTTTAACATCCTCCACACTAGTACATCACGGTAACACCCTAGTAACCACTTTAACATCCTCCACACTAGTACATCCACCCTTGTAACCACTTTGACATCCTCCACACTAGTACATCACGGGAACACCCTTGTAACCACTTTAACATCCTCCACACTAGTACATCACGGTAACACCCTTGTAACCACTTTAACATCCTCCACACTAGTACATCACGGGAACACCCTTGTAACCACTTTGACATCCTCCACACTAGTACATCACGGGAACACCCTTGTAACCACTGTAACATCCCTCCACACTAGTACATCACGGGAACACCCTTGTAACCACTTTACATCCTCCACACTAGTACATCACGGGAACACCTTGTAACCACTTAACATCCCTCACACTAGTACATCACGGGAACACCCTTGTAACCACTGTAACATCCCTCCACACTAGTAATAGGGAACACCCTTGTAACCATTTAACATCCTCCACACTAGTACATCACGGGAACACCTTGTAACCACTTTACACCTCCACACTAGTACATCACGGGAACACCCTTGTAACCACTTTAACACCTCCACACTAGTACATCACGGGAACACCCTTGTAACCACTTTAAACATCCCTCCAACTAGTACATCACGGGAACACCTTGTAAACCACTTTACATCCTCCACACTAGTACATCACGGGAACACCCTTGTAACCACTTTTAACATCCTCCACACTAGTAATCACGGTAACACCCTTGTAACACTTTAACATCTCCACACTAGTACTCACGGGAACACCCTTGTAACCACTTTAATCCTCCACACTAGTACATCACGGGAACACCCTTGTAACCACTTTTACATCCTCCACACTAGTACATCACGGGAACACCCTTGTAACCACTTTAACATCCTCCACACTAGTACATCACGGGAAACCTTGTAACCACTTTTACATCCTCCAACTAGTACATCACGGGAACACCTTGTAACCACTGTAACATCCTCCACACTAGTATCACGGGAACACCCTAGTAACCACTTTAACATCCTCCACACTAGTACATCACGGGAACACCCTTTGTAACCACTGTAACATCCTCACACTAGTCATCAGGGAACACCCTTGTAACCACTGTACATCCTCCACACTAGTACATCACGGGAACACCTTGTAACCACTTTTACATCTCCACACTAGTACATCACGGTAACACCCTTGTAACCACTTTAAACATCTCCAACACTAGTACATCACGGGAACACCCTTGTAACCACTTTACATCCTCCACACTAGTACATCGGTAACACCCTTGTAACCACTTTAACATCCTCCACACTAGTATCACGGGAACACCCTTGTAACCCACTTTACACCCTCCACACTAGTAATCACGGGAACACCCTTGTGACCACTGTACATCCTCCACACTAGTACATCACGGGAACACCCTTGT
>RPFO01002120.1:0-15000 GCA_009746045.1 Mesostigma viride | reverse complement strand
GACGCCTGTGCCCGGCAAATCATTTGTGAGCCCGGAACTGAACAGTCACTGCAAATGTCGAGTATTTATTGCTCCATCCCCACAAAAAAGCGTTCCGGACCTGTTCGAAGCGAAGAGCACTGACAGGGATCGGACCCGAGCCAGATTTGTGTGCGGACCATGATGGCTGGCCTCCCTCACTCCGCAACCTCACTCTGGACGCAGGTTCGAATCCTGTCAGTGCTATTCGCTTCGAACAGTTCCGGAACGCTTTTTTTGGGGGGGTGGAGCAATAGATTTTCGACGTCTGTAGTGACTGTTCAGTTCCCGACTCACATTTGCCGGGCACTGGCGTCATTCCGCGGCGTATCTTTCTGATCTATTCTGTACAGCTGCCGGAACGTCCCGCGGGTGCAACCTAGGACCGTTACTGGACACGGCAAAAATTCAAAATTTTTTTAGGTTGGACCAGTCGTTTCACACCAAACGACTTTTTGCACCAATAGGAGTCGACACTGCGTGTTCAGACTCCCAAGTACTCGGGCACCCACACCTGCCGGGGGAGTACATTGTAATGCTATTCACTAGAACAGTTCCGGATGTAGCGTTAGTGATGATGTTGTACAATATATTTCAATCACGTTTGTCAGAGTGTGCGTTTTTCCGACATGTAGGGCAGGTTGTACAACATTCTGTGCGCCAACCATGTGTACTACATGTATCGATTAGTATCACTACATGTATATTCCGTCATGATCGCAGGATTAGTAACTACTGGGCTACATGTTAGTGTACCCTTACTAGGCTACTATGTAGAACCTTCAGAACCTGATTCTACCTTCCAAAATTCTAATTATGCGCCATGGATCAGTTTTGAAATGTAGAACGAGCCTACGTGGAGGGCATGACATCAGTCCAGCTGGCACCGCCGCGCACCATGACCGAGGGAACACGCCGTCACGTGCATGTAATGCAATGTTTGGAGACGACGGGCATGCATGCATGGTTAATTTTTGGCGGCGAATATTTTCCGCGCCAAAAAAATTCCGCGGTACCCTCCGTACCGTGAAAAGTGGGTGCACGGTGCGCGCACCCCTTGCGGAAGTGGCCATGGCGACTGCTTTTAGACGAAACGTGACAAATCTGGCTCGCGGAAAGCAGAAAAAATGCTCGATTCTTGGAGAAAATTAGTTACTGATTCTAATTTATGGTGGGATAGTTGCGATCTATAATGTCGCGGGCTCTTTTTCTTTACCATCGGCAGGGGGGGTCCGGCCTGAATTTCTGTCGGGATGAATAAAGTATAATTGATGCCTGCAGGTGTGATTGTCGATTGTTGCCAGTTTTGATGGTCCTAATGGAAGCTAGTTTAATGATGTTTCTAAAGCCGTAAAAATTCCCGCTGCTATCTTTACCTTTCCCGTCATTTTGCGGTAAGATAACATTAGGCCTGCGCCATGCGCGCCCGACCTCTCCATGAAAGGGTGGCCTTTCTTGTGCGCCTGGGCACGAATAAATGCCCGTTATGGTACGTTCTTGTATTAAACGTCCTAAGATAGCGCTTTCCTGCTTTCTTACCTCGTTGAGCGTAAGCTTTTTGCCTTCTTTCCGGCCAGATGCAGCCATGAAGTTGCGGGTCCTGGCGCTGCATCGCTGGATTCCTGGATGTTTGCAGTTGTGTTCGAGGAAATTCACGCGGTCTTCCTAAGCAGCGGCATCATTTTCCCCAGACACTGACGAGCTGGCACCTGTCTCCTAAAGAGAGCGGCTCGTGCTTGTTAGAAAGGAGGCAGTGTGCATTTTGCGGGACACAATGCTTTGGTGGCACATGCGTCAGGTAGGCTGTTCCAATGGTCTCTTCACCTTTCCCACTGAGTAAATGTTAGCATTTGTCATGCTAACCAGAGCAGCTAGCCACAGGTTGGCTGGATAAAAAGTCAGCTTATTTTCTCTTTATATACTGCGTGTGTGGTCCTCCACGTGTCCGGCTTGTTGGGCATTTTGGAAGAGGGTTTATAATGTGTTGTTGGGTGGAACAACTTGGTTGTTGGCACAAAATCACACATTATTAGCCTGAGATAGGCATGACATATGCTGCTCAGGCGTGTCGTCCTACCAGCCTTGTTGTTAAGGGTAGACTCACAAGGCTGGCTGTGCCGATGGAGGGGTGGGGCGTGCTAGCCCCCCCCCACACCCACGCATGCATGCTAGCCCACCCCCACACCCACGCATGCATGCTAGCCCCGGCCCCGGCCCCCCCACACCCACGCATGCATGCTAGCCCCCCCCACACCCACGCATGCATGCTAGCCCACACTCACACCCACGCATGCATGCTAGCCCACCCCCACACCCACGCATGCATGCTAGCCCCCCCACACACCCACGCATGCATGCCAGCCCCCCCACACACCCACGCATGCATGACCGCCCCCCCCCACACCCACGCATGCATGCTAGCCCACCCCCACACCCACGCATGCATGCTAGCCCCCCCACACACCCACGCATGGATGCCAGCCCCCACACACACCCACGCATGCATGACAGCCCCCCCACACACCCACGCATGCATGCTAGCCCCCCACACACACCCACGCATGCATGCCAGCCCCCATACACACCCACGCATGCATGCCAGCCCCCCCCCACACTTACGCATGCATGCTAGCCCCCCACACACACCCACGCATGCATGCCAGCCCCCCCCACACCCACGCATGCATGCCAGCCCCCCCCCACACTTACGCATGCATGCTAGCCCCCCACACACACCCACGCATGCATGCCAGCCCCCCCCCACACCCACGCATGCAGGCTAGCCCCCCACACACACCCACGCATGCATGCCAGCCCCCATACACACCCACGCATGCATGCCAGCCCCCCCCCACACTTACGCATGCATGCTAGCCCCCCACACACACCCACGCATGCATGCCAGCCCCCCCCCACACCCACGCATGCATGCCAGCCCCCCCCCACACTTACGCATGCATGCTAGCCCCCCACACACACCCACGCATGCATGCCAGCCCCCCCCACACCCACGCATGCAGGCTAGCCCAACCCCACACCCACGCATGCATGCCAGCCCACCCCCACACCCACACGTGCATGCCAGCCCACCCCCACACCCACGCATGCATGCCAGCCCACCCCCACACCCACGCGTGCATGCCAGCCCACCCCTAGCTTGAGCGTGCTTGTAAAGTTTTTGCATGGTTTATTAAAATGAGTGGAATATGTATTTATTGCATTAAATGTTAATTTTATTGATCATGAATGAAAATGGTCAACATTGCCGAAGTGCCCCTAAATTGCTCAATATTGTGTGCTCAAGAATTCAATGAGGATTGTCATCATGGAAACCCGCACAAATTCACGATTCCGGGCATGCATGTGAAAGTATCAAGAACAATTTTCAATTAAGAATGGTATCTCATTGTTCCATGAATCAATATGACTCCATGTACGTAGACAAGAGTTACGTTAAATAGTGCCGGAACCTTTTGCCGCCTGAGGCAAATCGGTCCGTAACACTATTTTGCCCGGAATAACCACTTCCGAGCACCCAAGTTAATTCGGCCGAATTAACTTGGGTGCTCGGAAGTGGTTATTCCGGGCAAAATAGTGTTCCGGCCCGATTTGCCTCAGTGGGCAAAAGGTTCCGGCACTATTTAACGTAACTAAAACCTGGCCTCGTGGAGGGGGGACGAAGAGCCCGAGACATCCGCCTAGGCCGCTGAGCACGCACCACTAAATGCGCCGGAGCTGCCTCAGTGAGGATTCGAACCCCTGACCTCCAAGGTGCACAGGTTTTAGTTACGTTAAGTAGTGCCGGAACCTTTTGCCGCCTGAGGCAAATCGGTCCGTAACACTATTTTGCCCGGAATAACCACTTCCGAGCACCCAAGTTAATTCGGCCGAATTAACTTGGGTGCTCGGAAGTGGTTATTCCGGGCAAAATAGTGTTCCGGCCCGATTTGCCTCAGTGGGCAAAAGGTTCCGGCACTATTTAACGTAACTAAAACCCGTGCAACTTGGAGGTCAGGGGTTCGAATCCTCACTGAGGCAGCTCCGGCGCATTTAGTGGTGCGTGCTCAGCGGCCTAGGCGGATGTCTCGGGCTCTTCGTCCCCCCTCCACGAGGCCAGGTTTTAGTTACGTTAAATAGTGCCGGAACCTTTTGCCGCCTGAGGCAAATCGGTCCGTAACACTATTTTGCCCGGAATAACCACTTCCGAGCACCCAAGTTAATTCGGCCGAATTAACTTGGGTGCTCGGAAGTGGTTATTCCGGGCAAAATAGTGTTACGGACCGATTTGCCTCAGGCGGCAAAAGGTTCCGGCACTATTTAACGTAACTACAAGCCATGATGACCCCATGGGAGCCTAAATCCTCATCATTAAATACATAAATGCCACCCATGTACGTAGACGGGCCATGATGACACCAATGGAGCCTGAATCCTCATCATTAATTACATAAATGCCAACCATGTACATAGACAAGCCATGATGACACCATGGGAGCCTGAATCCTCATCATTAAATACATAAATGCCAACCATGTACGTAGGCCAGCCATGATGACACTATGGGAGCCTGAATCCTCATCATTAATTTCATACATGCCAACAACACGTAGACGGGCCATAATGACACCACGGGAGCCTGAATCCTCATCATTTATTTTATGAGACATCCATGTACGTAGGCCAGCCATGATGACACCATGGGAGCCTGAATCCTCCACATTTTTTTTCTGAGACATCCATGTACGTAGGCCAGCCATGATGACACCATGGGAGCCTGAATCCTCATCATTAAATACATACATGCCATCCATGTACGTAGACAGGCCATGATGACACCATGGGAGCCTGAATCCTCATCATTAATTACATAAATGCCAACCATGTACGTAGACGGGCCATGATGACACCATGGGAGCCTGAATCCTCATCATTTTTTTTATGAGACATCCATGTACGTAGGCCAGCCATGATGACACCATGGGAGCCTGAATCCTCGTCATTTTTTTTTCTTTGACATCCATATACGTAGACGGGCCATGATGACACCATGGGAGCCTGAATCCTCATCATTAATTACATACATGCCATCCATGTACGTAGACGGGCCATGATGACACCATGGGAGCCTGAATCCTCATCATTTACTATTCCTTGACATCCATGTACGTAGGCCAGCCATGGAGACATTATGGGAGCCTGAATCCTCCTCGTTAATTACATAAATGCCAACCATGTACGTAGACAAGCCATGATGACACCATGGGAGCCTGAATCCTCATCATTTACTATTCCTTGACATCCATGTACGTAGACGGGCCATGATGACACCATGGGAGCCTGAATCCTCATCATTAATTACATGGATGGCATTTATGTATTTAATGATGAGGATTCAGGCTCCCATGGTGTCTCCATGGCTGGCCTACGTACATGGATGTCAAGGAATAGTAAATGATGAGGATTCAGGCTCCCATGGTGTCATCATGGCCTGTCTACGTACATGGATGGCATGTATGTAATTAATGATGAGGATTCAGGCTCCCATGGTGTCATCATGGCTTGTCTACGTACATGGTTGGCATTTATGTAATTAATGAGGAGGATTCAGGCTCCCATGGTGTCATCATGGCTTGTCTACGTACATGGTTGGCATTTATGTAATTAATGATGAGGATTCAGGCTCCCATGGTGTCTCCATGGCTGGCCTACGTACATGGATGTCAAGGAATAGTAAATGAGGAGGATTCAGGCTCCCATGGTGTCATCATGGCCCGTGTACGTACATGGATGGCATGTATGTAATTAATGAGGAGGATTCAGGCTCCCATGGTGTCATCATGGCTGGCCTACGTACATGGATGTCAAAGAAAAAGAAATGATGAGGATTCAGGCTCCCATGGTGTCATCATGGCTGGCCTACGTACATGGATGTCTCATAAAATAAATGATGAGGATTCAGGCTCCCATGGTGTCATCATGGCTTGTCTACCTACATTGTTGGCATGTATGTAATTAATGATGAGGATTCAGGCTCCCATGGTGTCTCCATGGCTGGCCTACGTACATGAATGGCATTTATGTAATTAATGATGAGGATTCAGGCTCCCATGGGGTCATCATGGCTTGTCTACGTACATGGTTGGCATTTATGTAATTAACGAGGAGGATTCAGGCTCCCATGGTGTCTCCATGGCTGGCCTACGTACATGGATGTCAAGGAATAGTAAATGATGAGGATTCAGGCTCCCATGGTGTCATCATGGCCCGTGTACGTACATGGATGGCATGTATGTAATTAATGATGAGGATTCAGGCTCCCATGGTGTCATCATGGCCCGTCTACGTACATGGATGTCAAAGAAAAAAAAATGATGAGGATTCAGGCTCCCATGGTGTCATCATGGCTGGCCTACGTACATGGATGTTTCATAAAAAAAATGATGAGGATTCAGGCTCCCATGGTGTCATCATGGCCCGTCTACGTACATGGTTGGCATTTATGTAATTAATGAAGAGGATTCAGGCTCCCATGGTGTCATCATGGCCCGTCTACGTACATGGATGTCAAGGAATAGTAAATGATGAGGATTCAGGCTCCCATGGGGTCATCATGGCTTGTCTACGTACATGGTTGGCATTTATGTAATTAACGAGGAGGATTCAGGCTCCATTGGTGTCATCATGGCTGGCCTACGTACATGGATGTCAAGGAATAGTAAATGATGAGGATTCAGGCTCCCATGGTGTCATCATGGCTTGTCTACGTACATGGTTGGCATTTATGTAATTAATGAGGAGGATTCAGGCTCCCATGGTGTCTCCATGGCTGGCCTACGTACATGGATGGCATTTATGTATTTAATGATGAGGATTCAGGCTCCCATGGTGTCATCATGGCTTGTCTACCTACATGGTTGGCATTTATGTAACCTGAATCCTCTCATTAAGAAAATGAAGAGGATTCAGGCTCCATTGGTGTCATCATGGCTGGCCTACGTACATGGATGTCAAGGAATAGTAAATGATGAGGATTCAGGCTCCCATGGTGTCATCATGGCCCGTCTACGTACATGGATGTCAAGGAATAGTAAATGATGAGGATTCAGGCTCCCATGGGGTCATCATGGCTTGTCTACGTACATGGTTGGCATTTATGTAATTAACGAGGAGGATTCAGGCTCCATTGGTGTCATCATGGCTGGCCTACGTACATGGATGTCAAGGAATAGTAAATGATGAGGATTCAGGCTCCCATGGTGTCATCATGGCTTGTCTACGTACATGGTTGGCATTTATGTAATTAATGAGGAGGATTCAGGCTCCCATGGTGTCATCATGGCCCGTCTACGTACATGGATGGCATTTATGTAATTAATGATGAGGATTCAGGCTCCCATGGGGTCATCATGGCTTGTCTACGTACATGGTTGGCATTTATGTAATTAATGAGGAGGATTCAGGCTCCCATGGTGTCTCCATGGCTGGCCTACGTACATGGATGTCAAGGAATAGTAAATGATGAGGATTCAGGCTCCCATGGTGTCATCATGGCCTGTCTACGTACATGGATGGCATGTATGTAATTAATGATGAGGATTCAGGCTCCCATGGTGTCATCATGGCTTGTCTACGTACATGGATGGCATGTATGTAATTAATGATGAGGATTCAGGCTCCATTGGTGTCATCATGGCTGGCCTACGTATGTACATGGATGTCAAAGAAAAAAAAAATGATGAGGATTCAGGCTCCCATGGTGTCATCATTGCCCGTGTATGTACATGGTTGGCATTTATGTAATTAATGATGAGGATTCAGGCTCCATTGGTGTCATCATTGCCCGTGTATGTACATGGTTGGCATTTATGTATGTAATTAATGATGAGGATTCAGGCTCCATTGGTGTCATCATGGCTGGCCTACGTATGTACATGGATGTCAAAGAAAAAAAAATGATGAGGATTCAGGCTCCCATGGTGTCATCATGGCCCGTCTACGTACATGGATGTCAAGGAATAGTAAATGATGAGGATTCAGGCTCCCATGGTGTCAGATGTCATGGCCTGTCTACGTACATGGATGGCATGTATGTAATTAATGATGAGAATTCAGGCTCCATTGGTGTCATCATGGCTGGCCTACGTATGTACATGGATGTCAAAGAAAAAAAAATGATGAGGATTCAGGCTCCCATGGTGTCATCATGGCCCGTCTACGTACATGGATGTCAAGGAATAGTAAATGATGAGGATTCAGGCTCCCATGGTGTCATCATGGCCTGTCTACGTACATGGATGGCATGTATGTATTTAATGATGAGGATTCAGGCTCCCATGGTGTCATCATGGCTGGCCTACGTACATGGATGTCTCAGAAAAAAAATGATGAGGATTCAGGCTCCCATGGTGTCATCATGGCTGGCCTACGTACATGGATGTCAAAGAAAAAAAAATGATGAGGATTCAGGCTCCCGTGGTGTCATTATGGCCCGTCTACGTGTTGTTGGCATGTATGAAATTAATGATGAGGATTCAGGCTCCCATAGTGTCATCATGGCTGGCCTACGTACATGGTTGGCATTTATGTAATTAATGATGAGGATTCAGGCTCCCATGGTGTCATCATTGCCCGTGTATGTACATGGTTGGCATTTATGTAATTAATGATGAGGATTCAGGCTCCATTGGTGTCATCATGGCCCGTCTACGTACATGGACCGTGGCATTTATGTATTTAATGATGAGGATTCAGGCTCCCATGGGGTCATTGATGATCATGGCATTTATGTATGTAATTAATGATGAGGATTCAGGCTCCATTGGTGTCATCATGGCTGGCCTACGTACATGGATGTCAAGGAATAGTAAATGATGAGGATTCAGGCTCCCATGGTGTCATCATGGCCCGTCTACGTACATGGATGTCAAGGAATAGTAAATGATGAGGATTCAGGCTCCCATGGGGTCATCATGGCTTGTCTACGTACATGGTTGGCATTTATGTAATTAACGAGGAGGATTCAGGCTCCATTGGTGTCATCATGGCTGGCCTACGTACATGGATGTCAAGGAATAGTAAATGATGAGGATTCAGGCTCCCATGGTGTCATCATGGCTTGTCTACGTACATGGTTGGCATTTATGTAATTAATGAGGAGGATTCAGGCTCCCATGGTGTCATCATGGCCCGTCTACGTACATGGATGGCATTTATGTAATTAATGATGAGGATTCAGGCTCCCATGGGGTCATCATGGCTTGTCTACGTACATGGTTGGCATTTATGTAATTAATGAGGAGGATTCAGGCTCCCATGGTGTCTCCATGGCTGGCCTACGTACATGGATGTCAAGGAATAGTAAATGATGAGGATTCAGGCTCCCATGGTGTCATCATGGCCTGTCTACGTACATGGATGGCATGTATGTAATTAATGATGAGGATTCAGGCTCCCATGGGGTCATCATGGCTTGTCTACGTACATGGATGGCATGTATGTAATTAATGATGAGGATTCAGGCTCCATTGGTGTCATCATGGCTGGCCTACGTATGTACATGGATGTCAAAGAAAAAAAAAATGATGAGGATTCAGGCTCCCATGGTGTCATCATTGCCCGTGTATGTACATGGTTGCCATTTATGTAATTAATGATGAGGATTCAGGCTCCATTGGTGTCATCATTGCCCGTGTATGTACATGGTTGGCATTTATGTATGTAATTAATGATGAGGATTCAGGCTCCATTGGTGTCATCATGGCTGGCCTACGTATGTACATGGATGTCAAAGAAAAAAAAATGATGAGGATTCAGGCTCCCATGGTGTCATCATGGCCCGTCTACGTACATGGATGTCAAGGAATAGTAAATGATGAGGATTCAGGCTCCCATGGTGTCAGATGTCATGGCCTGTCTACGTACATGGATGGCATTTATGTATGTAATTAATGATGAGAATTCAGGCTCCATTGGTGTCATCATGGCTGGCCTACGTATGTACATGGATGTCAAAGAAAAAAAAATGATGAGGATTCAGGCTCCCATGGTGTCATCATGGCCCGTCTACGTACATGGATGTCAAGGAATAGTAAATGATGAGGATTCAGGCTCCCATGGTGTCATCATGGCCTGTCTACGTACATGGATGGCATGTATGTATTAATGATGAGGATTCAGGCTCCCATGGTGTCATCATGGCTGGCCTACGTACATGGATGTCTCAGAAAAAAAATGATGAGGATTCAGGCTCCCATGGTGTCATCATGGCCCGTCTACGTACATGGATGTCAAGAATAGTAAATGATGAGGATTCAGGCTCCCATGGTGTCATCATGGCCTGTCTACGTACATGGATGGCATGTATGTATTAATGATGAGGATTCAGGCTCCCATGGTGTCATCATGGCTGGCCTACGTACATGGATGTCTCAGAAAAAAAATGATGAGGATTCAGGCTCCCATGGTGTCATCATGGCTGGCCTACGTACATGGATGTCAAAGTAAAAAATGATGAGGATTCAGGCTCCCGTGGTGTCATTATGGCCCGTCTACGTGTTGTTGGCATGTATGAAATTAATGATGAGGATTCAGGCTCCCATAGTGTCATCATGGCTGGCCTACGTACATGGTTGGCATTTATGTAATTAATGATGAGGATTCAGGCTCCCATGGTGTCATCATTGCCCGTGTATGTACATGGTTGGCATTTATGTAATTAATGATGAGGATTCAGGCTCCATTGGTGTCATCATGGCCCGTCTACGTACATGGACCGTGGCATTTATGTATTTAATGATGAGGATTCAGGCTCCCATGGGGTCATTGATGATCATGGCATTTTGTATGTAATTAATGATGAGGATTCAGGCTCCATTGGTGTCATCATGGCTGGCCTACGTATGTACATGGATGTCAAAGAAAAAAAATGATGAGGATTCAGGCTCCCATGGTGTCATCATGGCCCGTCTACGTACATGGATGTCAAGGAATAGTAAATGAGGAGGATTCAGGCTCCCATGGTGTCATCATGGCCCGTGTACGTACATGGATGGCATGTATGTAATTAATGAGGAGGATTCAGGCTCCCATGGTGTCATCATGGCTGGCCTACGTACATGGATGTCAAAGAAAAAGAAATGATGAGGATTCAGGCTCCCATGGTGTCATCATGGCTGGCCTACGTACATGGATGTCTCATAAAATAAATGATGAGGATTCAGGCTCCCATGGTGTCATCATGGCTTGTCTACCTACATTGTTGGCATGTATGTAATTAATGATGAGGATTCAGGCTCCCATGGTGTCTCCATGGCTGGCCTACGTACATGAATGGCATTTATGTAATTAATGATGAGGATTCAGGCTCCCATGGTGTCATCATGGCCCGTCTACGTACATGGATGGCATTTATGTAATTAATGATGAGGATTCAGGCTCCCATGGTGTCATCATGGCTTGTCTACGTACATGGTTGGCATTTATGTAATTAATGAGGAGGATTCAGGCTCCCATGGTGTCATCATGGCCCGTCTACTTACATGGATGGCATTTATGTAATTAATGATGAGGATTCAGGCTCCCATGGGGTCATCATGGCTTGTCTACGTACATGGTTGGCATTTATGTAATTAATGAGGAGGATTCAGGCTCCCATGGTGTCTCCATGGCTGGCCTACGTACATGGATGTCAAGGAATAGTAAATGATGAGGATTCAGGCTCCCATGGTGTCATCATGGCTTGTCTACCTACATGGTTGGCATTTATGTCACCTGAATCCTCTCATTAAGAAAATGAAGAGGATTCAGGCTCCATTGGTGTCATCATGGCTGGCCTACGTACATGGATGTCAAGGAATAGTAAATGATGAGGATTCAGGCTCCCATGGTGTCATCATGGCCCGTCTACGTACATGGATGTCAAGGAATAGTAAATGATGAGGATTCAGGCTCCCATGGGGTCATCATGGCTTGTCTACGTACATGGTTGGCATTTATGTAATTAACGAGGAGGATTCAGGCTCCCATGGTGTCATCATGGCCGTCTACGTACATGGATGTCAAGGAATAGTAAATGATGAGGATTCAGGCTCCCATGGTGTCATCATGGCTTGTCTACGTACATGGTTGGCATTTATGTAATTAATGAGGAGGATTCAGGCTCCCATGGTGTCATCATGGCTGGCCTACGTACATGGATGTCAAGGAATAGTAAATGATGAGGATTCAGGCTCCCATGGTGTCATCATGGCCTGTCTACGTACATGGATGGCATGTATGTAATTAATGATGAGGATTCAGGCTCCCATGGTGTCATCATGGCTTGTCTACGTACATGGTTGGCATTTATGTAATTAATGAGGAGGATTCAGGCTCCCATGGTGTCATCATGGCTTGTCTACGTACATGGTTGGCATTTATGTAATTAATGATGAGGATTCAGGCTCCCATGGTGTCTCCATGGCTGGCCTACGTACATGGATGTCAAGGAATAGTAAATGATAAGGATTCAGGCTCCCATGGTGTCATCATGGCCCGTCTACGTACATGGATGGCATTTATGTAATTAATGATGAGGATTCAGGCTCCCATGGGGTCATCATGGCTTGTCTACGTACATGGTTGGCATTTATGTAATTAATGAGGAGGATTCAGGCTCCCATGGTGTCTCCATGGCTGGCCTACGTACATGGATGTCAAGGAATAGTAAATGATGAGGATTCAGGCTCCCATGGTGTCATCATGGCCTGTCTACGTACATGGATGGCATGTATGTAATTAATGATGAGGATTCAGGCTCCCATGGTGTCATCATGGCTTGTCTACGTACATGGTTGGCATTTATGTAATTAATGAGGAGGATTCAGGCTCCCATGGTGTCATCATGGCTTGTCTACGTACATGGTTGGCATTTATGTAATTAATGATGAGGATTCAGGCTCCCATGGTGTCTCCATGGCTGGCCTACGTACATGGATGTCAAGGAATAGTAAATGATGAGGATTCAGGCTCCCATGGTGTCATCATGGCCCGTGTACGTACATGGATGGCATGTATGTAATTAATGAGGAGGATTCAGGCTCCCATGGTGTCATCATGGCTGGCCTACGTACATGGATGTCAAAGAAAAAGAAATGATGAGGATTCAGGCTCCCATGGTGTCATCATGGCTGGCCTACGTACATGGATGTCTCATAAAATAAATGATGAGGATTCAGGCTCCCATGGTGTCATCATGGCTTGTCTACCTACATTGTTGGCATGTATGTAATTAATGATGAGGATTCAGGCTCCCATGGTGTCTCCATGGCTGGCCTACGTACATGAATGGCATTTATGTAATTAATGATGAGGATTCAGGCTCCCATGGTGTCATCATGGCCCGTCTACGTACATGGATGGCATTTATGTAATTAATGATGAGGATTCAGGCTCCCATGGTGTCATCATGGCTTGTCTACGTACATGGTTGGCATTTATGTAATTAATGAGGAGGATTCAGGCTCCCATGGTGTCATCATGGCCCGTCTACTTACATGGATGGCATTTATGTAATTAATGATGAGGATTCAGGCTCCCATGGGGTCATCATGGCTTGTCTACGTACATGGTTGGCATTTATGTAATTAATGAGGAGGATTCAGGCTCCCATGGTGTCTCCATGGCTGGCCTACGTACATGGATGTCAAGGAATAGTAAATGATGAGGATTCAGGCTCCCATGGTGTCATCATGGCCCGTCTACGTACATGGATGGCATTTATGTAATTAATGATGAGGATTCAGGCTCCCATGGGGTCATCATGGCTTGTCTACGTACATGGTTGGCATTTATGTAATTAATGAGGAGGATTCAGGCTCCCATGGTGTCTCCATGGCTGGCCTACGTACATGGATGTCAAGGAATAGTAAATGATGAGGATTCAGGCTCCCATGGTGTCATCATGGCCTGTCTACGTACATGGATGGCATGTATGTAATTAATGATGAGGATTCAGGCTCCCATGGGGTCATCATGGCTTGTCTACGTACATGGATGGCATGTATGTAATTAATGATGAGGATTCAGGCTCCATTGGTGTCATCATGGCTGGCCTACGTATGTACATGGATGTCAAAGAAAAAAAAATGATGAGGATTCAGGCTCCCATGGTGTCATCATTGCCCGTGTATGTACATGGTTGCCATTTATGTAATTAATGATGAGGATTCAGGCTCCATTGGTGTCATCATTGCCCGTGTATGTACATGGTTGGCATTTATGTATGTAATTAATGATGAGGATTCAGGCTCCATTGGTGTCATCATGGCTGGCCTACGTATGTACATGGATGTCAAAGAAAAAAAAATGATGAGGATTCAGGCTCCCATGGTGTCATCATGGCCCGTCTACGTACATGGATGTCAAGGAATAGTAAATGATGAGGATTCAGGCTCCCATGGTGTCAGATGTCATGGCCTGTCTACGTACATGGATGGCATGTATGTAATTAATGATGAGAATTCAGGCTCCATTGGTGTCATCATGGCTGGCCTACGTATGTACATGGATGTCAAAGAAAAAAAAATGATGAGGATTCAGGCTCCCATGGTGTCATCATGGCCCGTCTACGTACATGGATGTCAAGGAATAGTAAATGATGAGGATTCAGGCTCCCATGGTGTCATCATGGCCTGTCTACGTACATGGATGGCATGTATGTATTTAATGATGAGGATTCAGGCTCCCATGGTGTCATCATGGCTGGCCTACGTACATGGATGTCTCAGAAAAAAAATGATGAGGATTCAGGCTCCCATGGTGTCATCATGGCTGGCCTACGTACATGGATGTCAAAGAAAAAAAATGATGAGGATTCAGGCTCCCGTGGTGTCATTATGGCCCGTCTACGTGTTGTTGGCATGTATGAAATTAATGATGAGGATTCAGGCTCCCATAGTGTCATCATGGCTGGCCTACGTACATGGTTGGCATTTATGTAATTAA
>RPFO01000437.1:0-18762 GCA_009746045.1 Mesostigma viride | reverse complement strand
AGGCTCTATCAAATCCTGCTTCTAATATAGACTAGAAATCTGTTTAGTTCTTTAACTCGGTAGGGCCCATTCTATACATCGGAGAGTGCGTAGGAACTGCACCGTCCTTGATAACTACACGGTGTAAAACGAACGAGGAGGATAAGAAGGAGTCTTTTCTTCAAATACTTTTGAGGAATCTATCACAGCCATGTATCTTACTATTTCATTTTCAGTAAATCCTACTCCTATTGTATCCACTGTATTTACATCTATATCCACACTATTGTTAGTGCTAGGTATCTGTTGTACTTCTAACTGAAGGAACATACATAATAGGTATCCATTTTGCTTTAATTCAGAACGTAATTCGTCATTTGACATTATTACTTCAGGTATAGGTCTTACAGGAGGATCAACAGGTGTAGGAGGAGTAATATCTACCAAGGATAAATTTTCCAATCTATAATGACGTTCAGGTACCCAGTAAGAGCTATCTGGAAACCAAATGACCATGGTATCATAATTAATAGTAATCTTATTATCCTGGTGCCAATCTAATCCTAGTAATACATCAGCGGTAGTGATAGGGCCTATAGTGGCCGTCAGGTTGACAGTACGTCCTTGTATAACCATGGGAAGGGACACCGTACCCGGGGAATGACTGGTGCGACCATCAGCATAATGAACAGTAACGGGTTTGGTGTGAGGGGTAGGGACTAGTCCTAAACGTCTAACTAGGGCCTCGCTCACAAAGGAGCTAGCCGCACCGCTATCTACCAACACAGAGACATTCAAGAGTTCATCAGCATGCAAGAAGGGGTCTACAACAGTGTGAGGGACGGTTAAACACCATTCAAGAACATAAGAGGACGCACACGTAGTGGTAGGGATGATTCAGCTCCTACAGAGGTTATAAAAAGGCAAGCAAAAATTAATATCTGGGGTACTATCTAAGGACCTGTCCAGGTTACCCCCGGCTGACAGGCCTACTGTTTCCCCTCCCCCCCAAATCCATAGGAACGAACCCCGAAGAAGACCCTGGCGGAAAAGCCACTGCTGGAGGGTCACGAGGGATTGAAGAGGGTGCGGGAGCCTGATTATCATAGGGGAACCCTGGGGATCCTGTCTGCACAGCATTCAGCCTACTAGGGGTAGCTGAAGGAATGTGTCCTGAAGTGGGACGAATAGGAGCACGCTGAGGGGTACGAGGAGGGCGAGCGTCGGGATGAGGGGAGCACCCGAAAGGAACTTGGGGCATTCACGTTTAAGGTGACCTACTTCCTTACAATGATAGCAGGTAATATGAGAGACATCCAGAGCTGAAAGGTCAGTCACACAGATATCTAATTCTTCTACATAGGAGTTTTCCTCCTCAGGGGTAAGGCTTATATTATTAATACGGGAACGGGTAGGAAGAGAAGGTGTGGAGAAAATCTGCTACTCGTAAAAGATGCTGACGCACATGCTTGAGGGGCAGGTCAGTAAAACGGTAGGCAGAGAACTGGCGCTTGACTTCACGCAATAAGGGTCTACTGAGGCCCTGAAGGAAGCGAGCACGTACTTCTGCACCCGACAAATCCCTAATTCGTACCATCTGAGCATCAAACTCTTTCATATATTCTTTGAAGGACTTGGTACCCTGCTGCAAGGTGCCAAAGGATAATCTATCCTGCCAATCTGCATCGGGAGGGACTAAATGGTTCTCTAAACGCTTGAACAATTCTGCTACAGAGTTTGGGTAGGCATGAGAGGCAAGAGACTCACACTGGATGAGGTTAGCAAGTTCAGGAGTAATGCAGGTAGTAAGATAATGAGGAACTAGTACAGCATCAGAGAGGCGCCACCTATTGTGGTTCTGCCAGGACTCTGTGTTCTGGGTGAGCAACATAATGAAGGTGAAAAACTGTTGAGGGGTAGACTTGACATCCAGCTTAGGAAGGTTGGCAAAGAGGGGAAGAGCAGGAGGCTTAGGGGGATTAGAAGAATCAGTTTTTCCCATAGGGCCACTATCTTCCACTGCTACATAAGCGGGATAGAAGGAAGGGATAGGAAAAGTCTTGGGTAGGGGTCTGGAGGGAGCCACCGTTTCCGGATGGTGCCCATAGGAGAAGGGGACAGTATATTGCTCACGAAGAGAGGAATAGGCAAAATGATCATAATTCCTATCATCTAGGGGCATGGTACTGAAATCATTATTAACTTCTAAATCAGCCACACGGGTAGGAACCTGGGCAGCCTCATAGGCCGTCTCAGGGTAGGACCAGGAAGCAGGTGGGAAAAAGGGGACTGCACTAGGGGCCCAGAAGGGCCGACAGGGGCCGAGGTACGACCCGTGTTAATAGCAGGCATTGAAGGCACAGGGTGGGAAGGAGGCCTAGGAGCATTGTTAGTGTGTGAGGACCTGCTGGAGGGGTGAGCCAAGGTTGCAGAAGGGGCAGGGGCCTGGTTCACAACGAAAGAAGGTTCCTCACTAAATCTGACTTGGGAAATACGTTGTTCATAGGTAGGTGGGGTAATTGAGGGACGACGGCGACCACCAGCAGCAGGAGAAGGCGGTGAGGTACGCAGAATACCTTGAGGAGTGAGATGGTGTACCGTTTCCAAGGAGTCCCGTCGGTTACCACGAGTATTGTTATTGTTAATGTTATTAGTATTATTATTATTATTATTATTGGTAGGTATAGGCGACATATCTCCACCCACTGGATCCATCTTTAATTACGTAAAGGAATAGGAATCAAAAGAAGAAAGCAACAAAAGAAAAAGGAAAAACCTTGAAGGTCTGCAGCAGGAACAAAATTAAAATCAATCCTTTTTAACAACAGTAATGGATAGGGAACCGAATTCCAAGGTGAGAGGAGTATCTAAGCTAGAAGAGGATGCAGCCCTCTTAGGGGGAGACGAAGGAGGGGTAGCAAAATCTAGAGCTTCTACAGGAGGGCGACCATGAGGAGTAGAACGTACGTGTAGGCCTAGATCTGATACGCTATGGTCTATAAGGAATTGTTGAGCTTCCTCGAAGGTAACAAATTTCTTATACCTAATTACATTATATGTACGGTTTTGCACTATCTTCCTAGCATCTGACCAAGAGAGGAAAATGGCTGACCATTGAGGGGTAATAACCACGTAATACTTAGCTAAACTATTATCACTAGATGAATGGGAAGGCGCAGTAAAAACACGACGTTGACTCATGATAACTCACCTGGCGTGTCTTGTGATGTCAAGCTAGACGAGGTAGGGGTAGGCGACTTAGCTTGACGATCTGGATCACCGAAAGAAGAAGGAGGGCGGGAGTTTCCAGCTCTCGTCCTAAGTCAGCGGCCGGATATCCCAGCGCTCGTCCTAACACAGCGCCCCGTAACTCTGCGGGTGCGGCCGTCTAATAAAGCAGCAGCACAAGGAAAAAGGTGTAGGTACGGCGACGCTAATCGTCTCCGAACAGTAATACTCCCCGATCTAAGGCAGGAAACAACCGTAAGCAGGAAAACAAGGCGAAGGACAGGCTAACTACGAAAGGATTTATCCGCTGTGAGCAGGTCTAGCTTCTAGGTAAAGCGTGTCCCGAAACGGGCAGCACGACGCTCCTAGCTTGAAGGCGACCCGCCCATTACCTATCAAGGAAGTGTCGACTTCTTGTTCCTGGACGCGGAAGGGGTCTTGAAAAGGTGTATGTGGCAAGGGATAGTCGTCTCGTTCACTACCTACTGAAGTTCCTCCGGAACCATTGTTACGCCGCGGATATCTACCTCCACCTCTACCTCTAATGGGCCTGATACTACCTAAACTGGTCAGGCCTCCTCTACTTAACCCTCTGGCGAAAGACGAACGTGACGGAGCTGATCTCAATGCATTAACGTAAGTGTTGCTATAATACGCCATACAACCATTTACCAAACCCGTTTACTCCAGGAATAGAGGAAGGAAACACAACTACACTGCCGTGACCCAAGCCTAAATGTGTCAATTCACTTAACACACGCCGAGTGACCACACAAGGAGTGGAACGTGCATAAATGGTCACCAACGGTCCAACAGGCTCGGGCCGACCTGGCCCTCGCCTGCAGAACCACAGAAACACAGGCAGGTGCACAGATGCACGCCGGTCCACTACATTCTACAAAAGGATAAGGACCACTAATATAGTACGCGGCGCGGCGCCCAAAGGCACCCAATATACCAAAGTACTGTTACGGGGACAATCATGTCCAAACTAGAACTGCACGTAACCTAGGAACAACCGAGGCCAAGGACCTAATTTACGTCCGTAACTACAACGAATTGTTACGCGACGTAACACCCGCACCTTCAAAGAACAGCTAGTAGAGGACATGGGGGGCCTAGGCCTCTCCGTGATTTGGAAGAAGATGATGGACAAGGCCAAGTGGGCCCAGGTCATAGAGGACAACGAGCCCCCCCCAGTGGGGAAGCGCCCGCGTGTGCAATCCCGCGGGAGGCACGCTAGATAGCTCCCCCTAGGGCAGCGTGCGGCTGCCTAGATAGATGTTGTAGTTAGAATGTTGTTAGATAGATGTAGTATGTAGCCAATGTAGATAGATTAGACCGGTAGGAATGTGTGCACCCATCCATCCATCCATCCATCGGGGTTAATGCTCCTTGACTCCCCAACGGGAGCACGAGTCTAATTAATTAATTAATTAATGCTCTCTTGGTGCGTGTACATGCCTAGCGATGGTGTCAACTGCTATGCGCACGCTGGCAAGGCTGGCCATGCTGAGGGCAGGGGAGGGCAGATGAGGTGCCTAGCCTTTTCTTATGTTGTATGATTGAGTTGGGCATCTTTTTTGGCTTCTTGGATGGAAAACATGAGTGTCTAGTGTTACGTCGCGTAACAATTCGTTGTAGTTACGGACGTAAATTAGGTCCATGGCCTCGGTTGTTCCTAGGTTACGTGCAGTTCTAGTTTGGACATGATTGTCCCCGTAACAGTACTGTGGTATATTGGGTGCCTTTGGGCGCCGCGCCGCGTACTATATTAGTGGTCCTTATCCTTTTGTAGAATGTAGTGGACCGGCGTGCATCTGTGCACCTGCCTGTGTTTCTGTGGTTCTGCAGGCGAGGGCCAGGTCGGCCCGAGCCTGTTGGACCGTTGGTGACCATTTATGCACGTTCCACTCCTTGTGTGGTCACTCGGCGTGTGTTAAGTGAATTGACACATTTAGGCTTGGGTCACGGCAGTGTAGTTGTGTTTCCTTCCTCTATTCCTGGAGTAAACGGGTTTTGGTAAATGGTTGTATGGCGTATTATAGCAACACTTACGTTAATGCATTGAGATCAGCTCCGTCACGTTCGTCTTTCGCCAGAGGGTTAAGTAGAGGAGGCCTGACCAGTTTAGGTAGTATCAGGCCCATTAGAGGTAGAGGTGGAGGTAGATATCCGCGGCGTAACAATGGTTCCGGAGGAACTTCAGTAGGTAGTGAACGAGACGACTATCCCTTGCCACATACACCTTTTCAAGACCCCTTCCGCGTCCAGGAACAAGAAGTCGACACTTCCTTGATAGGTAATGGGCGGGTCGCCTTCAAGCTAGGAGCGTCGTGCTGCCCGTTTCGGGACACGCTTTACCTAGAAGCTAGACCTGCTCACAGCGGATAAATCCTTTCGTAGTTAGCCTGTCCTTCGCCTTGTTTTCCTGCTTACGGTTGTTTCCTGCCTTAGATCGGGGAGTATTACTGTTCGGAGACGATTAGCGTCGCCGTACCTACACCTTTTTCCTTGTGCTGCTGCTTTATTAGACGGCCGCACCCGCAGAGTTACGGGGCGCTGTGTTAGGACGAGCGCTGGGATATCCGGCCGCTGACTTAGGACGAGAGCTGGAAACTCCCGCCCTCCTTCTTCTTTCGGTGATCCAGATCGTCAAGCTAAGTCGCCTACCCCTACCTCGTCTAGCTTGACATCACAAGACACGCCAGGTGAGTTATCATGAGTCAACGTCGTGTTTTTACTGCGCCTTCCCATTCATCTAGTGATAATAGTTTAGCTAAGTATTACGTGTTATTACCCCTCAATGGTCAGCCATTTTCCTCTCTTGGTCAGATGCTAGGAAGATAGTGCAAAACCGTACATATAATGTAATTAGGTATAAGAAATTTGTTACCTTCGAGGAAGCTCAACAATTCCTTATAGACCATAGCGTATCAGATCTAGGCCTACACGTACGTTCTACTCCTCATGGTCGCCCTCCTGTAGAAGCTCTAGATTTTGCTACCCCTCCTTCGTCTCCCCCTAAGAGGGCTGCATCCTCTTCTAGCTTAGATACTCCTCTCACCTTGGAATTCGGTTCCCTATCCATTACTGTTGTTAAAAAGGACTGATTTAAATTGTTCCTTTCTGTTAAACCATTAAAATCTTTTCCTTTTCTTTCCTTGCCTTATATTAGGCCTTGTCCTTTATCCTTGCTGCTTTCAGTTAGATTTTTGATCATTTACTTAAACAAAAATGGATCCAATGGGTGGTAACCTGTCGCCTATACCTACCAATACTCCTACTACCAATAATAATAATAATACTACTACTAATAACATTAACAACAATCGTGGTAACCGACGGGACTCCTTGGAAACGGTACACCATCTCACTCCTCAAGGTATTCTGCGTACCTCACCGCCTTCTCCTGCTGCTGGTGGTCGCCGTCGTCCCTCAATTACCCCCTACCTATGAACAACGTATTTCCCAAGTCAGATTTAGTGAGGACCTTCTTTCGTTGTGAACCAGGCCCCTGCCCCTCTGCAACCTTGGCTCACCCTCCAGCAGGTCCTCACACACTAACAATGCTTAGGCCTCCTTCCCACCCTGTGCCTTCAATGCCTGCTATTAACACGGGTCGTACCTCGCCCCTGTCGGCCCTTCTGGGCGCCCTAGTGCAGTCCCTTTTTCCCACCTGCTTCCTGGTCCTACCCTGAGACGGCCTATGAGGCTGCCCAGGTTCCTACCCGTGTGGCTGATTTAGAAGTTAATAATGATTTCAGTACCATGCCCTAGATGATAGGAATTATGATCATTTTGCCTATTCCTCTCTTCGTGAGCAATATACTGTCCCCTTCTCTATGGGCACCATCCGAAACGGTGGCTCCCTCTAGACCCCTACCCAAGACTTTTCCTATCCTTCCTTCTATCCCGCTTATGTAGCAGTGGAAGATAGTGGCCCTATGGGAAAAACTGATCTTCTAATCCCCCTAAGCCTCCTGCTCTTCCCCTCTTTGCCAACCTTCCTAAGCTGGATGTCAAGTCTACCCCTCAACAGTTTTTCACCTTCATTATGTTGCTCACAGAACACAGAGTCCTGGCAGAACACAATAGGTGGCGCTCTGATGCTGTACTAGTTCCTCATATCTTACTACCTGCATTACTCCTGAACTTGCTAACCTCATCAGTGTGAGTCTTGCCTCTCATGCCTACCCAACTCTGTAGCAGAATTGTTCAAGCGTTTAGAGAACCATTTAGTCCCTCCCGATGCAGATTGGCAGGATAGATTATCCTTTGGCACCTTGCAGCAGGGTACCAAGTCCTTCAAAGAATATATGAAAGAGTTTGATGCTCAGATGGTACGAATTAGGGATCTGTCGGGTGCAGAAGTGCGTGCCCTTCCTTCAGGGCCTCAGTAGACCCCTATTGCGTGAAGTCAAACGCCAGTTCTCTGCCTACCGTTTTACTGACCTGCCCCTCAAGCATGTGCGCCAGCATCTTTTACGTGTAGCAGATTTCTTCTCCACGCCTTCTCTTCCTACCCGTTCCCGTATTAATAATATTATCCTTACCCCTGAGGAGGAGAACTCCTATGTAGAAGAATTAGATATCTGTGTGACTGACCTTTCAGCTCTGGATGTCTCTCATATTACCTGCTATCATTGTAAGGAAGTAGGTCATCTTAAACGTGAGTGCCCCAAGTTCCTTTCGGGTGCTCCCCCTCATCCCGACGCTCGCCCTCCTCGTACCCCTCAGCGTGCTCCTATTCGTCCCACTTCAGGACGCATTCCTTCAGCTACCCCTAGTAGGCTGAATGCTGTGCAGACAGGATCCCCAGGGTTCCCCTATGATAATCAGGCTCCCGCACCCTCTTCAATCCCTCGTGACCCTCCAGCAGTGGCTTTTCCGCCAGGGTCTTCTTCGGGGTTCGTTCCTATGGATTTGGGGGGGGAGGGGGAACAGTAGGCCTGTCAGCCGGGGGTAACCTGGACAGGTCCTTAGATAGTACCCCAGATATTAATTTTTGCTGCCTGTTTTTATAACCTCTGTAGGAGCTGAATCTCCCTACCACTACGTGTGCGTCCTCTTATGTTCTTAATGGTGGTTTAACCGTCCCTCACACTGTTGTAGACCCCTTCTTGCATGCTGATGAACTCTTGAATGTCTCTGTGTTGGTAGATAGCGGTGCGGCTAGCTCCTTTGTGAGCGAGGCCCTAGTTAGACGTTTAGGACTAGTCCCTACCCCTCACACCAAACCCGTTACTGTTCATTATGCTGATGGTCGCACCAGTCATTCCCCGGGTACGGTGTCCCTTCCCATGGTTATACAAGGACGTACTGTCAACCTGACGGCCACTATAGGCCCTATCACTACCGCTGATGTATTACTAGGATTAGATTGGCACCAGGATAATAAGATTACTATTAATTATGATACCATGGTCATTTGGTTTCCAGATAGCTCTTACTGGGTACCTGAACGTCATTATAGATTGGAAAATTTATCCTTGGTAGATATTACTCCTCCTACACCTGTTGATCCTCCTGTAAGACCTATACCTGAAGTAATAATGTCAAATGACGAATTACGTTCTGAATTAAAGCAAAATGGATACCTATTATGTATGTTCCTTCAGTTAGAAGTACAACAGATACCTATCACTAACAATAGTGTGGATATAGATGTAAATACAGTGGATACAATAGGAGTAGGATTTACTGAAAATGAAATAGTAAGATACATGGCTGTGATAGATTCCTCAAAAGTATTTGAAGAAAAGACTCCTTCTTATCCTCCTCCTCGTTCTGTTTTACACCGTGTAGTTATCAAGGACGGTGCAGTTCCTACGCACTCTCCGATGTATAGAATGGGCCCTACCGAGTTAAAGGAACTAAAACAGATTTTAGTGTCATTATTAGAAGCAGGATTGATAGAGCCTAGTAACTCCCCCTACTCAGCTGGTGTCCTGTTAGTTCCTAAGCCAAATGGCAAGTTTCGCCTAGTTACTGATTATAGGAAGTTGAATGATATTACTGTGAAATCTAAATACCCTCTACCTCGTATTGACGATATATTTAATAAGGTTAAAGGTTCCACTTGTTTCACAGTACTGGATTGTGCGGATGGTTTTTGGCAGTTGCGGATAGCTCCTGAGGATTGCCATAAAACCGCCTTTGCTACCCCTTTTGGTCATTACCAGTTTAGAGTAGCGGCTATGGGACTCTGTAACTCGCCTGCCTCTTTTCAAATGTTAATGAATGAAGTGCTTAGACCTGTTATGGGAAATTCTCATCTTCCTCAGGTGTCCTCTGATCTAAAGGATCCCTCCTTCTCCTCTGTTTCTTTATCTGAGCATGACCGTTCTTGTGCTCAAGCTTACTTAGATGATATTCTTATTTACTCTCCTGATTTTGAAACGCACCTACGTGATTTAAAGAAAGTATTAGAAATAATGGCTGAAAATTCTTTGTGGGCGCGCCGTGCTAAAGTGCGTTCGGGTAGGAGTGTCCCATTTTTAGGGCACGTTCTGTCAGATGCCGGGGTCGCTACCGACCCGGATAAAACTAAGTCAATTCAGGAATGGCCTACTCCTACCGACGTTAAAGGTGTACGTAGTTTCCTAGGAATTGCTTCTTACTATAGGCGTTTTATCCCGCGTTTCGCCACTATAGCAGCCCCTATTAATCATTTATTAAAGAAGGATATCCCCTTTGTTTGGAGTAGTGAGTGTCAGTCTGCTTTTCAGTGCCTAAAATCCCTACTCCTTTCCCCTCCTGTACTCATCCTACCGGATACTACTAAACCCTTTGTTGTGGCTACAGATGCTAGTAAAGTAGCTATAGGTGGTGTCCTTCTCCAGGATCAGGGTCAGGGCTTACAGCCAATTGAATATATCTCTAGGACAATGCTCCCTGCGGAGCGTAACTATCCCGTCCACCAGCAGGAACTCTTAGCTGTGGTGTATTGTTGCCACGCGTGGCAGCACTTCCTTAAAGGTGCTCAATTTGATGTCTGCCTGAATGAACCCTGTGAGCTAGATCCTTATAGGTTAGTTATCCAAACGGATCATCGTCCCCTTACCCATCTTCTCTCCCAACCCAACCTTACCCCTCGGCAAGCGCGCTGGATGGAATCTTTTATCACAGTTTTCCCCTTTTAAACTGTCAGTATTCAACTGTAGATAACATAGTACCAGATGCACTTCTCTTTCATGCAGAATATTCCTTCTTTGAGGATTATGTTCTCAATATTACTAGGTCCTACTCTAGGGTCAACAGGTGTAGGAGGAGTAATATCTACCAAGGATAAATTTTCCAATCTATAATGACGTTCAGGTACCCAGTAAGAGCTATCTGGAAACCAAATGACCATGGTATCATAATTAATAGTAATCTTATTATCCTGGTGCCAATCTAATCCTAGTAATACATCAGCGGTAGTGATAGGGCCTATAGTGGCCGTCAGGTTGACAGTACGTCCTTGTATAACCATGGGAAGGGACACCGTACCCGGGGAATGACTGGTGCGACCATCAGCATAATGAACAGTAACGGGTTTGGTGTGAGGGGTAGGGACTAGTCCTAAACGTCTAACTAGGGCCTCGCTCACAAAGGAGCTAGCCGCACCGCTATCTACCAACACAGAGACATTCAAGAGTTCATCAGCATGCAAGAAGGGGTCTACAACAGTGTGAGGGACGGTTAAACCACCATTCAAGAACATAAGAGGACGCACACGTAGTGGTAGGGATGATTCAGCTCCTACAGAGGTTATAAAAACAGGCAAGCAAAAATTAATATCTGGGGTACTATCTAAGGACCTGTCCAGGTTACCCCCGGCTGACAGGCCTACTGTTTCCCCTCCCCCCCCAAATCCATAGGAACGAACCCCGAAGAAGACCCTGGCGGAAAAGCCACTGCTGGAGGGTCACGAGGGATTGAAGAGGGTGCGGGAGCCTGATTATCATAGGGGAACCCTGGGGATCCTGTCTGCACAGCATTCAGCCTACTAGGGGTAGCTGAAGGAATGTGTCCTGAAGTGGGACGAATAGGAGCACGCTGAGGGGTACGAGGAGGGCGAGCGTCGGGATGAGGGGGAGCACCCGAAAGGAACTTGGGGCATTCACGTTTAAGGTGACCTACTTCCTTACAATGATAGCAGGTAATATGAGAGACATCCAGAGCTGAAAGGTCAGTCACACAGATATCTAATTCTTCTACATAGGAGTTTTCCTCCTCAGGGGTAAGGCTTATATTATTAATACGGGAACGGGTAGGAAGAGAAGGTGTGGAGAAGAAATCTGCTACTCGTAAAAGATGCTGACGCACATGCTTGAGGGGCAGGTCAGTAAAACGGTAGGCAGAGAACTGGCGCTTGACTTCACGCAATAAGGGTCTACTGAGGCCCTGAAGGAAGCGAGCACGTACTTCTGCACCCGACAAATCCCTAATTCGTACCATCTGAGCATCAAACTCTTTCATATATTCTTTGAAGGACTTGGTACCCTGCTGCAAGGTGCCAAAGGATAATCTATCCTGCCAATCTGCATCGGGAGGGACTAAATGGTTCTCTAAACGCTTGAACAATTCTGCTACAGAGTTTGGGTAGGCATGAGAGGCAAGAGACTCACACTGGATGAGGTTAGCAAGTTCAGGAGTAATGCAGGTAGTAAGATAATGAGGAACTAGTACAGCATCAGAGAGGCGCCACCTATTGTGGTTCTGCCAGGACTCTGTGTTCTGGGTGAGCAACATAATGAAGGTGAAAAACTGTTGAGGGGTAGACTTGACATCCAGCTTAGGAAGGTTGGCAAAGAGGGGAAGAGCAGGAGGCTTAGGGGGATTAGAAGAATCAGTTTTTCCCATAGGGCCACTATCTTCCACTGCTACATAAGCGGGATAGAAGGAAGGGATAGGAAAAGTCTTGGGTAGGGGTCTGGAGGGAGCCACCGTTTCCGGATGGTGCCCATAGGAGAAGGGGACAGTATATTGCTCACGAAGAGAGGAATAGGCAAAATGATCATAATTCCTATCATCTAGGGGCATGGTACTGAAATCATTATTAACTTCTAAATCAGCCACACGGGTAGGAACCTGGGCAGCCTCATAGGCCGTCTCAGGGTAGGACCAGGAAGCAGGTGGGAAAAAGGGGACTGCACTAGGGCGCCCAGAAGGGCCGACAGGGGCCGAGGTACGACCCGTGTTAATAGCAGGCATTGAAGGCACAGGGTGGGAAGGAGGCCTAGGAGCATTGTTAGTGTGTGAGGACCTGCTGGAGGGGTGAGCCAAGGTTGCAGAAGGGGCAGGGGCCTGGTTCACAACGAAAGAAGGTTCCTCACTAAATCTGACTTGGGAAATACGTTGTTCATAGGTAGGTGGGGTAATTGAGGGACGACGGCGACCACCAGCAGCAGGAGAAGGCGGTGAGGTACGCAGAATACCTTGAGGAGTGAGATGGTGTACCGTTTCCAAGGAGTCCCGTCGGTTACCACGAGTATTGTTATTGTTAATGTTATTAGTAGTATTATTATTATTATTATTGGTAGGTATAGGCGACATATCTCCACCCACTGGATCCATCTTTAATTACGTAAAGGAATAGGAATCAAAAGAAGAAAGCAACAAAAGAAAAAGGAAAAACCTTGAAGGTCTGCAGCAGGAACAAAATTAAAATCAATCCTTTTTAACAACAGTAATGGATAGGGAACCGAATTCCAAGGTGAGAGGAGTATCTAAGCTAGAAGAGGATGCAGCCCTCTTAGGGGGAGACGAAGGAGGGGTAGCAAAATCTAGAGCTTCTACAGGAGGGCGACCATGAGGAGTAGAACGTACGTGTAGGCCTAGATCTGATACGCTATGGTCTATAAGGAATTGTTGAGCTTCCTCGAAGGTAACAAATTTCTTATACCTAATTACATTATATGTACGGTTTTGCACTATCTTCCTAGCATCTGACCAAGAGAGGAAAATGGCTGACCATTGAGGGGTAATAACCACGTAATACTTAGCTAAACTATTATCACTAGATGAATGGGAAGGCGCAGTAAAAACACGACGTTGACTCATGATAACTCACCTGGCGTGTCTTGTGATGTCAAGCTAGACGAGGTAGGGGTAGGCGACTTAGCTTGACGATCTGGATCACCGAAAGAAGAAGGAGGGCGGGAGTTTCCAGCTCTCGTCCTAAGTCAGCGGCCGGATATCCCAGCGCTCGTCCTAACACAGCGCCCCGTAACTCTGCGGGTGCGGCCGTCTAATAAAGCAGCAGCACAAGGAAAAAGGTGTAGGTACGGCGACGCTAATCGTCTCCGAACAGTAATACTCCCCGATCTAAGGCAGGAAACAACCGTAAGCAGGAAAACAAGGCGAAGGACAGGCTAACTACGAAAGGATTTATCCGCTGTGAGCAGGTCTAGCTTCTAGGTAAAGCGTGTCCCGAAACGGGCAGCACGACGCTCCTAGCTTGAAGGCGACCCGCCCATTACCTATCAAGGAAGTGTCGACTTCTTGTTCCTGGACGCGGAAGGGGTCTTGAAAAGGTGTATGTGGCAAGGGATAGTCGTCTCGTTCACTACCTACTGAAGTTCCTCCGGAACCATTGTTACGCCGCGGATATCTACCTCCACCTCTACCTCTAATGGGCCTGATACTACCTAAACTGGTCAGGCCTCCTCTACTTAACCCTCTGGCGAAAGACGAACGTGACGGAGCTGATCTCAATGCATTAACGTAAGTGTTGCTATAATACGCCATACAACCATTTACCAAAACCCGTTTACTCCAGGAATAGAGGAAGGAAACACAACTACACTGCCGTGACCCAAGCCTAAATGTGTCAATTCACTTAACACACGCCGAGTGACCACACAAGGAGTGGAACGTGCATAAATGGTCACCAACGGTCCAACAGGCTCGGGCCGACCTGGCCCTCGCCTGCAGAACCACAGAAACACAGGCAGGTGCACAGATGCACGCCGGTCCACTACATTCTACAAAAGGATAAGGACCACTAATATAGTACGCGGCGCGGCGCCCAAAGGCACCCAATATACCAAGTACTGTTACGGGGACAATCATGTCCAAACTAGAACTGCACGTAACCTAGGAACAACCGAGGCCAAGGACCTAATTTACGTCCGTAACTACAACGAATTGTTACGCGACGTAACACCCGCACCTTCAAAGAACAGCTAGTAGAGGACATGGGGGGCCTAGGCCTCTCCGTGATTTGGAAGAAGATGATGGACAAGGCCAAGTGGGCCCAGGTCATAGAGGACAACGAGCCCCCCCCAGTGGGGAAGCGCCCGCGTGTGCAATCCCGCGGGAGGCACGCTAGATAGCTCCCCCTAGGGCAGCGTGCGGCTGCCTAGATAGATGTTGTAGTTAGAATGTTGTTAGATAGATGTAGTATGTAGCCAATGTAGATAGATTAGACCGGTAGGAATGTGTGCACCCATCCATCCATCCATCCATCGGGGTTAATGCTCCTTGACTCCCCAACGGGAGCACGAGTCTAATTAATTAATTAATTAATGCTCTCTTGGTGCGTGTACATGCCTAGCGATGGTGTCAACTGCTATGCGCACGCTGGCAAGGCTGGCCATGCTGAGGGCAGGGGAGGGCAGATGAGGTGCCTAGCCTTTTCTTATGTTGTATGATTGAGTTGGGCATCTTTTTTGGCTTCTTGGATGGAAAACATGAGTGTCTAGTGTTACGTCGCGTAACAATTCGTTGTAGTTACGGACGTAAATTAGGTCCATGGCCTCGGTTGTTCCTAGGTTACGTGCAGTTCTAGTTTGGACATGATTGTCCCCGTAACAGTACTGTGGTATATTGGGTGCCTTTGGGCGCCGCGCCGCGTACTATATTAGTGGTCCTTATCCTTTTGTAGAATGTAGTGGACCGGCGTGCATCTGTGCACCTGCCTGTGTTTCTGTGGTTCTGCAGGCGAGGGCCAGGTCGGCCCGAGCCTGTTGGACCGTTGGTGACCATTTATGCACGTTCCACTCCTTGTGTGGTCACTCGGCGTGTGTTAAGTGAATTGACACATTTAGGCTTGGGTCACGGCAGTGTAGTTGTGTTTCCTTCCTCTATTCCTGGAGTAAACGGGTTTTGGTAAATGGTTGTATGGCGTATTATAGCAACACTTACGTTAATGCATTGAGATCAGCTCCGTCACGTTCGTCTTTCGCCAGAGGGTTAAGTAGAGGAGGCCTGACCAGTTTAGGTAGTATCAGGCCCATTAGAGGTAGAGGTGGAGGTAGATATCCGCGGCGTAACAATGGTTCCGGAGGAACTTCAGTAGGTAGTGAACGAGACGACTATCCCTTGCCACATACACCTTTTCAAGACCCCTTCCGCGTCCAGGAACAAGAAGTCGACACTTCCTTGATAGGTAATGGGCGGGTCGCCTTCAAGCTAGGAGCGTCGTGCTGCCCGTTTCGGGACACGCTTTACCTAGAAGCTAGACCTGCTCACAGCGGATAAATCCTTTCGTAGTTAGCCTGTCCTTCGCCTTGTTTTCCTGCTTACGGTTGTTTCCTGCCTTAGATCGGGGAGTATTACTGTTCGGAGACGATTAGCGTCGCCGTACCTACACCTTTTTCCTTGTGCTGCTGCTTTATTAGACGGCCGCACCCGCAGAGTTACGGGGCGCTGTGTTAGGACGAGCGCTGGGATATCCGGCCGCTGACTTAGGACGAGAGCTGGAAACTCCCGCCCTCCTTCTTCTTTCGGTGATCCAGATCGTCAAGCTAAGTCGCCTACCCCTACCTCGTCTAGCTTGACATCACAAGACACGCCAGGTGAGTTATCATGAGTCAACGTCGTGTTTTTACTGCGCCTTCCCATTCATCTAGTGATAATAGTTTAGCTAAGTATTACGTGGTTATTACCCCTCAATGGTCAGCCATTTTCCTCTCTTGGTCAGATGCTAGGAAGATAGTGCAAAACCGTACATATAATGTAATTAGGTATAAGAAATTTGTTACCTTCGAGGAAGCTCAACAATTCCTTATAGACCATAGCGTATCAGATCTAGGCCTACACGTACGTTCTACTCCTCATGGTCGCCCTCCTGTAGAAGCTCTAGATTTTGCTACCCCTCCTTCGTCTCCCCCTAAGAGGGCTGCATCCTCTTCTAGCTTAGATACTCCTCTCACCTTGGAATTCGGTTCCCTATCCATTACTGTTGTTAAAAAGGACTGATTTAAATTGTTCCTTTCTGTTAAACCATTAAAATCTTTTCCTTTTCTTTCCTTGCCTTATATTAGGCCTTGTCCTTTATCCTTGCTGCTTTCAGTTAGATTTTTGATCATTTACTTAAACAAAAATGGATCCAATGGGTGGTAACCTGTCGCCTATACCTACCAATACTCCTACTACCAATAATAATAATAATACTACTACTAATAACATTAACAATACCAATACTCGTGGTAACCGACGGGACTCCTTGGAAACGGTACACCATCTCACTCCTCAAGGTATTCTGCGTACCTCACCGCCTTCTCCTGCTGCTGGTGGTCGCCGTCGTCCCTCAATTACCCCACCTACCTATGAACAACGTATTTCCCAAGTCAGATTTAGTGAGGAACCTTCTTTCGTTGTGAACCAGGCCCCTGCCCCTTCTGCAACCTTGGCTCACCCCTCCAGCAGGTCCTCACACACTAACAATGCTCCTAGGCCTCCTTCCCACCCTGTGCCTTCAATGCCTGCTATTAACACGGGTCGTACCTCGGCCCCTGTCGGCCCTTCTGGGCGCCCTAGTGCAGTCCCCTTTTTCCCACCTGCTTCCTGGTCCTACCCTGAGACGGCCTATGAGGCTGCCCAGGTTCCTACCCGTGTGGCTGATTTAGAAGTTAATAATGATTTCAGTACCATGCCCCTAGATGATAGGAATTATGATCATTTTGCCTATTCCTCTCTTCGTGAGCAATATACTGTCCCCTTCTCCTATGGGCACCATCCGGAAACGGTGGCTCCCTCTAGACCCCTACCCAAGACTTTTCCTATCCCTTCCTTCTATCCCGCTTATGTAGCAGTGGAAGATAGTGGCCCTATGGGAAAAACTGATTCTTCTAATCCCCCTAAGCCTCCTGCTCTTCCCCTCTTTGCCAACCTTCCTAAGCTGGATGTCAAGTCTACCCCTCAACAGTTTTTCACCTTCATTATGTTGCTCACCCAGAACACAGAGTCCTGGCAGAACCACAATAGGTGGCGCCTCTCTGATGCTGTACTAGTTCCTCATTATCTTACTACCTGCATTACTCCTGAACTTGCTAACCTCATCCAGTGTGAGTCTTTGCCTCTCATGCCTACCCAAACTCTGTAGCAGAATTGTTCAAGCGTTTAGAGAACCATTTAGTCCCTCCCGATGCAGATTGGCAGGATAGATTATCCTTTGGCACCTTGCAGCAGGGTACCAAGTCCTTCAAAGAATATATGAAAGAGTTTGATGCTCAGATGGTACGAATTAGGGATCTGTCGGGTGCAGAAGTGCGTGCCCGCTTCCTTCAGGGCCTCAGTAGACCCCTATTGCGTGAAGTCAACGCCAGTTCTCTGCCTACCGTTTTACTGACCTGCCCCTCAAGCATGTGCGCCAGCATCTTTTACGTAGCAGATTTCTTCCACGCCTTCTCTTCCTACCCGTTCCCGTATTAATAATATTATCCTTACCCCTGAGGAGGAGAACTCCTATGTAGAAGAATTAGATATCTGTGTGACTGACCTTTCAGCTCTGGATGTCTCTCATATTACCTGCTATCATTGTAAGGAAGTAGGTCATCTTAAACGTGAGTGCCCCAAGTTCCTTTCGGGTGCTCCCCCTCATCCCGACGCTCGCCCTCCTCGTACCCCTCAGCGTGCTCCTATTCGTCCCACTTCAGGACGCATTCCTTCAGCTACCCCTAGTAGGCTGAATGCTGTGCAGACAGGATCCCCAGGGTTCCCCTATGATAATCAGGCTCCCGCACCCTCTTCAATCCCTCGTGACCCTCCAGCAGTGGCTTTTCCGCCAGGGTCTTCTTCGGGGTTCGTTCCTATGGATTTGGGGGGGGAGGGGGAACAGTAGGCCTGTCAGCCGGGGAACCTGGACAGGTCCTTAGATAGTACCCCAGATATTAATTTTTGCCTGCCTGTTTTTATAACCTCTGTAGGAGCTGAATCATCCCTACCACTACGTGTGCGTCCTCTTATGTTCTTGAATGGTGGTTTAACCGTCCCTCACACTGTTGTAGACCCCTTCTTGCATGCTGATGAACTCTTGAATGTCTCTGTGTTGGTAGATAGCGGTGCGGCTAGCTCCTTTGTGAGCGAGGCCCTAGTTAGACGTTTAGGACTAGTCCCTACCCCTCACACCAAACCCGTTACTGTTCATTATGCTGATGGTCGCACCAGTCATTCCCCGGGTACGGTGTCCCTTCCCATGGTTATACAAGGACGTACTGTCAACCTGACGGCCACTATAGGCCCTATCACTACCGCTGATGTATTACTAGGATTAGATTGGCACCAGGATAATAAGATTACTATTAATTATGATACCATGGTCATTTGGTTTCCAGATAGCTC
>RPFO01001460.1:0-18767 GCA_009746045.1 Mesostigma viride | reverse complement strand
GCCGGTGCCCGGCGCGCGCAAGTTTGCCAGTGGGTTGCGATGGGACAAGGGGACCCTGCCATAGTAGGAGGAGGTGTCTACCTGGTTGGCCCGTCTTATTAAGCCCCCGGCAGGGCCCACATCGGTATTCACCTGGTCTGTGCGGGCAAGATGGCCGGCAAAGAGGAGGCGGCGGTGTCGGATGGTATGGGTGACAAGAGGGAGCTCGCAGTAGAGCTCGGCCCGGGTGCGGCGTTCTTGGTAGCGGACGCCGAGGATATGACGGAGCATTCGAGTGACGGTGCCGTCAAGCTGCTGGCTCAGCGCCTGGTCCAGGGTCCACGCCTCGCAGCCATAAAGGAGGATGCTGAGGACAAGGGCCTTGAACAGAATGCGCTTGCGTCGCTCACTCAGGTAGCGACAGGTCCAGAACCTGTCGAGGCGGCGGAGGGCCGCCCAGGCCTGGCCAATGCGGGTGTTGATGTCGTCGGCCGTGGAGGGAAGCCAGCTGCCAAGGAGCTTGAAGCGAATCGCCGGGGGGACGGGGCTGCCGTCTAGCAAGAGGAGGGTGGGTGGGGCTATCCCAGCAGGGAAGCCGATGGCCATGACCTCCGTTTTCTTGCTGATCATAAGCCCCACCACCCGCGCTTCCAGTGATAAGCTGTCTAGCCACAGTTGGGCTGACTCTGGGGTTTCCACGAGTGTCGTGTCATCAGCGTAGATCAGATCGCTCAGGCGGTAGGGTGGGTCAACCCCGCCGTAGCTGGCGTACTCCGTGACCTCGATCCCCGGCGGGCGCCCCTCCACCCGGGCGAAGCGGGCTTGTGCACGCCGCATAATATAGTCCACCATAATGATGAATAGATATGGGGAGAGCACACAGCCCTGCCGCCTGTGGCACACCCCGGTGTGCAGGGGAAACGCCGGAGTGACGCCGTCGGCGGTACGGACCTGGGCTTGGGACCCTTCATAGAACTGGCGGATGATCTCAACGATGTACGATGGGACACGGATGTTGCATCCCAACGCAACAGTAGCCTGTGTTACGCTCCCGCCGTAACTGCTTGGACGTAGAGTTTGTTACGTCCGTTCAATCGCCCCAGGTTCCGCTGAATTTGGACAAGTGTGCAGAAAGTTATACATCATGATACCGACTTGGTGCAGCCGGTTATGCATGTACCCGGTCGGAACCAATGTGGTACCGTCCGGCAGGTTTAGGTATATCGTCAGCACCTGCGCTGTGTAGTACCTACCGTGGCAACAACAGCCAGCATGCACCCTTGTGCCGAATGCGTCTCTAATTGTGTGTACCATGTTTGCTAAGGGCCGGATGGCCCGGCGCCTTTTAGTAGGACCAAAAGACAAGTGGGAATTGTGGACATAAATGTGTGTGCCACGTACTTAGTATTATTTGTGTGGTTGCGCCCGACGGCCCATGTCGGCCCACTGTCAATGTCCCAATGTCCAGGAAAAGGCCTCAATTGAGGCCTTTTTTATATTGGGTGTTGCATGCAGCCAAACAACTTTTTTCCAAATATGAGCATAGGCCATGCATTATTATGATTGTTTTGGGGTTGCCAGCACTTAACATCAGTCATATAGCCCCAATACCTATTTAATTATGATTTAACAAAACAGGGTGTCGCTGCGGTGGCACCATAAACACAGCATGACCATAGATGCAAGCAGAAAAAAGGCGCTAGTACTCAGTTCCCTCTGCCTCTTAGGTGTCTTTTGGACCTTACGAGGTTTCCCCACAACACGGTAAGCATGGCATGACATGGCATGCTCCCCAAGGGACGCCTCATACACAATTGCACGGCCGGGGCTGTCGCGCAGCACTGCAGGCAGCAACAGCCTGCCATGGGTATTGCACGTAACCATGAGGAATCCAAAGCCTCTATTACAAACACGCACAAGGATCATGCATTATAATGATAGGTGTGACCTTCCAAGCGCTCAGCTTCACTCACATAGCCCCAATATCTACGTTGTTACGGTATATTCTGACAGGGGTTTGCTGCCGCGGCAGCAGATGAACAGCACATGGCAAGATATACAAGCATAACTGGACACCATTTGCACTGTCTTCTAGACCTCTAGCTTGATTTTAAGCTTTGCAAGGGTTGCCTGAGACATGGCCAGCATGGCAGGAACTGCCATGCTTCTTATGGAAAGCAAACACGTCTACACGGTGGGGGCCAGCCGCAGAGCACTGCACGAAGTAATATAGCCTGCCTTACGTCACCTCGGCACTAGGCGCCGATAGGCAGCTAAAAACTGGCGATATCACAAGCAAATCGATGCCATTCCCTTTCTACCACCAGGACGCACTTACCTTTCACACCCGTCACACCCGGGATCACTAAGCACGCATATGCGTTGGCGCTGAACGTGGCTGCATCAGAAAAGCTGTTCAAGCTCGGCGTTTTCAAGTTGTCCGGAAGCGATGCAGCCCGCAAATCTGGCCGGACAGACGCTCCATGCGTCGTCCATTGACGTATGAAAGCGGCTGCAGCGGCCTCACCAGCGCTGTTCGCATAATTGCGCTCCCATATCTGGGGGCGCGCGCGCGTTTATTGTCCGCAACCCAGTTTTTCCTAGCTAAAAACACCCCTTCCTCTACCTATGGATTCACGACAAAAGGCTCAAATATAACCAGCGCCCCTTTAGTCACGGCTGCCCCAACATCCCCCCCCGCCGTTCCGCTAGTCTCCTTCCCGACATATCGAAGCATCGTCCTGCTGGCAGGCGCACTATCAACGCCATCTACGCCCCATCTGAACTTCACTAACCTGGCATTCAGCACACAAATAACGAACCCACGAATTTATAAATCGACTTTTGACACATTTAGCGGTCGGGCTAGCTTCAAGGATAATTTATCTGCCCAACGCGCTCCATACTTCTCGAAATGATGCACGAACGTGGCCATACGGTCCATTTTACTCGAGGCCGCCATGGTCGTGCATTCGTGAAAATTCCTCGTCCCGTTGCACGAAAGTGGCCAAAATAGGTACTTTTCCACCTCACGTATTTTTCAGTAACCGTCGACCCCTGTCGACCCCAACGGGTCAGGACGCTCAGCACATGTACCAGATTCGCGCCACTGGGGCCGGACGACCCATAGGACCGGTCCTTCCCGCCAAAATACCGTACTTTGTGAGATCTTGGTAAAAAAGGCCTCAATTGAGCCAAAAGGCCTCAATTGAGGCCTCTGGACACTGAGACATCAAGTGTGGTCAAGACAGAGCCGGTGGCAAGGAATATTAGCAAGGAAGGTGGCCCAACCTTCGCACGCGCTTGATACTCAGCTATGGAGTAGCGTCACTACCCTCCCCCTGGGGAGTGATTAGTTTTTCAACCTTGTCCCATTTAGGTAAAGCCGACCCTGGCATGATTGATAATTTGTATTAATGACGATATTGTAAATTGGCATTGCATCCCCTGTCCAGTAGGAAAAGATCTTTCGCATTTGAATTAGGTGCTACCTCGGCCCGAGGTTAGACGCCGGGGCTAGGATGTTACAATGGACTCGGAGGAACACCTGCAGCGGACAGCCCATGGCTGCAGCGTTTAAATTTAAACATCGTCATGCATTTTATCACCTGCCATCACTTTGATGCAGTCGGGCAAGCGACATAAGGTACGTTTTTCCTGTTGAGCAAGATCCGTAGTGCTGCCTTAGATATAGGACACCGGATACTCCACGAAATAAACAGATAGAAGCCTGGCAATCTTCTGTCTAGGTAGAGCCAAAACGTAGTGAATTTACCCTTGTTTTTGCAGCCCTGCCTGGGCAGCAACGTGTAATTTAGACCCCTTCTGCTGATCACGCACCTCGACCCCGGTGCAGCCCTTGACAGCAAGCGTTAGTAGCTCGTCCTTTTAGTGACGATTCCCTTCTCGTATGCATTATAAAAAGTATGATTTAGCTTTCACAGACCTGGCCGCCTGTCAAGTTGCTTTTGCCTGGCCGCCATAGCCCCTTTCCTTGATTATAAAGCGACCAGATTCGGGTCGCCCTGCATGATAGCAGAGTAAACTGAAATCTTGTGCGTCACTTGCTGCACGAATCTGACCCTTTTTGACGATCCGGTTGCTGCGTAGAGTAACCTGTGGCATGGCTGGCGCAGATTAGCCCAAGTTGCCTGCGTTGGTTTCCCCTTTTTCTTTATAAACACGAGAGGACAATAGATCTGCCCGGACACCAAGCCCCCGGTCGCCGAGCCTTTGTTTTCTGCATGATATTCGTGGTTCTTGGGGAATTTACCCACTGGGTTTTTCCCATTCAGTTATTTTGACTGCGAGCAACGACATCGTTAGCCTCTTGCTTGTTGTTTTGAACTTTCATGTCAGCCCCCTTTGCTGGTTCATTGTCTCATGAGTGGTAGCAAGAATGTTTTTTCTCTCCCATATCCTTCGTGGATTGCTAATCCTTCTTGTTATCACGTCAACCTTTGGCATGTTCATACTTCGATTATGCTATTGTTGGCTTGTAATCCAATTTTCTGTGTGCAGCCCCATGTCACACAGTTCAATACGTCTCCCACCTGATTTCTGTTGTTTGGGCTTGAAACCTAAATTTCTGTGTGTAGCCCCACCAGGTCACACATTTTATGTCACGCTTCTGACCAAGATGTTTGCACCAAACTTTTTATAGTTGGATAGCTGCAGATTACCTTTCCTACAGCTGGAATCCCTCTATCTGCAGCAGGTTGCAGCTCATCACATCATGCCCATGAATCTCTGCTTCCGCCCCATGTGGCTATGACAAACAGTTCAACCCTCTGCTGTCTCTCAGCTCTTGTCTCGTACCTCAAGTGCTTTTGGCTGTCCCATCCTACTGACGTGCCCTTGTACACTTTCCATAGTGAGAGCTGTGCGTTTACCTCGCTTTGGCAATAACCGCTACATTGCCCTGTGTTGTAGATGTAGCATGCTATTTTACTCTCACGTCACCGTCTTCGGATGGCTCACCCTGTGGCATGTCCCCGTACAGCATCTGACCCAAGCACGTGCCATCAAGCACGTGATGTAGCCCCAAGCACGTGCCATCCTCACGTGTTTCTGTTCCCACAAGTGCTCAGATGACGCTCGTATCAGCTTTGGCATCATGAGCCTAATTCTTATAGTATAAATCGTAACATCTTACCTTGGTATGTGTGTTGTACTGTATCCTCCTAGTGATACTATATGACTCCGTGCCTGGTTATTTATTTTATTTGTCCCGTGCCCCCATGGTTGCTAAGGAGTAGCATTGGCTGCTCTAGTTGCCATTCTACGTACGTCTTAAGTGTCTGCCTTGTTCACCCTTCCTACATTTTCTCCCTTGTATACGGTTCTCGTGGGACCCCACATACCGCAGGGTTCTTGCTATCTTCCTAGCTTTGTACCCTGCCCTGTTATGTGAGGGGGGAGGGGTGCTACCGCAATAAAGCTAGCATTGTTGCTTGACAGCCACCCATACCCAGCCAATCCTCGCTTCCTTGGCTAGTTTTTATTAGTTTTTGTAGGTGTATTTTCTGGCACGATCATGCGCACATGCACTTCCTATGTCTATTGTGCAGTGTTCCTTCTGCACCCCTATGAAGCTAGTGCTGTTTGCCTACTCTCGTGTGTTGGCTGTGCAGCCCTATAGGTGAAATGTCCCCTTTTGCTAAGCGTTGCTTTCGTTCTATACCCTATAAATGATAGCAAGCGCTTGTCCTTGGTGCGCGTCCCAGCTACACCGATAATCGGACATTACTGTATGGTGTTTTGAGGCGCACCATTGATGGTAACCCTGACGCTTCCCTGCCATGTACTCTTGATGTCCATATCCCATGTGGTGTGCCGATGCACTGCCACAAGTGTCATAAGGGACTCGCCAGCCCCAAAGAGTCTTCTCTTCATTACCTATCATAGTGTATTCAATAAACTCGAGGTGTTGTTATGACGCTATGTTGTACCCAGTTGACGGAGACAACTGTTGTTCAGAAAGTTCTCCCTGGGTTCCTGCCACTCTTGACTGGTCCTTGGCCCCGCCTGCGCAGATCTACACCGCCTGCAGCCCTTATGATAGTTTCCGCATAGAGCATGTTGTCACTTGCTCAATCATGATATCCTAGCTAAAGAATGTCTCTTTTGTTTAGCTCTGCCTGAGTGCATGAATCCTAGAGAAATCTACTCCCTTATTATGATGATGAGGATTGCTTCAAATGCTATGTTCCCATCATGCACAATGATTTCTTCCGAGCCCCTCTTGGTGGAGATATTGAGTATTTGTGTTCAGTCATGTGGACACTTGTTTGGCATAATTAAACTGTTATGTGGTTTAAGAATCGCCTGACATGATCAGATGGCCCCCTGCTCGTTGAGTCCGTTTGGTGATTTTTCCATGCCTCCCAATCAATGGACGTGATTTTTTTGATGCAGCGGTAACTTTGGCCTAACTCATCTTTAGTTGACATTCGTAACATGTGCCCACGCAATTTCCTCCTACATATATGTGAGGCTCCATGGCATGACAATGCAACTACTGGCGTACCCCTTACTAATGCTAGCATGGTGGGCTTTTGCTCGCTGCCCCACACAGATCCTATATATCATCTCCCACTAATTGCAGCAATGAATGCATGCCATGTGACTGCCGTACTTACTAGGACAAGAACGGGCATACCACTTGTTACGTCGCGTAACAATTCGTTGTAGTTACGGACGTAAATTAGGTCCTTTGCCTCGGTTGTCCCTAGGTTTACGTTTAGGCTCCTACCGGGACATTATTGTTCTCGTAACAGTACTGTGGTACATTGGGTGCCGTTGGGCGCCGCGCCGCGTACTTTACTAGTGGTCCTGATCCTGTGGTAGAATGTAGTGGACCAGCGTGCATCAGTAGATTTAGTGGACCAACGTGCACCTGTAGGCGAGGGCCATGTCGGCCCGAGCGTGTTGGACCGTTGGTGACCATTTATGCGCGTTCTACCCCTTGTGTGTGCACTCGGCGTGTGTTAAATGAATTAACACATATTAGCTTGGGTCACGGCAGTGTAGTTGTGTTTCCTTCCTCTTTTCCTGGAGTAAACGGGTTTGACTAAATGGCCTATGGCATTAATTAATTAATTAAACTCGTGCTCCCGTTGGGGAGTCACGGAGCACCGAAGTGCTTTTAATCCCTGTGTGTGCACTACAGGAGAAAGGGCAGAGACCCCCAGTCTCCTTCATGCCAAAGGCATGCCACAGCTGCAATCGGGCGCGGCTAGCTAAAAGGACAGGCTAACGATCCGGCAAACTGTGGGTGCAATAAGACCCATGTGAGCATATCATAGCAAGGAGCGTGGGCAAGTAATCTGAACATAGCCAGGGCGTAGCATGGCTGTATTGCCTATGGCATATTACAGTAGTACATATGTAAATGCATTGAGATCTGGTTCGTCTCGGTCGTCTTTCGCTAGGGGTGCAAATAGAAGTGGCCTTACTAGTCTAGGTAGTATTAGGACAAGTAGAGGTAGAGGTGGCGGCCGAGGCTTGCGGCGTAACAATGGACTCGGAGGTAGTTTAGATAGAGAGCGAGACGACGATCCTTTGCAACATACGTCATTGAATCAACCCTTCCGCGGCTGGGAAAAAGAAGACGACACCTACTTGACAGGTAATGGGCGGGTCGCCGTCAAGCTAGGGGGATAGTGCTGCCTGATTCAGGACACGCCCTGCCTAGAAGTTAGACCTGCTCGAAGCGGAAAATCCTTTCGTATATAGCTCCTTTTCCTCGTCTTGTTTCCTTAGAAAGATGGTTTACTGCCGTAGACAGTTGCTGGTTTTGGTTCGACGATAGAGAGACGGCTAGCGTCTCGTAGATTACCCTTTTTCTGCATCGTGCCTGCTTCGTATTTAGACGACCCATCGCCGGACGCAGAATTCTTGAAACCGGATACTTACGACCACCTGGCGCTGGAAACATCGTCCCTACGTGCGTCGTCAATCTGGTTCGGTTTCAGACACCCGAGATAAGTCGCCTTCTCCTCGTTCTCCTCATTTGACTGCTCAAGACCTACCAGGTGCGTTACCATGAGCCAACGGCGATCTTTTACTGCTCCTTCCCATTCTTCTAGCGATAATAGTCTAGCTAAATATTACGTAGTGATTACGCCTCAATGGTCCTCCATTTTCCTTTCTTGGTCCGACGCTAGGAAGATCGTTCAGAATCGTGTATACAACGTAATTAGGTATAAGAAATTTATGTCCTTTGAAGAAGCTCAGCAGTTCCTTATAGATCATAGCCAAACAGATTTAGGCCTGCATGTACGCCCTATTCCTCATGGTCGCCCTCCAGTAGAAGCTCTAGTCTTTGCTACCCCTCCTTCTTCTCCCCCTAAACGGGCTGCATCTGCATCTGCTTCAGATACTCCTCTCACTTTGGAGTTTGGTTCCCTATCCATTACTGTTGTTAAAAAGGATTGATTTTAATTTTGTTCCTGCTGCAGACCTTCAAGGTTTTTCCTTTTTCTTTTGTTGCTTTCTTTTGATTCCTATTCCTTTACGTAATTAAAGATGGATCCAGTGGGTGGAGATATGTCGCCTATACCTACCAATAATAATAATAATAATACTAATAATAACATAACAATAACAATACTCGTGGTAACCGACGGGACTCCTTGGAAACGGTACACCATCTCACCCTCAAGGTATTCTGCGTACCTCACCTCCTTCTCCTGTTGCTGGTGGTCGCCGTCGTCCCTCAATTACCCCACCTACCTATGAACAACGTATTTCCCAAGTCAGATTTAGTGATGAACCTTCTTTTGTGAACCAGGCCCCTGCCCCTTCTGCAACCTTGGCTCACCCCTCCAGCAGGTCCTCACACACTAACAATGCTCCTAGGCCTCCTTCCCACCCTGTGCCTTCAATGCCTGCTATTAACACGGGTCGTACCTCGGCCCCTGTCGGCCCTTCTGGGCGCCCTAGTGCAGTTCCCTTTTACCCACCTGCTTCCTGGTCCTACCCTGAGACGGCCTATGAGGCTGCCCAGGTCCTACCCGTGTGGCTGATTTAGAAGTTAATAATGATTTCAGTACCATGCCCCTAGATGATAGGAATTATGATCATTTTGCCTATTCCTCTCTTCGTGAGCAATATACTGTCCCTTCTCCTATGGGCACCATCCTGAAACGGTGGCTCCCTCTAGACCCCTACCCAAGACTTTTCCTATCCCTTCCTTCTATCCCGCTTATGTAGCAGTGGAAGATAGTGGCCCTATGGGAAAAACTGATTCTTCTAATCCCCCTAAGCCTCCTGCTCTTCCCCTCTTTGCCAACCTTCCTAAGCTGGATGTCAAGTCTACCCCTCAACAGTTTTTCACCTTCATTATGTTGCTCACCCAGAACACAGAGTCCTGGCAGAACCACAATAGGTGGCGCCTCTCTGATGCTGTACTAGTTCCTCATTATCTTACTACCTGCATTACTCCTGAACTTGCTAACCTCATCCAGTGTGAGTCTCTTGCCTCTCATGCCTACCCAAACTCTGTAGCAGAATTGTTCAAGCGTTTAGAGAACCATTTAGTCCCTCCCGATGCAGATTGGCAGGATAGATTATCCTTTGGCACCTTGCAGCAGGGTACCAAGTCCTTCAAAGAATATATGAAAGAGTTTGATGCTCAGATGGTACGAATTAGGGATTTGTCGGGTGCAGAAGTACGTGCCGCTTCCTTCAGGGCCTCAGTAGACCCTTATTGCGTGAAGTCAAGCGCCAGTTCTCTGCCTACCGTTTTACTGACCTGCCCCTCAAGCATGTGCGCCAGCATCTTTTACGAGTAGCAGATTTCTTCTCCACACCTTCTCTTCCTACCCGTTCCCGTATTAATAATATTAGCCTTACCCCTGAGGAGGAGAACTCCTATGTAGAAGAATTAGATATCTGTGTGACTGACCTTTCAGCTCTGGATGTCTCTCATATCACCTGCTATCATTGTAAGGAAGTAGGTCATCTTAAACGTGAGTGCCCCAAGTTCCTTTCGGGTGCTCCCCCTCATCCCGACGCTCGCCCTCCTCGTACCCCTCAGCGTGCTCCTATTCGTCCCACTTCAGGACGCATTCCTTCAGCTACCCCTAGTAGGCTGAATGCTGTGCAGACAGGATCCCCAGGGTTCCCCTATGATAATCAGGCTCCCGCACCCTCTTCAATCCCTCGTGACCCTCCAGCAGTGGCTTTTCCGCCAGGGTCTTCTTCGGGGTTCGTTCCTATGGATTTGGGGGGGAGGGGGAACAGTAGGCCTGTCAGCCGGGGGTAACCTGGACAGGTCCTTAGATAGTACCCCAGATAATAATTTTTGCTTGCCTGTTTTTATAACCTCTGTAGGAGCTGAATCATCCCTACCACTACGTGTGCGTCCTCTTATGTTCTTGAATGGTGGCTTAACCGTCCCTCATACTGTTGTAGACCCCTTCCTGCATGCTGATGAACTCTTGAATGTCTCTGTGTTAGTGGATAGCGGTGCGGCTAGCTCCTTTGTGAGCGAGGCCCTAGTTAGGCGTTTAGGACTAGTCCCTACCCCTCACACAAAAACTGTCACTGTCCATTATGCTGACGGTCGCACCAGTCATTCCCCGGGTACGGTGTCCCTTCCCCTGGTCATACAAGGACGTACGGTCAACCTGACGGCCACTATAGGCCCTATCACTACAGCTGATGTATTACTAGGATTAGATTGGCACCAGGATAATAAAATCACTATTAATTATGATACTATGGTCATTTGGTTTCCAGATAGCTCTTACTGGGTACCAGAACGTCATTATAGATTAGAAAATTTATCCTTGGTAGATATTACTCCTCCTACACCTGTTGATCCTCCTGTAGACCTATACCTGAAGTATTAATGTCCAATGACGAATTACGTTCTGAACTAAAGGAATATGGATACCTATTATGTATGTTCCTTCAGTTAGAAGTACAAGAGATACCTATCACTAATAATAGTGTGGATATAGATGTAAATACAGTGGATACAATAGGAGTGGGATTTACTGAAAATGAAATAGTAAGATACATGGCTGTGATAGATTCCTCAAAAGTATTTGAAGAAAAGACTCCTTCTTATCCTCCTCCTCGTTCTGTTTTACACCGTGTAGTTATCAAGGACGGTGCAGTTCCTACGCACTCTCCGATGTATAGAATGGGCCCTACAGAATTAAAGGAACTAAAACAGATTTTAGTATCACTATTAGAAGCAGGATTGATAGAGCCTAGTAACTCCCCCTACTCCGCTGGTGTCCTGTTAGTTCCTAAGCCAAATGGCAAGTTTCGCCTAGTTACTGATTATAGGAAGTTAAACGATATTACTGTGAAGTCTAAATACCCTCTACCTCGTATTGATGATATATTTAATAAGGTTAAAGGTTCTACCTGTTTCACAGTACTAGATTGTGCGGATGGTTTTTGGCAACTACGTATAGCTCCTGAGGATTGCCACAAAACCGCCTTTGCTACCCCTTTTGGGCATTACCAGTTTAGAGTAGCGGCTATGGGACTCTGTAACTCTCCTGCCTCTTTCCAAATGTTAATGAATGAAGTGCTTAGACCTGTTATGGGAAATTCCCACCTTCCTCAAGTGTCCTCTGATTTAAAGGATCCTTCCTTCTCCTCTGTTTCTTTATCTGAGCATGACCGTTCTTGTGCTCAAGCTTACTTAGATGATATCCTTATTTATTCTCCTGATTTTGAAACGCACCTACGTGATTTAAAGAAAGTATTAGAAATCATGGCTGAAAATTCTTTATGGGCGCGCCGTGCTAAAGTTCGCTCTGGTAGAAGTGTCCCATTCTTAGGGCACGTTCTGTCAGATGCCGGGGTTGCTACCGACCCGGATAAGACTAAGTCAATTCAGGAATGGCCTACCCCTACCGACGTTAAAGGTGTACGTAGTTTTCTAGGAATTGCTTCTTACTATAGGCGTTTTATCCCGCGTTTCGCAACTATAGCAGCCCTATTAATCATCTATTAAAGAAGGATATCCCCTTTGTTTGGAGTAGTGAATGTCAGTCGGCTTTTCAGTGTCTAAAATCCCTACTCCTCTCCCCTCCTGTACTCATCCTACCGGATACTACTAAACCCTTTGTTGTAGCTACAGATGCTAGCAAGGTAGCTATAGGGGGCGTCCTTCTCCAGGATCAGGGTCAGGGCTTACAGCCAATCGAGTATATCTCTAGGACAATGCTTCCTGCGGAGCGTAACTATCCCGTACACCAGCAAGAACTATTAGCTGTGGTGTATTGTTGCCACGCGTGGCAGCACTTTCTTAAAGGTGCTCAATTTGATGTTTGTCTGAATGAACCCTGTGAGATTGATCCTTATAGATTAGTTATCCAGACAGATCACCGCCCTCTTACCCATCTTCTCTCACAACCCAACCTTACCCCTCGTCAAGCGCGCTGGATGGAGTTTTTAGCACAGTTTCCCCTTTTAAACTTCAGTATGTTAAGGGTGTAGATAACATAGTACCAGATGCACTCTCCGTCGTGCAGATTACTCCTTTTTCGAGGACCTTGATGTTCTCAATACTACTCTAGTTCCTACTACTATGGGTGTAACCCCGTATGGTGAACTACCTGATGATGAATCCTATGCCTACCTCTTTCATACAGCTGTTCGCATGCCTGATCTCCTTTCTCACGTAGGACTCTCTCTCCCGTGTGAGGCCCTTCCTGTGGTCTCGGTGGGGGGGGAGGGGAAAAATAAAATTTCTATACCGCTTAGCCATATAGCGACTAGGTCAGGAAAGTCTTATGAAACATAGTCCCTCTAGGACCTCCCCTTCTCTTTGGCAAGGCGGTAGGAGATCTCTTTAAACCTGTTCTGGATACCTCTGTAGCGATGCCTACCTCTGATCTTGAACGCTTATTAGTAGATTTACGGCCACTGAGCCGGAAGCATTAGCTGCCATTGCTGCCCATCCCCAACAATTAGGCAAGCACCCTTGTAAATTTGTAGGTGGATTTTTATATGTGCAGATAGCAGATTCTCCCCCTCAATGGCGCCTGTATGTCCCTCCTATCTGTCGCTCCTCCTTGCTCTTTGAGTTGCATGACTTAGCTGCTCACCAGGGTGGTAAACGGGTACGGGACCTAGTAGCCCGCTCTTACTACTGGCCTTCCCTTTTAAAGGATGTAGATGAGTATGTTAGAACCTGTCAATCTTGCCAGGAGATGAAACCCAACAATGTAGGACAGATAGCAGAGCCTAGGACCTTACCTGATCCCATCATGCCGTGGGACTCCATTATGATGGATTTTGTAGGACCTTTTAGGAAGAATGATAGAGGTAACGCCCAGATCCTTGTTTTTGTAGATCGTTTTACTCGTATGTGTCATCTCGTGCCGTGTCCCTTAGAACTCACCGCACGCGATTGCGCACGCCTATACCTTAATAACGTATATAGATATCATGGTTTGAGTAGGCAGTTTATTAGTGATAAGGATAAGTTATTTACTTCTGATTTTTGGCAGCAGTTCTTCGCTGCTATCGGTACCAAGGTCACCTTCGGTACTGCCTACCACTCCTCCTCGTCTCATTTAGTAGAACGTTTGAATAGGGTAGTGGAAGAAGCTCTGCGTCACTATGTGAATGGCTCTGGGAGTGATTGGGAGGATTACCTATGTTTGGTAGAGTTTTCCCTTAACAACTGCCCTCAGGCTGCGCATGGTTATACGCCCTTCTTCCTAGATACTGGTAGACAACCTCTTACCCCTACCTCTCTTAGCTAGTCCTTTAAGGGACAAGGATGATGTGTCCCGGGATACTGTAGAAGGTGTGCAGGCGTTATTAGATAAGATGAAGAATGCACACGACAACGCTATTGCAGGGTACCATAGGGCGCAGGCCAAATACCTTGCTAGGTTGCGTGCCTCATTAGATAGAAGAGCACCTGAGATAGAAATAGGAGATTTAGTCTTAGTAGAAGGCCCCCGTGTTGGCCGCTTCGCTCATAAGTTCGAAGCTGAACTGAAAGTGAAACTTAGGCCCGCCTTCTTAGGACCCTTCCGTGTGTTGTCTAGAGTAGGTAATTTTCTGTATGAGATAGATATTCCTACCTCTTGGCAGACCCACTCTCGCACCTTTCATAGAAGCCAGCTGAAGCTCTATCATCAGAGCACGTTCGCTGGTAGAGAATTAGCCCCTGCCCCTTTAGAGCATAACCCGGATACTGGTGAGGTAGAGGATGAGGTAGAGGGTATCGTGGCCCATAGAGATATCAAAAAGGCCGCGGTACCCAGCGCCAGTATAAGGTGAAGTGGATGTATGCTCGTAGTGAGGTAGATAAGGTCTGGTATACTGAGAGTGAGCTAGATGGGTGTAGTCGCCTGCTGCAGGAGTATAAAACCCTGCATAAGCTCTAGTTGTAGACCTTCTCCTCTCTTATGTTATGTCTGCTGTCGACGGATGGTTGGTTGTCCCCTCCCCTCCGCAGCCGTCATGTCAGAGCCTACCCCTCCGGCTGAGAGCTCGCTGCCGTCCCCGCCCCCACCGGACCCTGAGCTGTATTTCGAGGCCCTTCCGGGCCGCTGGGTGTCGCGATCAGTTACCCGGGTGGCGTGGTGCAGCCGGCCCTTCAGGCCCAACATGCGGGCTTAGTCAGGGCGGCCCTCTTCGGGGTCACGTGGTATGGTCCTTCCCCTGATGAGCCGCACCAGCTTGTCCTGCACGGGTTCGATGATGCCGGACACTGTTTGTTGGGGTGTGGTTCCAGCTGTCCCGCCTTGGGGCAGATAGATGCGGTTCTCCGGTGTTGCCGTGTGTTCTCCTACCTCTCACTCCTGTGGGCCGTACCTGCCTACGGGAGGTGTTCCCGTGGCTTCCAGCTGAGGGTGATGCTGAGGTAGACGAGAACCCCTGCGACCTTTTACGGGCCGTAGAGTTCATGGAGATAGCTGATCAGTCGGCGGGACTAGCGGTTAGTGGTCCTGCCCCTTCGGGCGCCCCAGCCGAGGTACATTATACTCCAGATTATTCTGCCTCGAGCGCTGCGTCCGCCTCCTCGGCGTCTGTTCCTCCCTCTCCGGTCCCGTCGTCCCCTCGGTCGACCCGGGATGTCGCAGTGGAGCCTACCCCTTCGGGTTTGCCTGATCCTCTTTCGGCGACGGTCTCGGCTATGCAGGCTCAGATCCAGTCTTTGACCACGGCGTTTGGGGCCTTCCTTGCGGCCCAGGCGCAGGTCCCGGCCACGCCGGCTGGATCCGCGCCCCCTACCCCTTCTGTCGCCCCGGCGACTACGGCTTCGCCCGCGCCCCCGCCTGCGCCCGCGGTCGCTGTGGTTCCGGCGGCTCCTGCGACTCCTGCTGCCTCTGCGCCTGTTACCGCTGTACCTGCGCCTACGCGGGAGTCTCCTGCCCCTGTTAGCTCGCCCTCCGTCGCTGCTTCCGAGCCTCCTCCCGCTCAGGCGCAGACGTCGCGGGGCTTCTTTGGCGATACTAGCGGGCTTCCCAGACTTTGGGAGGGTGGTCCTCCGCAGAGGATTCCGGTTCCTGACTGGGCCTGGATGGCAGTCAATCTTATGCAGGCCTGCCTGTCCCTACGGGCCCCATTTTTAACATGTGGCCTGAGGGCGCACCGGCAACCGAGACCGGCGCGCCAGCTTCGGTGGCGGGTCCGTCACGGCCCCCTCTGGCTTCGGGTCCGGCGCGACCGCCTGCTGTACCAGTGTCACCTGCGACGGTGTCGGCTCCTGCCCCTGTTTCGCCGAATTCGTTTAAGTGGCCAGCCGGAGCGGCTGCTTAGGTTTTAGCGGACAAGTGTTCGAAGCGCGTCATTGGTGAATTACTTGGGAACTTGGGTTTCCCCGCGAAACTCCAACCGCACGTTCAGATTTCCAAATCTCAAGTAAAGTTCGGCGCAACTTTCTGAACGGGGGCAGTTGACGAGCAGCATTCCTCCGGACGAATGAATTGCGTTCCATACTTGCGCAAAATTTTGAAAGGTAGCTTGCGTGCAGCCCTACTAAAATTTGCGCGGACGTTCAGATTTCCAAATCTCGGGTAAATTTCGGCGGAACTTTCTGAACGGGGGTAGTTGGCGGGCAGCGTTCCTCCAGACGAATGAAATGCGTTCCATACTAGCGCAAAATTTTGAAAGGTAGCTTGCGTGCAGCCCTACTAAAATTTGCGCGAAGTGTGGGACTGAAAATTCGTAACGGAAACTTTTTGGTAGTTGCCGTCAAGTCTTTTGTGCAAACGTGTGGGAGTGAAAATTCGTAACGGAAAATTTTTGGTAGTTGCCGTCACTTCATTTTGCGCGAGTGTTGGGCTGAAAATTCGTAACGGAAACTTTTTGGTAGTTGGCGTCACTTCCTTTGGTTCGACTGAAAATTCGCTGAAATTCGCTGAATTCGTACCGTAGCCTAATTTTTAGTACCTCGAAGTGACGGGGCACCTAAAAATTTGCCCACAAGTACACTTGGCAGCGCGCTCACTGGGAAAAATTGTACAGCCGCTCCGGCGGGCCACTTGAACGAATTCGTTCAAGTGGCCGCCCGCCCGCCCGCCCGCCGCCCGCCCGCCGCCCGCCCGCCCGCCGCCCGCGCCGCCCGCCCGCCCGCCCGCCGCGCCGCCCGCCCGCCGCCCCCGCCCGCCCGCGCCGCCGCCCGCCCGCCCGCCCGCCCGCCCGCCGCCCCCGCCGCCCGCCCGCCCGCCCGCCCGCCCGCCGCCCGCCCGCCCGCCCGCCGCCCGCCCGCCGCCGCCCGCCTGCCCGCCCGCCCGCCCGCCCGCCGCCCGCCGCCGCCCGCCGCCCGCCCGCCCGCCCGCCCCCGCGCCGCCCGCCCGCCCGCCGCCGCCCGCCGCCCACCCGCACGCCCGCACGCCCGCACGCCCGCCCGCCCGCACGCCCGCCCGCCCGCACGCCCGCCCGCCCGCCTGCCCGCCGCCCGCCAACCCACCCACCCACCCATATCCATCCATCCATCCATCCATCCATCCATCCATCCATCCATCCATCCATCCATCATCCATCCATCCATCCATCCATCCATCCATCCATCGGCCATCCATCCATCCATCCATCCGTCCACCCACCCACCCACCCACCCACCCACCCACCCACCCACCACCCACCCACCCACCACCCATATCCATTCCATCCATCCATCATCCATCCATCCATCCATCCATCCATCCATCCATCCATCCATCCATCCATCCATCCATCCATCCATCCATCCATCCATCCATCCATCCATCCATCCATCCATCCGTCCACCCACCCACCCACCCACCCACCCACCCACCCACCCACCCACCCACCCCCCGCCGCCCGCCCGCCCGCCCGCCCGCCGCCCGCCCGCCCGCCCGCCCCCACCCGCCCGCCGCCCGCCCGCCCGCCCGCCCGCCGCCCGCCCCGCCCGCCCGCCCCGGCCCGCCCGCCCGCCCCGCCCGCCGCCCGCCCGCCCGCCCGCCCGCCCGCCCGTCCGCCGCCGCCCGCCCGCCCGCCCCCCGCCCGCCGCCCGCCCGCCCCGTTCGCCGCCCGCCGCCCGCCCCCGCCCGCCCGCCCGCCCGCCCGCGCCGCCGCCCTGCCCGCCCGCCCCACCCACCCACCCACCCACCACCCACCACCCACCCACCCACCCACCCAGGCCACCCACCCACCCACCCACCCACCCACCACCCACCACCCACCACCCACCCAGGCACCACCCACCCACCCACCACCCACCCACCCACCCACCCACCCACCCACCCACCCACCCACCCACCCGCCCACCACCCACCACCCACCCGCCCCCACCCACCCACCACCCCTCGCCCGCCCGCCCACCCCGCCGCCCGCCCGCCGCCGCCCGCCCGCCCGCCCGCCCGCCCGCCCCCCGCCCCGCCCGCCCACCCGCCCGCCGCCCCGCCCCCGCCCGCCGCCCGCCGCTCGCCCGCCCGCCCGCCCGCCCCGCGCCGCCCGCCCGCCCCCGCCCGCCGCCGCCCGCCCGCCCGCCCGCCCGCCCGCCCGCCCGCCCGCCCACCCGCCCCCGCCCGCCCGCCCGCCCGCCGCCCGCCCGCCCGCCCCCGCCTGCCCGCCGCCGCCCGCCCGCACCGCCCCCGCCCCCCGCCCGCCCGCCCGCCCGCCCGCCCGCCCGCCCGCCGCCCCCCCGCCCGCCGCCCGCCCGCACCGCCCGCCGCCCGGCCCCGCCCCCGCCCCCCCGCTCCGCCCGCCCGCCCGCCGCCCGCCCGCCGCCGCAGCCGCCGCCCGTCCGCCCGCCCCGCCCGCCCGCCCGCCCGCCCGCCCGCCCCGCCCCCCGCCCCCGCCGCCCACCCACCCACCCACCCACCCACCCACCCACCCACCACCCACCCCCACCGACCCAGGCCACCCACCCACCCACCACCCACCCACCCACCACCACCCACCCACCCCACCCACCCACCCACCCACCACCGCCACCCCACCCACCCACCCACCCACCCACCCACCACACCACCCACCCACCACCACCCACCCACCCCACCCACCCACCACCCACCCACCCACCCACCCCCTCGCCCGCCCGCCGCCCGCCCCGCCCGCCCCCCGCGGCCCGCCCGCCGCCCGCCCGCCGCCCGCCGCCCCCCGCCCGCCCGCCGCCCGCCCGCCCCCGCCCCCGCCGCCCGCCCGCCCGCCGCCGCCCGCCCGCCGCCGCCCGCCCGCCCGCGCCCCCGCCGCCCGCCGCCGCCCGCCGCCCGTCCGCCGCCCGCCGCCCGCCCGCCGCCCCCCCGCCCGCCCGCCCGCCCGCCCGTTGCCCGCCCGCCCGGCCCGCCCGCCCGCCCGCCCCCCGCCGCCCGCGCCGCCCGCCCGCC
>RPFO01000821.1:0-18788 GCA_009746045.1 Mesostigma viride | reverse complement strand
CGCGCACGCAAGGGGCGGCTGCACACACACGTACACACACCATGCACGCAATTGCCGGCAATGCACACACACGTACATCCACCGCGCACGCAAGGGGCAACTGCACAACACATGTACACACGCCACGCATTGGGGGCAGCTGCATACAATGTACACACACCGCGCACAGCTTGGGGCGGCTGCACACAGTACATACACGCGCACGCAAGGGACGGCTGCACACACACGTACATACACGCGCACGCAAGGGGCAACTGCCCGCACATGTACATCCACCGCGCACGCAATTAGGGACGGCTGCACACACGACCTTACACCGCGCCACGCAAGGGGCAACGGCACTCACATGGACAACCCATGCACGCAAGGGGCGGCTGCACACACACGTACCACCGCGCACGCAAGGGGCGGCTGCACACACACGTACACACACCATTGCACGCAATTGCGGCTGCACACACACGTACATACACCGCGCACGCAAGGGGCGGCTGCACACACACTTACACACACAATGCACGCAATTAGGGGCGACGGCACTCACGTACATACTGGGCGGCTGCACACACACGTACACACACCGCACGCAAGGGCCGCATGCACAACAGTATACACACACCGCGCACGCAAGGGCGGCTGCCAACACTACATACCATGCACGCAAGGGGCTGCTGCACACACACTACACTCACCATGCACGCAAGGGCGCTTGCACACACGTACATACACCGCGCACGCAAGGGGGCTGCCCACACGTACATCCACCGCGCACGCAAGGGGCAACTGCCACACATGTACACAACGCGCACGCAAGGGCCGGCTGCACACACACGTACATACACCGCGCACGCAAGGGGCAACTGCACACCATGGACACACCATGCACGCAAGGGCGGCTGCACACACACTTACACACACGCGCACGCAGGGGCGGCTGCACACACACGTACACACACCGCCACGCAAGGGCGGCTGCACAACACGTACATACACCGCGCACGCAAGGGGCGGCTTGCACACATGTACACACACCACGCACGCTGGGGCAGCTGCACACACACGTACACACACCGCGCACGCTTGGGGCGGCTGCACACACATGTACATACACCGCGCACGGGGCGGCTGCACACACACGTACATACACCGCGCACGCAAGGGGCGGCTGCACACACACTTACACACAAATGCACGCTTGGGGCGACGGCACTCACATGTACATACACCGCGCACGAAAGGGGTGGCTGCACACACACGTACATCCACCGCGCACGCAAGGGGCGGCACTGCACATACATACATGCACCATGCACGCAAGGGGCGAGTGCACACACATGTACACACACCGCGCACGCTGGGGCGGCTGCACACACACGTACCACACCGCGCACGCAAGGGGCGGCTGCACACACACTTACACACAAAATGCACGCTTGGGGCGACGGCACACACATGTACACACACCGCGCCAAGCGGGGCTGCTGCACACACACGTACACACACCTGCGCACGCTTGGGGCGGCTGCACACACACGTACATACACCGCGCACGCAAGGGGCCTGCACACACATGTACACACACCGCGCACGCTTGGGGCGGCTGCACACACACGTACACACCGCGCACGCAAGGGGCGGCTGCACACACACATGTACACACACCGCGCACGCAAGGGGCGGCTGCACACACACGTACACACACCATGCACGCAATTGCCGGCATGCACACACACGTACATCCACCGCGCACGCAAGGGGCAACTGCACACACACGTACACACACCGCGCACGCTTGGGGCAGCTGCACTCACATGTACACACACCGCGCACGCTTGGGGCGGCTGCACACACACGTACCTACACCGCGCACGCAAGGGGCGGCTGCACACACACGTACATACACCGCGCACGCAAGGGGCGGCTGCACACACACGTACACACACCGCGCACGCAAGGGGCGGCTGCACACACACGTACATACACCGCGCAAGGCGGCTGCACACATACGTACACACACCGTGCACGCAAGGGGCGGCTGCACACACACTGGCATACACCGCGCACGCAAGGGGCGGCTGCGCACACGTACATACACCGCGCACGAAAGGGGCGAGCTGCACACACACGTACACACACCGCGCACGCAAGGGGCGGCTGCACACACACGTACACACACCATGCACGCAAGGGCATGCACACACACGTACATACCCGCGCACGCAAGGGGCAACTGCACACACATGTACATACACGCACGCAAGGGCGGCTGCACACACACGTACACACACCGCGCACGCAAGGGGCGCATGCACACACATGTACATACACCGCGCACGCAAGGGGCGGCTGCACACACACGTACACACACCATGCACGCAAGGGCCGGCTGCACACACACGTACATACACCGCGCACGCAAGGGGCGGCTGCACACACACGTACACACCGCGCACGCAAGGGGCGGCTGCACACACACGTACACACCGCGCACGCAAGGGCGACTTCACGCACAGGTACACACACCATGCACGCAAGGTTCGGCTGCACACACATGTACATCCACCGCGCACGCAAGGGGCGAGTGCAAACACATGTACATACACCGCGCACGCAAGGGGCAACTGCCCACACATGTACATCCACCGCGCACGCAAGGGCCGGCTGCACTCACATGTACACACCGCGCACGCAAGGGCCGGCTGCACACACACGTACATACACCGCGCACGCAAGGGGCAACTGCACACACACGTACACACCATGCACGCAAGGGGCTGCTGCACACACACTTACACTCACCATGCACGCGAGGGGCGGCTGCACACACACGTACACACACCGCGCACGCAAGGGACGGCTGCACACACACGTACATACACCGCGCACGCAAGGGGCGGCTGCACTTACATGTACACACACCACGCACGCAAGGGGCGGCTGCACACACACGTACATACACGCGCACGCAAGGACCGGCTCCACTCACATGTACATCCACCGCGCAACCACGGGGCGGCTGCACACACACGTACATACACCGCGCACGCAAGGGGCTGCTGCACACACACTTACACACAAAATGCACGCTTGGGGCGACGGCACTCACATGTACATACACCGCTCACGAAAGGGGTGGCTGCACACACACGTACATCCACCGCGCACGCAAGGGGCGGCTGCACACACACATACATACATGCACCATGCACGCAAGGGGCGAGTGCACACACATGTACATACACCGCGCACGCTTGGGGCGGCTGCACACACACGTACCTACACCGCGCACGCAAGGGGCGGCTGCACACACACTTACACACAAAATGCACGCTTGGGGCGACGGCACTCACATGTACACACACCGCGCACGCAAGGGGCTGCTGCACACACACGTACACACACCATGCACGCAATTGCCGGCATGCACACACACGTACATCCACCGCGCACGCAAGGGGCAACTGCACACACATGTACACACACCGCGCACGCTTGGGGCGGCTGCACACACACGTACCTACACCGCGCACGCAAGGGGCGGCTGCACACACATGTACACACACCGCGCACGCAAGGGGCGGCTGCACACACACGTACACACACCATGCACGCAATTGCCGGCATGCACACACACGTACATCCACCGCGCACGCAAGGGGCAACTGCACACACACGTACACACACCGCGCACGCTTGGGGCAGCTGCACTCACATGTACACACACCGCGCACGCTTGGGGCGGCTGCACACACACGTACCTACACCGCGCACGCAAGGGGCGGCTGCACACACACGTACATACACCGCGCACGCAAGGGGCGGCTGCACACATACGTACACACACCGCGCACGCAAGGGGCGGCTGCACACACACGTACATACACCATGCACGCAAGGGGCTGCACACACACTTACACACACCATGCACGCAAGGGCCGGCATGCACACACACTGGCATACACCGCGCACGCAAGGGGCGGCTGCACACACACGTACATACACCGCGCACGCAAGGGGCGAGTGCACACACACGTACACACACCGCGCACGAAAGGGGCGGCTGCACACACACGTACACACACCATGCATGCAATTGCCGGCATGCACACACACGTACATCCACTGCGCACGCAAGGGGCAACTGCACACACATGTACACACGCTCGGGGCGGCTGCACACACACTTACACACACCATGCACGCAAGGGCCGGCATGCACACACACTGGCATACACCGCGCACGCAAGGGGCGGCTGCACCCACATGTACATACACCATGCACGCAAGGACAAGGATTCACACACACGTACACACACCGCGCACGCAAGGGGCGGCTGCACACAAACGTACACACACCATGCACGCAATTGCCGGCATGCACACACACGTACATCCACCGCGCACGCAAGGGGCAACTGCACACACATGTACACACGCTTGGGGCGGCTCCACTCACATGTACATCCACCGCGCAACCACGGGGCGGCTGCACACACACGTACATACACCGCGCACGCAAGGGGCTGCTGCACACACACTTACACACAAAATGCACGCTTGGGGCGACGGCACTCACATGTACATACACCGCGCACGAAAGGGGTGGCTGCACACACACGTACATCCACCGCGCACGCAAGGGGCGGCTGCACACACACATACATACACCATGCACGCAAGGGGCGAGTGCAAAAACATGTACATACGCCGCGCACGCAAGGGGCAACTGCCCACACATGGACATACACCATGCACGCAAGGGGCGGCTGCACACACATGTACATCCACCGCGCACGCAAGGGGCGAGTGCACACACACGTACACACACCGCGCACGCAAGGGGCGGCTGCACACACACGTACACACACCATGCACGCAATTGCCGGCATGCACACACACGTACATCCACCGCGCACGCAAGGGGCAACTGCACACACATGTACACACACCGCGCACGCTTGGGGCAGCTGCACTCACACGTACACACACCGCGCACGCAAGGGACGGCTGCACACACACGTACATACACCGCGCACGCAAGGGGCGGCTGCACTTACATGTACACACACCACGCACGCAAGGGGCGGCTGCACACACACGTACATACACCGCGCACGCAAGGACCGGCTCCACTCACATGTACATCCACCGCACAACCACGGGGCGGCTGCACACACACGTACATACACCGCGCACGCAAGGGGCTGCTGCACACACACTTACACACAAAATGCACGCTTGGGGCGACGGCACTCACATGTACATACACCGCGCACGAAAGGGGTGGCTGCACACACACGTACATCCACCGCGCACGCAAGGGGCGGCTGCACACACACATACATACACCGCGCACGCTTGGGGCGGCTGCACACACACGTACCTACACCGCGCACGCAAGGGGCGGCTGCACACACACGTACATACACCGCGCACGCAAGGGGCGAGTGCACACACACGTACACACACCGCGCACGCAAGGGGCGGCTGCACACACACGTACACACACCATGCACGCAATTGCCGGCATGCACACACCCGTACATCCACCGCGCACGCAAGGGGCAACTGCACACACATGTACACACACCGCGCACGCTTGGGGCAGCTGCACTCACATGTACACACACCGCGCACGCTTGGGGCGGCTGCACACACACGTACACACACCGCGCACGCTTGGGGCGGCTGCACACACACGTACCTACACCGCGCACGCAAGGGGCGGCTGCACACACACTTACACACAAAATGCACGCTTGGGGCGACGGCACTCACATGTACACACACCGCGCACGCAAGGGGCGGCTGCACACACACGTACACACACCATGCACGCAATTGCCGGCATGCACACACACGTACATCCACCGCGCACGCAAGGGGCAACTGCACACACATGTACACACACCGCGCACGCTTGGGGCAGCTGCACTCACATGTACACACACCGCGCACGCTTGGGGCGGCTGCACACACACGTACATACACCGCGCACGCAAGGGGCGGCTGCACACATACGTACCTACACCGCGCACGCAAGGGGCGGCTGCACACACACGTACATACACCGCGCACGCAAGGACCGGCTCCACTCACATGTACATCCACCGCGCAACCACGGGGCGGCTGCACACACACGTACATACACCGCGCACGCAAGGGGCTGCTGCACACACACTTACACACAAAATGCACGCTTGGGGCGACGGCACTCACATGTACATACACCGCGCACGAAAGGGGTGGCTGCACACACACGTACACACACCATGCACGCAAGGAGCGACTTCACGCACAGGTACACACACCATGCACGCAAGGTTCGGCTGCACACACATGTACATCCACCGCGCACGCAAGGGGCGGCTGCACACACATGTACATACACCATGCACGCAAGGGGCGGCTGCACACACCTGTACACACACCGCGCACGCAAGGGGCGAGTGCACACACACGTACACACACCGCGCACGCAAGGGGCGGCTGCACACACACGTACACACACCATGCACGCAATTGCCGGCATGCACACACACGTACATCCACCGCGCACGCAAGGGGCAACTGCACACACATGTACACACACCGCGCACGCTTGGGGCAGCTGCACTCACATGTACACACACCGCGCACGCTTGGGGCGGCTGCACACACACGTACATACACCGCGCACGCTTGGGGCGGCTGCACACACACGTACCTACACCGCGCACGCAAGGGGCGGCTGCACACACACTTACACACAAAATGCACGCTTGGGGCGACGGCACTCACATGTACACACACCGCGCACGCAAGGGGCGGCTGCACACACACGTACACACACCATGCACGCAATTGCCGGCATGCACACACACGTACATCCACCGCGCACGCAAGGGGCAACTGCACACACATGTACACACACCGCGCACGCTTGGGGCAGCTGCACTCACATGTACACACACCGCGCACGCTTGGAGCGGCTGCACACACACGTACATACACCGCGCACGCAAGGGGCGGCTGCACACATACGTACCTACACCGCGCACGCAAGGGGCGGCTGCACACACACGTACATACACCGCGCACGCAAGGACCGGCTCCACTCACATGTACATCCACCGCGCAACCACGGGGCGGCTGCACACACACGTACATACACCGCGCACGCAAGGGGCTGCTGCACACACACTTACACACAAAATGCACGCTTGGGGCGACGGCACTCACATGTACATACACCGCGCACGAAAGGGGTGGCTGCACACACACGTACATCCACCGCGCACGCAAGGGGCGGCTGCACACACACATACATACACCATGCACGCAAGGGGCGAGTGCAAAAACATGTACATACGCCGCGCACGCAAGGGGCAACTGCCCACACATGGACATACACCATGCACGCAAGGGGCGGCTGCACACACATGTACATCCACCGCGCACGCAAGGGGCGAGTGCACACACACGTACACACACCGCGCACGCAAGGGGCGGCTGCACACACACGTACACACACCATGCACGCAATTGCCGGCATGCACACACACGTACATACACCGCGCACGCAAGGGGCGAGTGCGCACACACGTACATACACCGCGCACGCAAGGGGGGCTGCACACACACGTACATACACCGCGCACGCAAGGGGCCAGTGCAAGCACATGTACATACACCATGCACGCAAGGGCCGGCATGCACAGAAACGTACATACACCGCGCACGCAAGGGGCTGCTGCACACACACGTACACACACCATGCACGCACGGGGCGGCTGCACACACACGTACATCCACTGCGCACGCACGGGGCCGGCGACTGCACACACATGTACATAAACCATGCACGCAAGGGGCGGCTGCACACACATGTACATCCACCGCGCACGCAAGGGGCGAGTGCAAACACATGTACATACACCGCGCACGCAAGGACAAGGATGCACACACATGTACATACACCGCGCACGCAAGGGGCGGCTGCACACGCACGTACATACACCGCGCACGCAAGGGGCGGCTGCACACACACGTACATCCACCGCGCACGCAAGGGGCAACTGCACACACATGTACACACACCGCGCACGCTTGGGGCAGCTGCACTCACATGTACACACACCGCGCACGCAAGGGGCGGCTGCACACACACGTACATCCACCGCGCACGCAAGGGGCAACTGCACACACACGTACATCCACCGCGCACGCAAGGGGCGGCTGCACACACACGTACACACACCGCGCACGCAAGGGGCAACTGCACACACATGTACACACACCGCGCACGCTTGGGGCGGCTGCACACACACGTACCTACACCGCGCACGCAAGGGGCGGCTGCACACACACGTACATACACCGCGCACGCAAGGGGCAACTGCACACACATGTACATACACCGCGCACGCAAGGGGCAACTGCACACACATGTACACACACCGCGCACGCAAGGGGCAACTGCACACACACGTACACACACCGCGCACGCTTGGGGCGGCTGCACACACACGTAAATACACCGCGCACGCAAGGGGCGGCTGCACACACACGTACATCCACCGCGCACGCAAGGGGCAACTGCACACACATGTACACACACCGCGCACGCAAGGGGCAACTGCACACACACGTACACACACCGCGCACGCTTGGGGCGGCTGCACACACACGTAAATACACCGCGCACGCAAGGACCGGCTCCACTCACATGTACATCCACCGCGCAACCACGGGGCGGCTGCACACACACGTACATACACCGCGCACGCAAGGGGCTGCTGCACACACACTTACACACAAAATGCACGCTTGGGGCGACGGCACTCACATGTACATACACCGCGCACGAAAGGGGTGGCTGCACACACACGTACACACACCATGCACGCAAGGAGCGACTTCACGCACAGGTACACACACCATGCACGCAAGGTTCGGCTGCACACACATGTACATCCACCGCGCACGCAAGGGGCGGCTGCACACACATGTACATACACCATGCACGCAAGGGGCGGCTGCACACACCTGTACACACACCGCGCACGCAAGGGGCGAGTGCACACACACGTACACACACCGCGCACGCAAGGGGCGGCTGCACACACACGTACACACACCATGCACGCAATTGCCGGCATGCACACACACGTACATCCACCGCGCACGCAAGGGGCAACTGCACACACATGTACACACACCGCGCACGCTTGGGGCAGCTGCACTCACATGTACACACACCGCGCACGCTTGGGGCGGCTGCACACACACGTACATACACCGCGCACGCAAGGGACGGCTGCACACACACGTACATACACCGCGCACGCAAGGGGGGCTGCACACACATGTACATACACCGCGCACGCAAGGGGCCTGCACACACATGTACATACACCATGCACGCAAGGGCCGGCATGCACACGTACATACACCGCGCACGCAAGGGGCTGCTGCACACACACGTACACACACCATGCACGCACGGGGCGGCTGCACACACATGTACACACCCATGCACGCAAGGGGCGGCTGCACACACATGTACATACACCGCGCACGCAAGGGGCGGCTGCACACACACGTACACACACCGCGCACGCAAGGGGCGGCTGCACACACACGTACACACACCATGCACGCAATTGCGGCTGCACACACACGTACATACACCGCGCACGCAAGGGGCGAGTGCACACACGTACATACACCGCGCACGCAAGGGGGGCTGCACACACACGTACATACACCGCGCACGCAAGGGGCCTGCACACACATGTACATACACCATGCACGCAAGGGGCGGCTGCACACAACGTACATACACCGCGCACGCAAGGGGCGGCTGCACACACACGTACACACACCATGCACGCACGGGGCGGCTGCACACACACGTACATCCACGCGCACGCACTGCACACACATGTACATAACCGCACGCAAGGGGCGGCTGCACACACATGTACATCCACCGCGCACGCAAGGGGCGAGTGCAAACACATGTACATACACCGCGCACGCAAGGGGCGGCTGCACACACATGTACATACACCGCGCACGCAAGGGGCGGCTGCACACACACGTACATACACCGCGCACGCAAGGGGCGGCTGCACACACACGTACATCCACCGCGCACGCAAGGGGCAACTGCACACACATGTACACACACCGCGCACGCTTGGGGCAGCTGCACTCACATGTACACACACCGCGCACGCAAGGGGCGGCTGCACACACACGTACATCCACCGCGCACGCAAGGGGCAACTGCACACACACGTACACACCGCGCACGCAAGGGGCGGCTGCACACACACGTACACACACCGCGCACGCTTGGGGCGACTGCACACACATGTACATACACCGCGCACGCTTGGGGCGGCTGCACACACACGTACCTACACCGCGCACGCAAGGGGCGGCTGCACACACACGTACATACACCGCGCACGCAAGGGGCGAGTGCACACACGTACACACACCGCGCACGCAAGGGGCGGCTGCACACACACGTACACACACCATGCACGCAATTGCCGGCATGCACACACACGTACATCCACCGCGCACGCAAGGGGCAACTGCACACACATGTACACACACCGCGCACGCTTGGGGCAGCTGCACTCACATGTACACACACCGCGCACGCTTGGAGCGGCTGCACACACACGTACATACACCGCGCACGCAAGGGGCGGCTGCACACATACGTACCTACACCGCGCACGCAAGGGGCGGCTGCACACACACGTACATACACCGCGCACGCAAGGACCGGCTCCACTCACATGTACATCCACCGCGCAACCACGGGGCGGCTGCACACACACGTACATACACCGCGCACGCAAGGGGCTGCTGCACACACACTTACACACAAAATGCACGCTTGGGGCGACGGCACTCACATGTACATACACCGCGCACGAAAGGGGTGGCTGCACACACACGTACATCCACCGCGCACGCAAGGGGCGGCTGCACACACACATACATACACCATGCACGCAAGGGGCGAGTGCAAAAACATGTACATACGCCGCGCACGCAAGGGGCAACTGCCCACACATGGACATACACCATGCACGCAAGGGGCGGCTGCACACACATGTACATCCACCGCGCACGCAAGGGGCGAGTGCACACACACGTACACACACCGCGCACGCAAGGGGCGGCTGCACACACACGTACACACACCATGCACGCAATTGCCGGCATGCACACACACGTACATACACCGCGCACGCAAGGGGCGAGTGCGCACACACGTACATACACCGCGCACGCAAGGGGGGCTGCACACACACGTACATACACCGCGCACGCAAGGGGCCAGTGCAAGCACATGTACATACACCATGCACGCAAGGGCCGGCATGCACAGAAACGTACATACACCGCGCACGCAAGGGGCTGCTGCACACACACGTACACACACCATGCACGCACGGGGCGGCTGCACACACACGTACATCCACTGCGCACGCACGGGGCCGGCGACTGCACACACATGTACATAAACCATGCACGCAAGGGGCGGCTGCACACACATGTACATCCACCGCGCACGCAAGGGGCGAGTGCAAACACATGTACATACACCGCGCACGCAAGGACAAGGATGCACACACATGTACATACACCGCGCACGCAAGGGGCGGCTGCACACGCACGTACATACACCGCGCACGCAAGGGGCGGCTGCACACACACGTACATCCACCGCGCACGCAAGGGGCAACTGCACACACATGTACACACACCGCGCACGCTTGGGGCAGCTGCACTCACATGTACACACACCGCGCACGCAAGGGGCGGCTGCACACACACGTACATCCACCGCGCACGCAAGGGGCAACTGCACACACACGTACATCCACCGCGCACGCAAGGGGCGGCTGCACACACACGTACACACACCGCGCACGCAAGGGGCAACTGCACACACATGTACACACACCGCGCACGCTTGGGGCGGCTGCACACACACGTACCTACACCGCGCACGCAAGGGGCGGCTGCACACACACGTACATACACCGCGCACGCAAGGGGCAACTGCACACACATGTACATACACCGCGCACGCAAGGGGCAACTGCACACACATGTACACACACCGCGCACGCAAGGGGCAACTGCACACACACGTACACACACCGCGCACGCTTGGGGCGGCTGCACACACACGTAAATACACCGCGCACGCAAGGGGCGGCTGCACACACACGTACATCCACCGCGCACGCAAGGGGCAACTGCACACACATGTACACACACCGCGCACGCAAGGGGCAACTGCACACACACGTACACACACCGCGCACGCTTGGGGCGGCTGCACACACACGTAAATACACCGCGCACGCAAGGACCGGCTCCACTCACATGTACATCCACCGCGCAACCACGGGGCGGCTGCACACACACGTACATACACCGCGCACGCAAGGGGCTGCTGCACACACACTTACACACAAAATGCACGCTTGGGGCGACGGCACTCACATGTACATACACCGCGCACGAAAGGGGTGGCTGCACACACACGTACACACACCATGCACGCAAGGAGCGACTTCACGCACAGGTACACACACCATGCACGCAAGGTTCGGCTGCACACACATGTACATCCACCGCGCACGCAAGGGGCGGCTGCACACACATGTACATACACCATGCACGCAAGGGGCGGCTGCACACACCTGTACACACACCGCGCACGCAAGGGGCGAGTGCACACACACGTACACACACCGCGCACGCAAGGGGCGGCTGCACACACACGTACACACACCATGCACGCAATTGCCGGCATGCACACACACGTACATCCACCGCGCACGCAAGGGGCAACTGCACACACATGTACACACACCGCGCACGCTTGGGGCAGCTGCACTCACATGTACACACACCGCGCACGCTTGGGGCGGCTGCACACACACGTACATACACCGCGCACGCTTGGGGCGAGTGCGCACACACGTACATACACCGCGCACGCAAGGGGGGGCTGCACACACACGTACATACACCGCGCACGCAAGGGGCCAGTGCAAGCACATGTACATACACCATGCACGCAAGGGCCGGCATGCACAGAAACGTACATACACCGCGCACGCAAGGGGCTGCTGCACACACACGTACACACACCATGCACGCACGGGGCGGCTGCACACACATGTACATCCACCGCACACGCAAGGGGCGGCTGCACACACATGTACATCCACCGCGCACGCAAGGGGCGAGTGCACACACACGTACACACACCGCGCACGCAAGGGGCGGCTGCACACACACGTACACACACCATGCACGCAATTGCCGGCATGCACACACACGTACATACACCGCGCACGCAAGGGGCGAGTGCGCACACACGTACATACACCGCGCACGCAAGGGGGGGCTGCACACACACGTACATACACCGCGCACGCAAGGGGCCAGTGCAAGCACATGTACATACACCATGCACGCAAGGGCCGGCATGCACAGAAACGTACATACACCGCGCACGCAAGGGGCTGCTGCACACACACGTACACACACCATGCACGCACGGGGCGGCTGCACACACACGTACATCCACTGCGCACGCACGGGGCCGGCGACTGCACACACATGTACATAAACCATGCACGCAAGGGGCGGCTGCACACACATGTACATCCACCGCGCACGCAAGGGGCGAGTGCAAACACATGTACATACACCGCGCACGCAAGGACAAGGATGCACACACATGTACATACACCGCGCACGCAAGGGGCGGCTGCACACGCACGTACATACACCGCGCACGCAAGGGGCGGCTGCACACACACGTACATCCACCGCGCACGCAAGGGGCAACTGCACACACATGTACACACACCGCGCACGCTTGGGGCAGCTGCACTCACATGTACACACACCGCGCACGCAAGGGGCGGCTGCACACACACGTACATCCACCGCGCACGCAAGGGGCAACTGCACACACACGTACATCCACCGCGCACGCAAGGGGCGGCTGCACACACACGTACACACACCGCGCACGCAAGGGGCAACTGCACACACATGTACACACACCGCGCACGCTTGGGGCGGCTGCACACACACGTACCTACACCGCGCACGCAAGGGGCGGCTGCACACACACGTACATACACCGCGCACGCAAGGGGCAACTGCACACACATGTACATACACCGCGCACGCAAGGGGCAACTGCACACACATGTACACACACCGCGCACGCAAGGGGCAACTGCACACACACGTACACACACCGCGCACGCTTGGGGCGGCTGCACACACACGTAAATACACCGCGCACGCAAGGGGCGGCTGCACACACACGTACATCCACCGCGCACGCAAGGGGCAACTGCACACACATGTACACACACCGCGCACGCAAGGGGCAACTGCACACACACGTACACACACCGCGCACGCTTGGGGCGGCTGCACACACACGTAAATACACCGCGCACGCAAGGGGTGGCTGCACACACACGTACATCCACCGCGCACGCAAGGGGCGGCTGCACACACACGTACATACACCGCGCACGCTTGGGGCGGCTGCACACACACGTACCTACACCGCGCACGCAAGGGGCGGCTGCACACATACGTATACCTACACCGCGCACGCAAGGGGCGACTGCACACACATGTACATCCACCGCGCACGCAAGGGCCGGCTGCACACACACGTACACACACCATGCACGCAAGGGCCGGCTGCACACACACGTACATACACCGCGCACGCTTGGGGCGGCTGCACACACACGTACACACACCGCGCACGCAAGGGGCAGCTGCACACACACGTACATACACCATGCACGCAAGGGGCTGCACACACACTTACACACACCTTGCACGCAAGGGCCGGCATGCACACACACTGGCATACACCGCGCACGCAAGGGGCGGCTGCACACACGTACATACACCGCGCACGCAAGGGGCGAGTGCACACACACGTACACACACCGCGCACGCAAGGGGCGGCTGCACACACACGTACACACACCATGCACGCAATTGCCGGCATGCACACGCACGTACATCCACTGCGCACGCAAGGGGCAACTGCACACACATGTACACACGCTTGGGGCGGCTGCACTCACATGTACACACACCGCGCACGCAAGGGCCGGCTGCACACACACGTACATCCACCGCGCACGCAAGGGGCAACTGCACACACACGTACACACACCATGCACGCAAGGGCCGGCTGCACTCACATGTACACACACCATGCACGCAAGGGCCGGCTGCACACACACTTACACACACAATGCACGCTTGGGGCAACGGCACTCACATGTACATACACCATGCACGCAAGGGGCGGCTGCACACACACGTACACACACCATGCACGCAAGGAGCGACTTCACGCACAGGTACACTCACCATGCACGCAAGGGGCGGCTGCACACACACGTACACACACCGCGCACGCAATTAAGGGACGGCTGCACACACACGTACATACACCGCGCACGCAAGGGGCAACAGCACTCACATGTACATACACCATGCACGCAAGGGGCGGCTGCACACACACGTACACACACCATGCACGCAAGGAGCGACTTCACGCACAGGTACACACACCATGCACGCAAGGTTCGGCTGCACACACATGTACATCCACCGCGCACGCAAGGGGCGAGTGCAAACACATGTACATACACCATGCACGCAAGGGGCGGCTGCACACACATGTACATCCACCGCGCACGCAAGGGGCGAGTGCACACACACGTACACACACCGCGCACGCAAGGGGCGGCTGCACACACACGTACACACACCATGCACGCAATTGCCGGCATGCACACACACGTACATCCACCGCGCACGCAAGGGGCAACTGCACACACATGTACACACACCGCGCACGCTTGGGGCAGCTGCACTCACATGTACACACACCGCGCACGCAAGGGCCGGCTGCACACACACGTACACACACCATGCACGCAATTGCCGGCATGCACACACACGTACACACACCGCGCACGCAAGGGGCGGCTGCACACACACGTACACACACCATGCACGCAATTGCCGGCATGCACACACACGTACGTCCACCGCGCACGCAAGGGGCAACTGCACACACATGTACACACACCGCGCACGCTTGGGGCAGCTGCACACACACGTACATACACCGCGCACGCAAGGGGCGGCTGCACACACACGTACACACACCGCGCACGCAAGGGGCGGCTGCACACACACGTACATACACCGCGCACGCAAGGGGCAACTGCACACACATGTACATACACCGCGCACGCAAGGGGCAACTGCACACACATGTACCTACACCGCGCACGCAAGGGGCAACTGCACACACACGTACCTACACCGCGCACGCTTGGGGCGGCTGCACACACACGTACCTACACCGCGCACGCAAGGGGCGGCTGCACACACACGTACACACACCATGCACGCAAGGGCCGGCTGCACACACACGTACATCCACCGCGCACGCAAGGGGCAACTGCACACACACGTACATCCACCGCGCACGCAAGGGGCGGCTGCACACACACGTACACACACCGCGCACGCAAGGGGCAACTGCACACACATGTACACACACCGCGCACGCTTGGGGCGGCTGCACACACACGTACCTACACCGCGCACGCAAGGGGCGGCTGCACACACACGTACATACACCGCGCACGCAAGGGGCAACTGCACACACATGTACATACACCGCGCACGCAAGGGGCAACTGCACACACATGTACCTACACCGCGCACGCAAGGGGCAACTGCACACACACGTACCTACACCGCGCACGCTTGGGGCGGCTGCACACACACGTACCTACACCGCGCACGCAAGGGGCGGCTGCACACACACGTACACACACCATGCACGCAAGGGCCGGCTGCACACACACGTACATCCCCCGCGCACGCTTGGGGCGGCTGCACACACACGTACCTACACCGCGCACGCAAGGGGCGGCTGCACACACACGTACATCCACCGCGCACGCAAGGGGCAACTGCACACACATGTACACACACCGCGCACGCTTGGGGCAGCTGCACTCACATGTACACACACCGCGCACGCAAGGGGCGGCTGCACACACACGTACATCCACCGCGCACGCAAGGGGCAACTGCACACACACGTACATCCACCGCGCACGCAAGGGGCGGCTGCACACACACGTACACACACCGCGCACGCAAGGGGCGACTGCACACACATGTACATCCACCGCGCACGCAAGGGCCGGCTGCACACACACGTACACACACCATGCACGCAAGGGCCGGCTGCACACACACGTACATCCACCGCGCACGCAAGGGCCGGCTGCACACACACGTACATACACCGCGCACGCAAGGGGCAACTGCACACACATGTACACACACCGCGCACGCAAGGGGCAACTGCACACACACGTACACACACCGCGCACGCTTGGGGCGGCTGCACACACACGTACCTACACCGCGCACGCAAGGGGCGGCTGCACACACACGTACATCCACCGCGCACGCAAGGGGCAACTGCACACACATGTACACACACCGCGCACGCTTGGGGCAGCTGCACTCACATGTACACACACCGCGCACGCAAGGGGCGGCTGCACACACACGTACATCCACCGCGCACGCAAGGGGCAACTGCACACACACGTACATCCACCGCGCACGCAAGGGGCGGCTGCACACACACGTACACACACCGCGCACGCAAGGGGCAACTGCACACACATGTACACACACGCGCACGCTTGGGGCGGCTGCACACACACGTACCTACACCGCGCACGCAAGGGGCGGCTGCACACACACGTACATACACCGCGCACGCAAGGGGCAACTGCACACACATGTACATACACCGCGCACGCAAGGGGCAACTGCACACACATGTACACACACCGCGCACGCAAGGGGCAACTGCACACACACGTACACACACCGCGCACGCTTGGGGCGGCTGCACACACACGTAAATACACCGCGCACGCAAGGGGCGGCTGCACACACACGTACATCCACCGCGCACGCAAGGGGCAACTGCACACACATGTACACACACCGCGCACGCTTGGGGCAGCTGCACTCACATGTACACACACCGCGCACGCAAGGGCCGGCTGCACACACACGAAAAACCACCGCGCACGCAAGGGGCAACTGCACACACACGTACATACACCGCGCACGCAAGGGGCGGCTGCACACACACGTACACACACCGCGCACGCAAGGGGCAACTGCACACACATGTACACACACCGCGCACGCTTGGGGCGGCTGCACACACACGTACCTACACCTTGCACGCAAGGGGCGGCTGCACACACACGTACATACACCGCGCACGCAAGGGGCAACTGCACACACATGTACATACACCGCGCAACCACGGGGCGGCTGCACACACACGTACATACACCGCGCACGCAAGGGGCAACTGCACACACATGTACACACACCGCGCACGCTTGGGGCGGCTGCACACACACGTACCTACACCGCGCACGCAAGGGGCGGCTGCACACACACGTACATACACCGCGCACGCAAGGGGCAACTGCACACACATGTACATACACCGCGCAACCACGGGGCGGCTGCACACACACGTACACACACCGCGCACGCAAGGGGCAGCTGCACACACACGTACATACACCATGCACGCAAGGGGCTGCACACACACTTACACACACCTTGCACGC
>RPFO01001658.1:0-18794 GCA_009746045.1 Mesostigma viride | reverse complement strand
GTTTGATTAGCTGTGATCCGGAAGCAGACCACAAGGTGGGCTGCATAGCTATAGTAGTCGATCCTGTACGGATGTCCTAGGAGAGGTCCAGGGCCATCCACGTAGTGCAGTTAGGCAGCCGTGCCTGTGGGCCGCGGGATCAGTCCTAGCTGGAGGAGATTTAGCTGGACGGAGCCAGCTCCTCATTGTTGGTTAGCACTATAGTGCAGGATTGCTACTGGTCATACCCTAACCTACGTGCCCATGCATGCATCCAGCTTGGCAAGCTTGCATGGATTGATATATATTAAAAATATAATTACTTACAGCAGAGTGAAATCACTCAAACCAAAGCAAACGCCCAGCTATAAACCTATATACAGAGCCATGTCAAAGCTCTATACTACGATAAGACCAATGGAAACGCCTAACGGGAGGAACCTAATAGCCCTGCTGCACCGCAAAATCAGCCCGCGTACGGCGGAGCATGATGTCAGCCATGGCCCGAGTCAGCGCCACCGACAAGCGCTGACGCCAATATGACGTCCAGGTCCGCGCCGACCATGGGGCCCGCTGGCCCTCCAGGTCCAGCCGGTCCTCCCGGAGCCGGCAACACTCCTTGAAGAAGGCGGAGGTCAGGGGCCCCATGGCCCCAAACTCCTCCAGGACAAAGGGCACCACACGATGGTGCCCGACGTCGCCGTAGGCCAGGAGCTTGGCCCGCTCCGCCCGGTCCGCCGTGTAACCTGCCGTGAGGGAGGCCCCAGCCACGTGGCTAAGAGCCAAGGGCCGCGCCACCGAAACGTCAATAAGCAGATGCCGGCCACCCCCCTCAAAGTCCAGCACCACGATGTCAGGCCGGTGGTTGGGGGAATAGAAGGCAGCGCCATCCGCATCCTCGGACCGGATGTTCGCGTGGGGGAAAACCGACCGAATCATGGCGAGCACCACCGTCAGGAGGACAGTGTGCAAATACAAATACCAATTCTGATTCTGTTGGCCCCCCATGCAGGCAAGGTAGTGAGTCCCCGTGGGATCCAGCGGCTGCCCACAGCTACCACAAGGCCGCCCGGCCGGAACAAGAGGCTGCGGGGCAAATAGCTGGTGCCGGAGCGCCACCGAGTAGTGGCTGGGAGCCAAGGCGAATGGGGGGGCCATGGGAAGAGCACGAAGGTACGCCGAGCCCACACTCCGCAAGGAAAGCGAGAACAGCCACGCACGTCCCTGGGCGTTGAGGTCCGCGAAAAGAGCAATCCAATCAGCCGTGTGCAGAATACCCGCGTAGGTTTTCTGGTGTTTATCGATGACGCGAGCAGGGAATGCGGCGGGAGATTGAACGGAGGCGACCGAGGGAGTGCCGCGAGGGAGGTGGCGCTGTACCGCCTGAGCGGCACGGACGGGAGAACAGGCCTGCTGGATCTCAGCATAGGCCTCCTGGATGGCGGTGACGAAGGGCAAAGGGCTGCTGGGGTCCAGGAGGTCAGGCGCTGCCGTTGCCAAAAGGGGCAGGAGCCGGCAGCTTTCCGCCCACGACTGAGCGACGGAGCCCAAAAATGCTGCTGGGGCCAGCCGGGCGGCACGAGTCAGACCGCAGCCACCCATCCGTGCAGGCAGGGAGGCAATGCGAATAGCATGTGGCGGGAGGTCGGGGCCCGGGACCAGCTGCGCCAAGGCCGACTGGATGCGTTCGTCGTGGCCCTCGGCGGCCAGCCGGACCTGAGCCGGAAGAGCGCCCCGGAGCCAGTGAACGACGCGAGGGTGAGCGCAAAACCACAGAAGCAGACCCTTGGTCTGCGAATCATGAAGGCGCGCAATCAAGGGCAGTACCTCAGTGCGTGCCTCGAGGGCGGCCCGCAGAGCATCGATGACAAACGCGGGGTCGCCAACCGGAACGCCGAGGACATCCAACCCATGGAGGCGCTCGTCCCGGCCCAAGAGCTGGGGCGGAAAGCCGGAGCAATCACCTTGGGGCGAGTACACCGCGCACTTGGCCAGGGTCAACTGGACTACTGGAGGTTGATGTCGGCCACCGCGGTCTGCAGTGCCAGCAGAGCCGCGGTGGTGTCCGGCACAGGGCCCAGAAGGTAGATATCATCCAAGTAGGCCTGAATAGCGACCGCCGGGTGGGCAGCATGGACCGCTTGGAGGCAACCCTGGAGGGGGGCGGCAAAGTACAGGGGTCCCAGGGGGTCCCCTTGCTGGGTGCCCGACCGCGACAGCAGGCCGCCGCGAGTGCCGTCCTCCATGATGTGAACCAGTTGGCCGGGCTGGCCGTAGCACACGGCTGTCCAAGCGTACAAGTCCTCGAAGGACTCCATGACGGCCGCAAACATGCTGGCGCGGGACAGACTGTTGAACGCGTTGTGGCAGTCGACCTTGACGACAGCGTGGGTGGGGTGGGCCTCGAGGTAGGCCTGCACCGAATGGATGAGGATATCCGCCCCGCCTGGAGTCGTCACCCCCAGCTGGGCCGCCACCGAGGTCTCACCCGCTGCGAGGGGCGGGCAGAAAAAGGCACGGAGCTCGGGCGCCTTTTGGCGGCAGATCACTTTGCCCACGAGCTTGCGGAGCACCTCACCGCAGGCGATCGGGCGCACCTCGGGGGGGGCAAGACACCCTTGAGCAGAGCGAGGAGGCGAGCGCCCGCTAACCACTCGCGCGCAGCGGGAGGAACGCGACCAGCCGCCAGGTCAATGAGGGTGTCAAAGAGAATGTCCTCGCCCCCATGCCCCACCAGGACCTCCAAGTGCTCGTAGCGCCAGCCCGACGGCCCGGTAGAGGAAGCCCGCGGGACCGCACGCATCACCTCCAGGAAGCAGTCGCGGTCCAGCCGGAGGGGGCCGGCAGGGGGTCCGGCACGGGCAGCTGGAATCCGGGCTCCGCAGGGTGAAGAGCCTCCATGCAAGGCCGCCAGGGTAGCCGCATTGGCGGGGGCCAGCTTGGCCATTTCCAAGCGGGTCATGGCCCGGCTGAGCTGCCCCTCGCGGACGAGGCGGATGACATCGGTGGCCACCCGCTCGAAGTTGACCTCCCCCGACAGCCGGGCCGTGCGCGGGGGCGGCACGCCAAACAGCCCCTCCCAGTCCCCCTGCAGAAAGCGTCGGCAACGGGCAATAACCGCACCCTGGAGGCCGCGCACACCACGCCCGAGAGGGGTGAGGAGCAGGCGGGGGGTCACCATGTGCAGTTTAAAGCCCAGCGGGTCGTCCGGAGCGGCGTGCATGCGCCGGAGAGAAACGATTGCACATTGCGCGAAAAGGCTATGCGCGCGGTGGGGGAGGTCGGTCAGGGTAGACGTCGGGTTGATGGCGCATGCATCCCAGGGAACCGTGTCAAGCCAACGCCAACTGGCCGAGTAGTCGGGCGGCGGGGGCTGGGAGCCGGTGGGAGCCGAGGCGGGAGGGGGGAGGGGGCCGGGACTGCTGGCCGGTTGAGGGGCCGTTGAGCAACACAGGCGCGCGCGTGCTGAGCGCGCCCGTGAATGGAGTACACCCGCTGGCAGTGAGCTTCCGGGCACCGGTAACAGCTCATGGCCTGCAGATCCGCCGCGCCGAGATCGGGGTGCACAGCGCGAAGGTGCTGGCAGAGGGGATTGATATATATGCCAGTCATTGCATAATCAACTCACACGTACGTTTGCATCCAACAACACATACATACGTGCATTAACTTGCATTTTAAAAACACTCCGTTATCTTTCATCTGCCAACAATGTCGTCGTTTCTGGACATCATCTTCTTCGAGCATGTCCTCGTCTTCGGACGACATGGACTACCGTTCGGCGCTGAGGGGTGGGAGGCCGTCGATCGCGGTCTCGCACGGACCACACCCTCACCGGCAGCGATGCCGAAAGTATTCAAAGGTCGGACATGGACGACCGCGCCCCCGCATTCATCGGGGCCTTAATTGGCCAGGCGGCCAAGCGAGTACCACCATGGTGGCAGCCGCAGGCGGCCAGGCGGCCTGGCGGCGGCATAAGGGTGATCGAGACCACAAGCCGGAGATGGCGACTGGGCCTGGTGTCATGATCCCCACGACTGGGGGCATATATCGTCCGATGGGTACGATGAGGACGAAGCTGGAGGACGTACGAGGACGAGAAGGCCGATAGGCTGCGCCGAGAAGCGCAGGAGGCTCAGGTGCGGCGTGAGGTTGAGGCCGCGCGCGCCCTGGCCGGAAGCTGAGCGTGAGGCTCAGCTGAGAGTCGAGAGCGCGGAGGATCGGCGGGCGAGGGAGCTCGCTGAGCGACAGTTGGAGAGGGATCGGGTGGTGAAGGCGGGCCTAGCTGGCGTCGGAGGTCCGCGGAAGGCGAGGAGGCTCGCGGGAGGCCCCGCCCAGGCTATGTAGTTCGCAAGTCTGAAGAGCAATTAACTTAAATTCACATTCGCGTGCACCGGCGCGTTGCCCGCCACTTTCAGCGAGTGGCGGGAGCTAGATGTTCTGCAGGAGACCGATTCCTCGGTCTCCATGATGGGCGGAGAGCGGGGTGAGGATCTGCCACTCGTCCTCATGGACCCGGAGATGGTGGAGGCAGAGAAGGAGGCCAAGATAGCGTACGCCAAGCATTGCCAGAGGAATGCAAAGCGGGTGATGGCGCGGTCCATGGCGGCCAACAGCCGGGAGCGTGAGCCGGAGGGCGGCACGGGACGTGCGCCACAGGGAGCTGCGTCGTCTGCGTTGGAAGGCGCAGCTAGGTCGCGCAGGAGAAGACCCGTCGCCACAAGGCTCGGCAGGAGGCGGCCAAGAGCTCGCCGCACGCAGGCGCAGCTGGCGGAGATATGGTAGGCCCCACCAGAAGGGAGAGGGAGGCTAGGCAGCCTGGCCAGGAAGTATTCTCGGCATGCTATATAGCTAGGGCTATGGAGCGGCGGGTGCGCAATTAAGGAGGAGCGGGCTAGAGCTCTGCATGTACGGCGGTACATGGATCGAGGCCGCTAGGGCCTGGGCGTTGGATGGGGAGCTGGGGGACGCATTTCGCTTTGCATGAAAGGCGGCTGGCGCCTAGTGATCCCATCTCAGCTCAGTTCAAAGCTCTTCGTTCTTTTTTGGGCAACCCCCCGCCGCCGCGTGCAGCGGGGAGCTGCCCTGCTGCAGGTGCAGCAACGGGTCGCTGCTGGAGTGGATGCTCCCCACCCCCCTCCCCCCACACCCACCCACACTGTGCAGCACGACACGGACCGGGCCACTGGTGGATCGAGCTCATAGTGGAGCAGCTCCACCGGGAGCCGGCTGGACTCGATCTGCCAGCACCATGAACCCAGCCAAGCAAGCCCGGGCGGCAGAGGAAGTGGAGCAGCTGCTCAAGGCGGCTAAACGAGTGCGGCAGCCGGCAAGTGGGCGGAGGGGTGTGCCCCATCGTAGTTCTCGTCCCCGCTCACCACGAGACGAGGCGAGGATGGCGACGAGGGCAGGGGGGAGATGAACACGGCCGGGGGGGTAGGACCTTCAGGAGCAGGGGGCATAGTTATTATAAATAGTGACGGAACCTTTTTGCCAACATGAACTACTACACGCGGAATCGATACCGGCGAGTGGTTTTCGCCGGATAAATAGTGACGGACCTAATTGCCCAAGTGGCAAAAAGGTTCCGTCACTATTTATAATAACTAAAGTGTCGTAGTGTGGGGGTCGATATCTATCGTACCGCTGATGCCTACTGCAGTACCGAATCTCGCCTTGACGATATTCCAACCGGGCATATTTTCCCTTCTGGCGCTTTCGTTTGGCCTTCTGGTATCAATTCCTTCCGGTATATTCGGAAATACCCGTGTCACCACAGGGATTCGAACCCCCAACTTACGAGGTCTTAGTTATTATAAATAGTGACGGAACCTTTTTGCCACTTAATTGGGCAACTAGGTCCGTCACTATTTATCCGGCGAAAGTCACTCGCCGGTATCAATTCCGCGTGTAGTTCACGTGAACTATACACGCGGAATTGATACCGGCGAGTGACTTTCGCCGGATAAATAGCGACGGACCTAATTGCCCAAGTGGCAAAAAGGTTCCGTCACTATATTATAATAACTGGCATGGCGGGCACGAGCTAGCAACGCTGGACCACAACAACAACAGCAACAACCGGCCCAGCAGCAGCAGCAGCAGCAGCAGCAGCAGCAGCAGCAGCAGCAGCAGCAGCAGCAGCAGCAGCAGCAGCAGCAGCAGCAGCAGCAGCAGCAGCAGCAGCAGCAGCAGCAGCAGCAGCAGCAGCAGCAGCAGCAGCAGCAGCAGCAGCAGCAGCAGCAGCAGCAGCAGCAGCAGCAGCAGCAGCAGCAGCAGCAGCAGCAGCAGCAGCAGCAGCAGCAGCAGCAGCAGCAGCAGCAGCAGCAGCAGCAGCAGCAGCAGCAGCAGCAGCAGCAGCAGCAGCAGCAGCAGCAGCGGCGGCGGCGGCGGCGGCGGCGGCGGCGGCGGCATGCACCAACAACTGCAACAGCAACTGCAGCGGCAGCAGCTTCAACCCCAAGCGGCCGTCGCTGTACAACAGCGACCCTGGTTTGATGCATCCTCAGTAGGGAAGATAGGATCACGTTCCCAGGTCTACCTGAGGGGTTCACGCATGCAGGAAGATGCACTAAAGATCCTCTTAATTCAAGATAGAGCAGTCCTGGTCATGTGCATGATAATATCCGTGACTGGTCTCCTGCTTCGTGCATGTATCTCGCAACACAGTCCACCAATCTGCACCTAGCTAGCATATTAAGCAAATGGTTCAGATGTATGAGAGGAAAGCAAGCAGCATGCACTGGAGCACAGGAGGTGCAGTCTGATCTTCACTGACTTCATAGCTGACCTGAAAGGACTGTTGACTACTATAAGGGGGAGCACCTGCACGGCAATTATGTAAGGGGTTCAACTGGCTGTCAGCGTATAAGCTCAATAAGTCTGACTATGTGCGTGACCGCAAGCAGTCCTCTATAATATTTATAGGGACGAAGAGCTCAAGAAGCTGAACTCTAAGTACCTATGTAGTTGTTACGCCGCGGATATCTACCTCCACCTCTACCTCTAATGGGCCTGATACTACCTTAACTGGTCAGGCCTCCTCTACTTAACCCTCTGGCGAAAGACGAACGTGACGGAGCTGATCTCAATGCATTAACGTAAGTGTTACTATAATACGCCATACAACCATTTATCAAAACCCGTTTACTCCAGGAATAGAGGAAGGAAACACAACTACACTGCCGTGACCCAAGCCTAAATGTGTCAATTCACTTAACACACGCCGAGTGCACACACAAAAGGTAGGACGCGCATAAATGGTCACCAACGGTCCAACACGCTCGGGCCGACATGGCCCTCGCCTACAGATGCACGCTAGTCCACTACATCTACTGATGCACGCTGGTCCACTACATTCTACCACAGGATAAGGACCACTAGTAAAGTACGCGGCGCGGCGCCCAACAGCACCCAATGTACCACAGTACTGTTACGAGGACAATAATGTCCCGGTAGGAGCCTAAACGTAAACCTAGGGACAACCGAGGCAAAAGACCTAATTTACGTCCGTAACTACAACGAATTGTTACGCGACGTAACACCTCCCCCCCCACAAAGGTAGGGAGCCCTCTCCCTACGTACAGGGAGGAAAACAAGGGGTAGGAAACCTAATGCACCCAGCACACACTAACACAGTCAGCAGGCCATCCAAGATACAAGGCACCAATAGTTCACACGGTCTCCACCACCACGCCTGGAGGTGTAGGGTTAGCCAGCACCAAGCCTGGTGGTAGGTTCCCCTAACTGCCTGGAACAAAGTCCTTGCCGGGGGGAACGGCACTGGGCAGGACACACAGAGTAAACCAATCAGCACCAAGGACCAAGAACGACCAGTCAACTGGCCAGAACATGAGGGCGACTCTACATACCGGAGGGACAACACCCTCAGGTCGGGCCTAAGGCCCTCTATCTAATGGCCATCCGTCTGGTAGGTACCACGGGAGGCCAGCAGGACATCCAGGTAGGCCTGGTAATGGGCCACATCCTCAACATTGTCATGCCTATCTACGGTGAGGAAAACATCGGCCCACACGCCGTCAGGAAAGAGGCCCAGGAAGGCCCAGTAATACCTATGCTGCGTGAGGACGACCTGGCCACGGGCCCAGTCCAAAAAGCCACAGGCAAAGAGGCGAAGGAAAGGCTCTACCGCGATCAGGCAAAGGGCCCGCAGGAGGAGGCGATGGTACCGGATCCGAGGGCGCATACCCGTCGGGAAGAACAGGTCCACCAGGGGCTCCACGTTGGACGGCCACAACCGGATGTGCCGCACCTCACGGGAGCGCCACCGACGAACACACTGTCGCGACCCGAATGTCTCTAGGTAGTCGCTGGCCCGAGGAGGAGGGTGACCACGGGAGTCTAGACCCTGGCCCGGGATAGGCGCCGGGCGGCGGGCATCCCACTCAAGGATGGGCTGGAGGACCGTAGTGTACGCCGCACCCGGCACCGCAGGAAACTCTACTGTAAGGGCATCCGAAGCCATAATGCCCAGAGGGGGAGGGTAAGCCCACTGGAACCCACCGTAGGTGTCTAAGTCGTTGTGGCGCCTCGCCCAGCGATACAGGACGCGCCGGACCAGGATCTCACCCTCGAACACCGGATCAGCTAAAATAACCATGTCGAACGGAGGCCGATCAGTCTCAACACTAAGCGATTTTTCTACGCGTCGTAAAAGTATACTTAACTAGATACGCAAAGTATACTTATACAAAAGTATACTTTTACTGTCTGTATGCGTCAGCGTAGGCTTACGACTTGGATACTTTAACGTAGCTTTGACGTAGAAATTTACTTTACGTAGCTTTTGTCGTAGCAATAACGTATCTTGCGTAAGATCTTTTTGGTAATAGTGTACGTACCGTATTTAATAACGACGCGGATACGGCAACGAATCTGACAACGATCTGTCAAGTGTAAGTTAAAGATACTTTTGTATTGTGATACGTTACGTTTCGAATTACGACACAGATACGCACACGGATCTGTCAGAGATTTGTTCAGTTCACGTTGAGGATCCCGATATAAATTGATACGATTCGTTTAAAATACGGCGCGGATACGGCAACGGAATTGTGAAAGATCCGTTTAGTTTACAGTCAACGGATCACAGCCGGAGGCAAGTTGACTACTGGGGTATCATTAATGGGTAGGCCACGATCCCGGGGCGCCCGACACACCTGGGAGAACCCGTAGGACATGGGAGAGATGGCAAGCTCAGCAGAGGCGCGCGGCAGGTCACACTGTCGGCAGGCGAGTGCGGACATACCATACCCCGGAATGGGCGTGTCACGCGACTCCGGCGTCGCGTGCACCACGGAAGGAGCCCTGTCCCGATCACCCTGGGACAACTCCCTGAGGGAATCGGCAGCGCGGGTGGCGCGAGGATCCTGACCGGTGGACCGAACAACCGCGGCCAAAGACCGCGAGGCCGAAGGAGGAGGGACCGGAGCAGGGGCCGACGCAGGGGCAGGAGCCGACACCGACGCAGGGGGCACTGGTAAAACAGGAGGTCGCGCCGGACCCGAAGCCAGAGAGGGCCGTGACGGACCCGCCATCGACGCAGGCGCGCCGGTCTCCGTTGCCGGTGCACCCTCAGGCCACATATTGAAGATAGGGCCCGTAGGGACAGGAAGACCGGCATAGGATTGGTTACCATCCAAACTCCAGTCGGGCACCGGGATCCTCTGCGGGGGACCACCCTCCCAAAGCCTGGGATGATCGCCCGTGTCGCTGAAGAAACCACGAACTGGCTGTGAGGGCGCAGCGGACGGCCCAGAGGGGGCGACGACGGGCACAGCCGAAGGGGCTGAAGGCTCGCGCCGAGGCGCGGGAACGTCGGCCGCAGGCACAGAGGCAACCGGAGGTGTCGGAACCGCAGCAACCGAAGGGGTAGGGGGCGCCGGCGAAACCACAGGTGCCGAAGAAACCGAAGGGGTAGGGGGCGCGGACACCACAGACACCCCACCTGGCGTGGCCGGAGTCTGCGCTTGGGCCGCCAGGAAGGCCCCGAACGCCGTGGTCAGGGACTGGATCTGAGCCTGCATAGCCGAGACCGTCGCCGAAAGAGGATCAGGCAAACCCGAAGGGGTAGGCTCTACTGCAACACCCCGGGTCGACCGAGGGGACGACGGGACCGGAGAGGGAGGAACAGACGCCGAGGAGGCGGACGCAGCGCTCGAGGCAGAATAATCTGGAGTATAATGTACCTCGGCTGGGGCGCCCGAAGGGGCAGGACCACTAACCGCTAGTCCCGCCGACTGATCAGCTATCTCCATGAACTCTACGGCCCGTAAAAGGTCGCAGGGGTTCTCGTCTACCTCAGCATCACCCTCAGCTGGAAGCCAAGGGAACACCTCCCGTAGGCAGGTACGGCCCACAGGAGTGGAGAGGTAGGAGAACACACGGCAACACCGGAGAACCGCATCTATCTGCCCCAAGGCGGGACAGCTGGAACCACACCCCAACAAACAGTGTCCGGCATCGTCGAACCCGTGCAGGACAAGCTGGTGCGGCTCATCAGGGGAAGGACCATACCACGTGACCCCGAAGAGGGCCGCCCTGACTAAGCTCGCATGTTGGGCCTGAAGGGCCGGCTGCACAACGCCACCCGGTAACATGATCGCGACACCCAGCGGCCCGGAAGGGCCTCGAAATACAGCTCAGGGTCCGGTAGGGGCAGGGACGGCAGCGGGCTCTCAGCCGGAGGGGTAGGCTCTGTCATGACGGCTGCGGAGGGGAGGGGACAACCAACCACCCGTCGACAGCAGACATAACATAAGAGAGGAGAAGGCCTACGACTAGAGCTTGTGCAGGGTTTTATATTCCTGCAGCAGGCGACTACACCCATCTAGCTCACTCTCCGTATACCAAACCTTATCTACTTCACTACGAGCATACATCCACTTCACTTTATACTGACGCTGGGTACCGCGGCCCTTTTTGATATCTCGATGGGCCACGATGCTTTCTACTTCGTCTTCTACTTCCCCAGTGTCAGGATTATGCTCTAAAGGGGCAGGCGCTAACTCCCTGCCAGCGAACGTACTAGGGTGGTACAGTTTAAGCTGGCTCCTATGGAAGGTGTTTGAATGCGTTTGCCAAGAGGTAGGGATATCGACTTTATACAAGAAATTTCCTACCCTAGACAACACATGGAAGGGTCCTAAGAAGGCAGGCCTAAGTTTGACCTTCAGTTCTGCTTCAAACTTATGAGCAAAACGGCCAACACGGGGGCCTTCTACTAATACTAGATCTCCTACTTCTATCTCAGGTGCTCGTCTATCTAAGGAGGCACGCAACCTAGCAAGGTACTTAGCCTGAGCTTTTTGATACCCTGAGATCGCGTGGTCATGAGCAGTTTTCATTCTATCTAGTAAGGACTGTACACCTTCTACAGTATCTCGGGACACATCATCCTTGTCCCGTAGAGGACTAGCTAAGAGAGAGGTAGGGGTAAGGGGCTGTCTACCAGTATCTAAGAAGAAGGGCGTATATCCATGCGCAGCTTGGGGACAATTGTTGAGGGAGAACTCTACCAAACATAAATAATCCTCCCAATCACTACCCGAGCCATTAACATAGTGCCTAAGCGCTTCTTCTACTACTCTATTAAGACGCTCTACTAAATGAGAGGAGGAGGAGTGGTAGGCAGTACCGTAGGTAACCTTGGTACCGATGGCAGCGAAAAACTGCTGCCAAAAATCTGAGGTAAATAATTTATCCTTATCACTAATAAACTGCCTACTCAATCCATGATATCTATATACATTATTGAGGTATAGGCGTGCGCAATCACGTGCGGTGAGTTCTAAAGGACACGGCACAAGATGGCACATACGAGTAAAACGATCTATGAACACAAGGATTTGGGCATTGCCCCTATCATTCTTTCTAAAAGGTCCTACAAAATCCATCATGATAGAATCCCAAGGCATGATAGGGTCAGGCAAGGTCCTAGGTTCTGCTATCTGTCCTACATTATTGGGTTTCATTTCCTGGCAAGATTGACAAGTTCTAACATACTCATCCACATCCTTATAAAGGGAAGGCCAGTAATAAGAGCGGGCTACTAGGTCCCGTACCCGTTTACCACCCTGATGAGCAGCTAAGTCATGCAACTCAAAGAGCAAGGAGGAGCGACAGATAGGAGGGACATACAGGCGCCATTGAGGGGGAGAATCTGCTATCTGCACATATAAAAACCCACCTACAAATTTACAAGGGTGCTTGCCTAATTGTTGGGGATGTGCAGCAATGGCAGCTAATGCTTCCGGCTCAGTGGCCGTAAATCTACTAATAAGGCGTTCAAGATCAGAGGTAGGCATCGCTACAGAAGTATCCAGAACAGGTTTAAAGAGATCTCCTACCGCCTTGCCGAAGAGAAGGGGAGGTCCTAGGGGACTACGTTTTCATAAGACTTTCCTGACCTAGTCGCTATATGGCTAAGCGGTATAGAAATTTTATTTTTCCCCTCCCCCCCCACCGAGGCCACAGGAAGGGCCTCACACGGGAGAGAGAGTCCTACGTGAGAAAGGAGATCAGGCATGCGAACAGCTGTATGAAAGAGGTAGGCATAGGAATCATCATCAGGTAGTTCACCATAAGGGGTTACACCCATAGTAGTAGGAACTAGAGTAGTATTGAGAACATCAAGGTCCTCGAAGAAGGAATAGTCTGCACGACGAGAGAGTGCATCTGGTACTATGTTATCTACACCCTTGACATACTGAAGTTTAAAAGGGGAAAACTGTGCTAAAAATTCCATCCAGCGCGCTTGCCGAGGGGTAAGGTTGGGTTGGGAGAGAAGATGGGTAAGGGGACGATGATCCGTTTGGATAACTAACCTATAAGGATCTAGCTCACAGGGTTCATTCAGGCAGACATCAAATTGAGCACCTTTAAGGAAGTGCTGCCACGCGTGGCAACAATACACCACAGCTAAGAGTTCCTGCTGGTGGACGGGATAGTTACGCTCCGCAGGGAGCATTGTCCTAGAGATATACTCAATTGGCTGTAAGCCCTGACCCTGATCCTGGAGAAGGACACCACCTATAGCTACTTTACTAGCATCTGTAGCCACAACAAAGGGTTTAGTAGTATCCGGTAGGATGAGTACAGGAGGGGAAAGGAGTAGGGATTTTAGGCACTGAAAAGCAGACTGACACTCACTACTCCAAACAAAGGGGATATCCTTCTTTAATAAATGATTAATAGGGGCTGCTATAGTTGCGAAACGCGGGATAAAACGCCTATAGTAAGAAGCAATTCCTAGGAAACTACGTACACCTTTAACGTCGGTAGGAGTAGGCCATTCCTGAATTGACTTAGTTTTATCCGGGTCGGTAGCGACCCCGGCATCTGACAGAACGTGCCCTAAAAATGGGACACTCCTACCCGAACGCACTTTAGCACGGCGCGCCCACAAAGAATTTTCAGCCATTATTTCTAATACTTTCTTTAAATCACGTAGGTGCGTTTCAAAATCAGGAGAGTAAATAAGAATATCATCTAAGTAAGCTTGAGCACAAGAACGGTCATGCTCAGATAAAGAAACAGAGGAGAAGGAGGGATCCTTTAGATCAGAGGACACCTGAGGAAGATGAGAATTTCCCATAACAGGTCTAAGCACTTCATTCATTAACATTTGAAAAGAGGCAGGCGAGTTACAGAGTCCCATAGCCGCTACTCTAAACTGGTAATGACCAAAAGGGGTAGCAAAGGCGGTTTTATGGCAATCCTCAGGAGCTATCCGCAACTGCCAAAAACCATCCGCACAATCCAGTACTGTGAAACAAGTGGAACCTTTAACCTTATTAAATATATCATCAATACGAGGTAGAGGGTATTTAGATTTCACAGTAATATCATTCAACTTCCTATAATCAGTAACTAGGCGAAACTTGCCATTTGGCTTAGGAACTAACAGGACACCAGCTGAGTAGGGGGAGTTACTAGGCTCTATCAATCCTGCTTCTAATAATGACACTAAAATCTGTTTTAGTTCCTTTAACTCGGTAGGGCCCATTCTATACATCGGAGAGTGCGTAGGAACTGCACCGTCCTTGATAACTACACGGTGTAAAACAGAACGAGGAGGAGGATAAGAAGGAGTCTTTTCTTCAAATACTTTTGAGGAATCTATCACAGCCATGTATCTTACTATTTCATTTTCAGTAAATCCTACTCCTATTGTATCCACTGTATTTACATCTATATCCACACTATTATTAGTGATAGGTATCTCTTGTACTTCTAACTGAAGGAACATACATAATAGGTATCCATTTTGCTTTAATTCAGAACGTAATTCGTCATTTGACATTAATACTTCAGGTATAGGTCTTACAGGAGGATCAACAGGTGTAGGAGGAGTAATATCTACCAAGGATAAATTTTCCAATCTATAATGACGTTCAGGTACCCAGTAAGAGCTATCTGGAAACCAAATGACCATGGTATCATAATTAATAGTAATCTTATTATCCTGGTGCCAATCTAATCCTAGTAATACATCAGCGGTAGTGATAGGGCCTATAGTGGCCGTCAGGTTGACAGTACGTCCTTGTATAACCATGGGAAGGGACACCGTACCCGGGGAATGACTGGTGCGACCATCAGCATAATGAACAGTAACGGGTTTGGTGTGAGGGGTAGGGACTAGTCCTAAACGTCTAACTAGGGCCTCGCTCACAAAGGAGCTAGCCGCACCGCTATCTACCAACACAGAGACATTCAAGAGTTCATCAGCATGCAAGAAGGGGTCTACAACAGTGTGAGGGACGGTTAAACCACCATTCAAGAACATAAGAGGACGCACACGTAGTGGTAGGGAAGATTCAGCTCCTACAGAGGTTATAAAAACAGGCAGGCAAAAATTTTATCTGGGGTACTATCTAAGGACCTGTCCAGGTTACCCCCGGCTGACAGGCCTACTGTTCCCCCTCCCCCCCCAAATCCATAGGAACTAACCCCGAAGAAGACCCTGGCGAAAAGCCACTGCTGGAGGGTCACGAGGGAGCGAAGAGGGTGCGGGAGCCTGATTATCATAGGGGAACCCTGGGGATCCTGTCTGCACAGCATTCAGCCTACTAGGGGTAGCTGAAGGAATGCGTCCTGAAGTAGGACGAATAGGAGCACGCTGAGGGGTACGAGGAGGGCGAGCGTCGGGATGAGGGGGAGCACCCGAAAGGAACTTGGGGCACTCACGTTTAAGATGACCTACTTCCTTACAATGATAGCATGTGATATGAGAGACATCAAGGGCTGAAAGGTCAGTAACACAGATATCTAATTCTTCTACATAGGAGTTCTCCTCCTCAGGGGTAAGGATAATATTATTAATACGGGAACGGGTAGGAAGAGAAGGGTGGTGAAGAAATCTGCTACACGCAAGAGATGCTGGCGCACATGCTTGAGGGGCAGATCAGTAAAACGGTAGGCAGAGAACTGGCGCTTGACTTCACGTAATAAGGGTCTACTGAGGCCTTGGAGGAAGCGAGCACGTACTTCTGCACCCGACAAATCCCTAATTCGTACCATCTGAGCATCAAACTCTTTCATATACTCCTTAAATGATTTAGTACCCTGCTGCAAGGTACCAAAGGCTAATCTATCCTGCCAATCTGAATCAGGAGGGACTAAATGGTTCTCTAAACGCTTAAACAATTCTGCTACAGAGTTAGGGTAGGCATGAGAGGCCAAAGACTCACACTGAATGAGGTTAGCAAGCTCAGGAGTAATACAGGTTGTAAGATAGTGAGGAACTAATACAGCATCAGAAAGACGCCATCTATTATGATTCTGCCACGACTCTGTGTTCTGGGTAAGCAACATAATAAAGGTGAAAAACTGTTGAGGGGTAGACTTGACATCCAGCTTGGGAAGGTTAGCAAAGAGGGGAAGAGCAGGGGGCTTAGGGGGATTAGAAGAGTCAGTTTTTCCCATAGGGCCACTATCTTCCACTGCTACATAAGCGGGATAGAAGGAAGGAAGAGGAAAAGTCTTGGGTAGGGGTCTAGAGGGGCCACCGTTTCAGGCTGGTGCCCATAAGAGAAGGGGACAGTATATTGCTCACGAAGAGAGGAATAGGCAAAATGATCATAATTTCTGTCATCTAAGGGCATGGTACTGAAATCACTATTAACTTCTAAATCAGCCACACGGGTAGGGACCTGGGCTGCCTCATAGGCCGTCTCAGGGTAGGACCAGGAAGCAGGTGGGTAAAAGGGAACTGCACTAGGGCGCCCAGAAGGACCGACAGGGGCAGAGGCACGACCCGTGTTAAGAGCAGGCATGGAAGGAACAGGGTGGGAAGGAGGCCTAAAAACATTGTTAGTTAGTGAGGACCTGCTGGAGGGTTGAGCCAAGGTTGCAGGAGGGGCAGGGGCCTGGTTCAGGGTAAGGGAAGGGTCATCACTAAATCTGACTTGCATACGTTGACGTTGTTCATAGGTAGGAGGGGTAAGTGAGGGACGACGGCGACCATCAGCAAGAGGAGAAGGAGGTGAGGCACGAAGATTACCTTGAGGAGTGAGATGGTGTACCGTTTCAAGTGAGTCCCGTCGGTTACCCCGATTGTTGTTATGGTTGTTATTATTATTATTATTATTATTATTATTCATAGTAGGAGTATTGGTAGGTATAGGCGACAGGTTACCACCCACTGGATCCATTTTTGTTTAAGTAAATGATCAAAAATCTAACTGAAAGCAACAAGGATAAAGGACAAGGCCTAATATAAGGCAAGGAAAGAAAAGGAAAAGATTTTAATGGCTTAAAAGAAAGGAACAATTTAAATCAGTCCTTTTTAACAACAGTAATGGATAGGGAACCGAATTCCAAGGTGAGAGGAGTATCTAAGCTAGATGAGGATGCAGCCCTCTTAGGGGGAGACGAAGGAGGGGTAGCAAAATCTAGAGCTTCTACAGGAGGGCGACCATGAGGAGTAGAACGTACGTGTAGGCCTAGATCTGATACGCTATGGTCTATAAGGAATTGTTGAGCTTCCTCGAAGGTAACAAATTTCTTATACCTAATTACATTATATGTACGGTTTTGCACTATCTTCCTAGCATCTGACCAAGAGAGGAAAATGGCTGACCATTGAGGGGTAATAACTACGTAATACTTAGCTAAACTATTATCACTAGATGAATGGGAAGGCGCAGTAAAAACACGACGTTGACTCATGATAACTCACCTGGCGTGTCTTGTGATGTCAAGCTAGACGAGGTAGGGGTAGGCGACTTAGCTTGACGATCTGGATCACCGAAAGAAGAAGGAGGGCGGGAGTTTCCAGCTCTCGTCCTAAGTCAGCGGCCGGATATCCCAGCGCTCGTCCTAACACAGCGCCCCGTAACTCTGCGGGTGCGGCCGTCTAATAAAGCAGCAGCACAAGGAAAAAGGTGTAGGTACTGCGACGCTAATCGTCTCCGAACAGTAATACTCCCCTATCTAAGGCAGGAAACAACCGTAAGCAGGAAAACAAGGCGAAGGACAGGCTAACTACGAAAGGATTTATCCGCTGTGAGCAGGTCTAGCTTCTAGGTAAAGCGTGTCCCGAAACGGGCAGCACGACGCTCCTAGCTTGAAGGCGACCCGCCCATTACCTATCAAGGAAGTGTCGACTTCTTGTTCCTGGACGCGGAAGGGGTCTTGAAAAGGTGTATGTGGCAAGGGATAGTCGTCTCGTTCACTACCTACTGAAGTTCCTCCGGAACCATTGTTACGCCGCGGATATCTACCTCCACCTCTACCTCTAATGGGCCTGATACTACCTAAACTGGTCAGGCCTCCTCTACTTAACCCTCTGGCGAAAGACGAACGTGACGGAGCTGATCTCAATGCATTAACGTAAGTGTTACTATAATACGCCATACAACCATTTATCAAAACCCGTTTACTCCAGGAATAGAGGAAGGAAACACAACTACACTGCCGTGACCCAAGCCTAAATGTGTCAATTCACTTAACACACGCCGAGTGCACACACAAGGGGTAGAACGCGCATAAATGGTCACCAACGGTCCAACACGCTCGGGCCGACATGGCCCTCGCCTACAGATGCACGCTGGTCCACTAATCTACTGATGCACGCTGGTCCACTACATTCTACCAAGGATCAGGACCACTATAAAGTACGCGGCGCGGCGCCCAAGGCACCCAATGTACCACAGTACTGTTACGGGACAATAATGTCCCGGTAGAACTACGTAACCTAGGGACAACCGAGGCAAAGGACCTAATTTACGTCCGTAACTACAACGAATTGTTACGCGACGTAACACTGTCCCACATCTCACAAGGCTGAACTGGGAAAGCAAGAACGCCTATGCAGTCTTGCTGGCAGGCCATAAAAGACAAGTGGCATGACTTTAGGGGCAATGTTGTTCATCCAGCAAAGCCTAGAAACCTTTTTCCACTGTCAAAGAAGCCAAGGTCAACAAGGTGCAAGGGGGGGGGGAAATCAGGAAGGCTCGAGCAGCTAGGGGGTCCAAGCAGAAAAAGTTGAATCCAAGAGGTGGTGGCACGGGTCAACTGAAGGCGGTTTTTCAAGGTCCCAGCAAGTAAAGAAGGGGGGGCGTCCAAGTGCAGAGGGTAAGTCAGACAAGTGGGCCGACAGGGAACCCAGGCAGCAAAGCAGGGTCCTCCAGGGGACAGCCAGAAAGGTAAGCCCCATGATTCCTCTTTGTGTACTGCACCAGATGCTCGTGCAAGGGGCACGTGAGGGATGATTGCTGGAAGGGCAAGCCTGAACATGCCTCTGACGTTGATTTGTCCGGCCCAGGGTCATGCTGGGAGCCGCGTCTCCACTA
>RPFO01001961.1:5000-18815 GCA_009746045.1 Mesostigma viride | reverse complement strand
CGCAGCTCGCACCGGCCACGAAACATGCGTGATCTGCCAGCGATGTCAGGATATTGTGCTTCCAAATGCTGTCGTTATCAGATGGGTTTGCCAGGTACTGCAGTTTGCTCTCTGCATGGTATGTGGTTCGTTTCTGGTTTTTGATCCTGTACCCGGTCCTGACACTTTGTACCCGGTCCTGATACCTTAAACCCTGCCCTGATACTTTAAAGATCACCTAGACATCTCCGTATCCGATCTCATGTGGCATGAACATTGCATATTCGTGCAGTGAGCACTCGTGTAATGCAGCTCCTCGGGTACTGCCTTCCCTGTAACGTATACATGGGATGTCATGGAAGAAAGCAGCGGAGTATCAAACTAAACCTGCCGCCCATTCTGCAAAAAGCGCTAAATTTGTTGTAGCTAGGTCCCCTTCTTAGGGCTTCTGGAATGCTTTGGGTGACTCTAGTGGAATTCTGGTCCATAGGCTATCAAAGCAATAACCAAACTAATTTCACCAAACCGCCATGTCGGTATATCAGAATCTGTGGTGTTTATGGTGTACTGCAAGATCACGTTGCATAGGATCGGTAAATCCATATCCCCTCGCTGCGCAGATGTGTGTATTCTTACTAAGTGATCGTAGCAATCGTCACTTCAGCATGTTGCTGTGTCCACATTGCCTTGGTTAGCTTCGTCTGGCTGTAAGCACCGGGCCTGGTCGCCTGGATTAATCATTTAACTACCCGCGTGCCTCGGTGGGCAGGTCACGGAGCACGATCACTTGTGTCTAAGCCATGTATACATGTATTAGGATTGGTGGTGGGCAGTCAAGTATCTTTAGCACCCGAGCGGGCCCCAGATACAATTCGTGTCTGCTAGGTGCCTAGGGACTGGCATATGTGGAGCGAAACGAGATCACAGTGATAAGAGCATATTGATCTTATGTTGCAAGGGCATACCTCCAGAGTAGGCTTACAGAGTAGGCTTACAGAATAGGCTGGTCAAAAGTGTATATGCGCATTGAGGCAATGCGGGAAACCTCAGGCCTGTCCCCAAGTTGAGGGCATCCAGCCAGGCTCGGCCACAACCCTGATGGACTTCAGGGCTTACCCACATCCATAGGGTCTCAGGCTGTGCACCTATGTCTGCCTTGCTTTACACGGTTAGGAGTTGCTACTTAGACCAGGGATAAGAATAACACCTTCAGCCATGCAAAATTTGGGCAGCATGTTGACATAAGTACCCCATCACCCAACCACCAAGTTGTGTTGTAACTTTCGCCGTGCCTGCTGCCTCCTGCTTGGGTGTACCGCCGATGCTGATGTTACCTTTGGGCAGGTGCACGACGGCTTTGAGGTCGCGAACCACGATTTGGAGCATCGAGGGCCAGGTGGGCATGGAGAAATAATTTGTGATTATTCTCATTATAAGCAATAATCGATCGACTGACAGTGCTGCAAGCTAGGACGTACTGCAGTAAATTATAATGCATGGAAGTGGTAACGGTAATGGGCTCTCTGTAGACTGTAGGGTGGGAGTGAAAGATCAAGCTTTATTTGGCCTATTTATGTGTAAAGTCTATGTGTGATCATTGATCCACAGTATTGACTATGTATTAAAATACTTTGGGCACGTCAAAACAATATGTACTGGGCAATTGCTAGTGTTCGCCCAACAGCAACATAGTGCACAGGGTTGTACAGCTGATGCCCTTCTATCTGCCTCCTCTATGTGATAGGGTCGGCATATAATGTGAGCACAGGGTCTGTCTACATTGGCGATGCCACCTGACTGGCATCCCGCTGTTTCGCAGCGACATGGATTAGGTGAGTTACGAGTTGGTTTTGGAACCAGTGTGTGCCATTTATTTAGGTCCTGTCCTCCAGGGCTTAGTCCAATCCAAACCCCCTTGACCTGCCCCTTGACCTGCCACACAGGTTTTGCTGGTTAGAGACCAGTTATGTCATGGCCAATCAAGGAAAGTTCTATTCCCACTATTACCAATCCACCAACATTTGATTAAAACAATAAGTGGGCAATTACAGAACCCATGAGTGAGCCTGCCACGCTGCACCCATTTCATGATTGATTGTAGTTCTCGTTACCCAACCCCCCTTTCCTGGTGCTTTATCTCCAAAGCTCCGCCAACCACTTTCGCTCAGTGGCTCTCGAGGCTGCCCTGCCGCAACGGTCACGACCATTACAATCGCCGGCGGCTGTAGCGAGCCTCATGCACGATGACCCTTCGCATGGCCCCCCCAGCCTTCCACCCTCGGCCAGTAAAAGAGGGTGTTGAATGTGCACGCAAAGACAAGGAAGAAGACGCCTCGTTTAACGATCACGGACCTCCCTCAAAGGCCAGTGTCGCCCTAACGTGACGACAACTTGTAGGACGACACCCGATGCCACCATATCTCGATTACTGTCAACGTTGTCACCTGGGGGAGTAACTTTCCATATTTCAGGTTTTAGTTGATGAGCAGGCTCTCATCACACACCCCAGCGGCCGATAAAGCGCAAGCGCAACTGGGCCGGCCAAAATATTTGGTCCTGCCCGGCCCAGGTCCGTCTGTTAAACTGGCCCCTTAAGTCTCGGTCTGAATCGAAATATTGCATAATTCCGGAATTCGTCCCCACCACATTCCCGAGACCTCACGCACCCATAAGAGCGGATGCTGGTAAATATCTTTCTACTTACGCGAGGGCCGACAGATTTGTCGTCCGTCACAGTGCCCACTAAAAGTAACCCGACCACCCTTCCTTCGGCAGTCAGCAGTCAGGAACTGCAACCCTGCTGCGACATTCCGCAGCAAAGCGGTAGGCACTGCAGCGTGGCACGGAAAACTTACTCATGGTTTCAGAGTTCCGTACAGGTGCCACGCGCAGGCAAACGCGAAGTATTTTATAGTCTCTCGTCGGCCAAGAACCCAGCTGCGGGGAGAAAACCGACGAGGGTAATGTTAATTTCTTTTTCACAGTCACGTGACTGTTCATGCTATGTCAGTCACGCGCCATCTCTAATCGGCCACCGCCAGCCAAAAAGGCTGACGCGATTAGGGCAGCATTAAATTTCTTGTAATCCGCCATACCCATACCCCATACATCCGATTACAAGAAAAAGAGACCTAGAACATCGTGCAAATGGCACTTTAGGGCGGCGTAGCCCGGGCTCGCCTCATGAGCCGTCAGCAACAGTAACTTAATTGCTACTTAACTTAACGAACTAGAAATGGCCATACAAAAGTGGCCAACTAATTCTAACTCATGGAACCGGTCCAGCCCAAGGCCCACCGTCCCGTAGTACCACTCACATAGCGGCGTTCATTCTCATCTATTATAAAGAAACTACGTTCAGAGAACACCGATTGTTCGTGGTGTGATGTGTCAACTCAGTCTTTCTCTGCCAAGTTCGCTGCTTACATCTAAGTGTGATGTAGGTCACACCCTGTTACCACACTCGGTTTCATGGCAAGCCTCTCAGACAATTTCATGGCAAGGCCGTAGTTTCTTTCTAGCAAGTGCACTGGGTGATGGTAGCGTCAGCATGCCCCTACAAGGGTGAAAGAAGCCTCATCATGATGTAGGTAATGCTGTTCTTCCCTGGGCAGACTTCCCCAGTGATGATGTCTGCGCTAGGAATCAATAACCTGCACTTGTGCTTTCACCGCATGTATATGGCTCCTCTGCCGCTGATGGCACAATTTTCACAGGAGACCTGGTGGGAACAAAGCAATCGGGACATGATCTTCATGTGGACTTTTCCAGGTATGACCATCAGAGTAAAATAGTACGCAGTACGGTAAAATGCGGTCCCGGGGCGTATTGTGTATATTACGATAGTACGCTGTATAAGACGCATTAGTACGGTAAAAGGCTAAATAGCTTGTTTTTTAGTACTTTTTGTAGGTTAAGAATATCTGAGCATGCATCACTTTCAATGTAACAAAACACATGCGTTTCCACAAGTGATCACACCAGCACAGCATGGCATCCACTGGGTATGAGCCACCGACACCATCATGCTTGCTGTGTACAGCGTTTCGATTAAGCTTTTTGCAGTCCGCCACGTGTGGCGTTCTGAACTATGTATACTGGTGTCGCTCGGCCACTTGTGTGGCGTTTTGACTAGTAAGATTGGTTTCGCCACGGCCACGCGTGGCGGGGTCAGTGGCGGGCGCCCGTATCTAGAGTACTATGGGTCAGCTCCAGCCAGAGGGACGGCGCGGCGCTGGTTGTCACTTGCCGGCGGAGCCCATTTTCGGAAGAACCAAAGGTTCGAAGTTCGAAAAAGAGGCGAAGCCGATTTATTTGGTCAGCGTGAAGAGGGGACGCAATTTGGGAATTTCCATTGGCGTCTATTAATTGGACGATAGATCTTCGCGCAAAATTCCTGACTCTGCAGCCAAGATGGTACGACAAAAATAGGATATAAGGATGTTTGGGAAAGCGCACGTCAAGCCCATCCATCCATCCATCCATCCATCCATCCATCCATCCATCCATCCATCCATCCATCCATCCATCCATCCATCCATCCATCCATCCATCCATCCATCCATCCATCCATCCATCCATCCATCCATCCATCCATCCATCCATCCATCCATCCATCCATCCATCCATCCATCCATCCATCCATCCATCCATCCATCCATCCATCCATCCATCCATCCATCCATCCATCCATCCATCCGGCATCCATCCATCAGAATAATTTGCGCATCTTCGCTAGCAGAAGTCCTGGCGAAGCGTGCGGTGAGCTGGTGACTGCCCAAGTCAGTATTTTTGCTAAGGGATGGGGGGTTCCAGTTATTACAGTAGGGGTCCCGGCCGAGGCCGCGAAGCGGTCGAGGCCGGGGGGGGGGGTCCGGGGGGGCTTCGCCCCCCCGGTTGGTGGCGAATTTTTTTTTAAAAAAAATCCCAATAGGATTTCTTATACAGTTATATAATATATCCTTAACTCTGAAGCCTTGCCATAGGCCCCTAGTGGGCTGCTTGTGCCCTGATTCGCATACCGGGCTATACGCAGCCGGCAGCCGGCAGCCCTAATAAGACACACGACGATGATAACATGCATACAAGCATGTGCACGTGGTAACAATAGGAGGCTACAAAACATAGTACGCAGTGCCGGTAGGCAGTGTAGCTCTCACATTTGCTCACCCATACATGGTGTGGCCTGACTAAGTAAGTTATTAAACATGATGCCGCCTCTTTGCATGCACCCTACACCCATAGGCCATTGGAAGTTGGTAAAGCTACCTAAGGAGACCCGGGTTCCTCTTTAAAACCGAGGACCAGGTTCTTCGTCACCGCTAGCTAGTGCCATCTTGGCTTTCTTTGTATGTTGGTTCCCAGTTTTACCGCCGGGTAGGCGCAGCTTCCTATCCGTCCATTTCACATGCGCTCGCTCGAACCCATTCATCCTCTCAAACTGGTTGAACGAGAGCCCTTGCATGAAAATGCGAAGGGAAGCGTCCATGTGCAGTTCTTGGAGACGGTTGCGCCGCTCACACTTGAGGAGGTTCATCGCGGAGAAGAGCCGCTGTTGGCGACGGACCCGGGCGCGAACGAGACCATGATCATTGCAAGCTTCACCCACTCACTGATCATGGCCCAGCGATGCGCGTTCTGACAGCGGTCAGCCCACACCTTTGCCATGGTGCAGGCTTGCCGTCGCTTGCCTTTGGCCAGTTGACCATGCTCGTCCGGAAGTCCTTGTACTGCTCCGTGAGAAGGTCGCGATCAATCATCGGGGGATCCTGCATGCATGGCGTGCTTCCCATCGCTCGTGCGCTCCATGCCTGGGGGAGTGTACCCCTGTGCCACGCAGAAGTGGTCCGTAACAGGCTGCAGCCGTTGCCTAACGGCTTCACCGCTTGGCATGTTGCCGTCACAGTCAGGGACCCAATAGCCTGGATGCAGTACCTCCCAGGCCTCTGTGAAGGGGGTGGGGGGGAAGCGGCGGCCAAACTCCGTTACAGCCACCTCAGCCACACGCGCCAACTTCGTGCGGGTTTGCTTCACCACGTGGGCCAGCTTGGCCACGTCTGGCTGGTTGCTCAGCTGCACAGCTGTGCGAGACCGGTCACACGCACGTCACCAAGCCGAGACTTGCTGGGCCTCCCGCGTGTTTCAAAAGTGACTGCAAAGCCCTCCTCCTGGCCCTTAGGCACGAGCTGCACCTCATTCTCCCCATCCACGTCGACCTCCTCTAGATGTACTGTGGTCGCCTCCTTGGTGACTTGTGCAGGCACGCTTCCCCATGGCGTCAGCAGGTAGGATGATGCGAAAGCTGTCCGAATCACTGTCAGCATCTGGCTGTGGATCCACCTCCCCCCGCACTGGTCGCAGTAGCGCCTGGAAAGGCAGGCCACACGTGGCGCCATCGGCCAAGTACACCTGGGAAATGGTCTCCTTTGCCCTGGTTACCAACCTGCCGAATCGGTGCAGTGGGCGTCATCAGCTTGGAAGGCTTTGCAGAGGATGTCAAGCTGCTGAAAGAGCGGGAGCAGCCCGTGTATGGCGAGTACCACGTCGGCAGAGACGAGCTTCTCGAAGATCTCCTTTGACTCGCCGTCAGATCCCCATTGCGCGCAGCATCATCAGCGCGCTTGTAATAGTCCACGAGGGCATCGTACTCTTGGACCTTGCGCTCTAGCACGCCCCTGATCGAAATCCACCTGATGTCATGGATCGCGAGCATGCTGAGTTGGTCGCTGTGGCCCAGCAGAGCTTGGTGGAGCGGGAAACTCTGGGTGCGCTTGGCGCTACGCCGAATGTCGGATGCAATTGCCTTGAGGAGGCCCTGCACCTTCTGAACCAATTCATCGTTGGCAACCTCCACCCCCACGAGGTTGGTCCGGTGAGAGGGGCACCATTCCTCCAAGGCGAAAGGTGCGTACCGCTCCTTGATGAGCGCGATGATGCCGCCTGTGGACCCGATCATCACTTCCGCACCATCCATGCCACTGAGGTGAGCTTGCTGCGACGTCCTCACGACTCAGCCCCCCATGGCTCTGCAGCTTGGCATAGATCCCCATGGACACCGTTCCGCAGTTGCAATGCCGTGGGCAGCTCATGGCACGCCAGGAACTGTGTTGTACGGATGCCACATTGCACGGGGTAGATGACGATAGAGCACTGCTCCTTCTTGCTGATATCGTCAGAATCGTCGCAGGAGATGGAGATGAAGGGCGACTGCTTGAGCTGCTCATGCAGCTCATCGATGAGGACTTCATTGAGGCATTCCCCCATTTCCCACCCCGCGTTGTCATTGTTGTACTTGGCAGAGAGGTCAAACCCCTTTGGCTTGGGGTTAACTTCTGTCATGTACCTCACCATCATGCCAGTCTGCTCGTAGTCCAGCATTGGCCGCCCATGCAGCAGGGTCTTGTACACCATCACAAGGTTGTTCATGATCTCCTGCTTTGCCACCTGCTGAGGGGTCCTGCTGTTTGCCAATTCGAACGAAGAGCCAGCGGAGCCGTGCTTGCTTGTTGAGGACAGCAGATGATCGACAGCCTCGCCCTTACACAGCCTGTCGTTGATGATCCTCAGCGTGTTCTGATGGATGCCGGAAGTCTCATGCTCCGTCAACCTCTCCCGCCGGTCAGTGGAAAGTGACTTGGTTAACATTCCGGTAGCGATGCAAAGCTTGCACTTCATCTCCCACCCGCCTTCCGAGTCCTGCTGAAGGATGGCCCACGAGAAAGCGTCACCTTCATACCACGACTCCTTCGGTTTCTTGCTCACCCGAGGTGTTGGAACAGACGGAACTGCAGGCTTCTGCTTGGCAGCCTGCACGGAACCACTGCCACCCTGATCGCCGGTTGTCGAGCCAGGCTGCTTGTCAACAACCTGATTCGAAACAACCTGCTCCGACATGGCCTGCTCCGGAACATCACCGCCATGGATTTAAGGCTGTGCGTGCGCTGAGCCACCTGCATCGCCCTCCTCTACGGCACCCTCATCCACATTCCTCTTATCAGTGTCGTCCCCTTCTAACTCGATGCCTGCCTGCGCCTGGTCTGTAACGACCGTGCCCAAAGCCCGCCGACCGCTCGCACTGCCGGCCAAGGTTAAAATGCCACCGCCTCGTGTGAAATGGTCTTTGAATTTGTAGCCCAGGGGAATCGGGGGCTCTTTCTTCTTTGTCATGATTCGCTTCTCTAGCGCACTATCGAGAAATGCAGGATTAGAAAACACGCAAAACAAAGTCAGCTGGCTCGACTGCCGTGAACTTCATGCAACGTTTTGCGGCTCAGCACCTTCACATCGTGTTGCGTACCTACTGCAGGTCTGCAGTCTGCAGCGCATTTGTTACACGCTCTAGTCTACGCATTTGACAGACTGGACTTGCCGGCTGCCCAGTGCTGACCCATTCGTTGTAGGGTCAGAGCTGCACCGCGCCACGCCTTTTGTTACTCGGGTACGGAATCGGATTTCTCTGAAAATAGTTTATTAAACAGAATGCGGGAAAGAAAGGGCCGCCACAACCTTGTGGCTGTACATGCAGAGAGGCTTGTTAGACGAATGGGGACGACTTGTTGTTTACCGGGGAATCCTACTGGCAACTAGCTTTGCCTTTTGTAAGTCAGGCGCCGTTTGTTTGAACGGCCGGCCATGTGTGGAATGCTGACGGAAGTTGCGTCAAAAAGCTGTAATAAAATCTGATGTAACCAGCACTCACCAATTGATTGGTGTGCTGCTTGGTTGGGTAGTGTGTTCAGGGTTGCATTCGAAGAGTACACATGGCCTGACAGCTCAGACGTGTGACAGATGAGCTGGCTGGCTGAATTATTAAATTGTCAGCGTTAGGATATTTCTGGTTTTGCCGTTTTCCATTTTGACGGTAGGCTTGATAAGCATGGTCGGCGGGTTGTGACCCGTAATTGTTTCTTTGAATGTGCTCACTGAAGCAGTATGAGCGGCCTCGCTGCTATGGCGGCGGGGCTAAAGAAAATTAGGCAAAGACCCCGTCCTTGCCTGCTATGAAGTCGCGGGCTTTGCGACTTCACGGCAGGTAGGGGCGGTTTGAACGGAACGGAAATTTCGCGTTACCAATGTGCCAAGTGGTTCTGGTTGGCACCTTGCTGGGCAGCGTCTCGGTGGTCATAGAAAGTGGGCTGGGCGCCCCGCCCCGGCTGCTGGTAATTCCAGCAGCGGAGCCAATCATGTCGACTAAGAAGTCCGCAGCTAATGCGGAAACTGTGCGAAGGTCAATAGATTAATTTGGATTCCATGAGACTGCGCTGGTAGTCAGTCAGCGGCCCACAGCCTAGGGCGCTGCATGGCGCTGCCTTCGGCTTGGTGCGCGGCCCTTTTTTGTTATGGGCCAGCGAGGGATATAAGGGTGACGCGCGGCCGGCTAATTTCTTGCGTTCCGGAAGAAAATATATTTGCAAAATTCCCACAAAAGGAACCGAGTATCGGAGAGGCGTCTCGGCTGGCAGTGGCAGTGCCTGGCCTTGTCGTCTCTCCCTGCTCAGCACCCGGCAGGTAGCGGTTCAAACCCTGGTGGCGTCGGAATGCGAATTTTCTGGGTTTTTATCTGGAATAATATTTTGCTGAGGCGGCTCCGCGGATTCGCTAACCTTTTATCGTCGGGCCCCTTAGGGGGTTATTATAGCCTTGTGCGGGCTGAGTCGCCATGAAGGAGATGTTGCGACACGCCCCACTTTGTGGTCTTTTTATGGAAGCGGCTACCCTCGAGGCTGCCTAGAAGAGGGGGGGGGATTCTTCTTCTTTTCTTTGTTCACTGTTATTGGGGCAACAGTGATCCTATCAAGTTTTGTTTCCTGAACGGCGACAGTGCGGGGGAGGAGGGCAATGGCGCCAGGGACTGGGGTGGATCGGGGGGCTCTTGCTCCTGCATGCGAGGGAGACGAGATGACTACTTAAACCTGCCTTTGGCAGGGGCTCTACTCATTGTTTTCAATCAAATGCTGGTTTTCTTGGGAGCTCAAGTGTCATAATCGGATTTCTCTGAAAATAGTTTATTAAACAGAATGCGGGAAAGAAAGGGCCGCCACAACCTTGTGGCTGTACATGCAGAGAGGCTTGTTAGACGAATGGGGACGACTTGTTGTTTACCGGGGAATCCTACTGGCAACTAGCTTTGCCTTTTGTAAGTCAGGCGCCGTTTGTTTGAACGGCCGGCCATGTGTGGAATGCTGACGGAAGTTGCGTCAAAAAGCTGTAATAAAATCTGATGTAACCAGCACTCACCAATTGATTGGTGTGCTGCTTGGTTGGGTAGTGTGTTCAGGGTTGCATTCGAAGAGTACACATGGCCTGACAGCTCAGACGTGTGACAGATGAGCTGGCTGGCTGAATTATTAAATTGTCAGCGTTAGGATATTTCTGGTTTTGCCGTTTTCCATTTTGACGGTAGGCTTGATAAGCATGGTCGGCGGGTTGTGACCCGTAATTGTTTCTTCCCACCCATCCCACCCTTGGGGGGCTCTTGCTCCTGCATGCGAGGGAGACGAGATGACTACTTAAACCTGCCTTTGGCAGGGGCTCTACTCATTGTTTTCAATCAAATGCTGGTTTTCTTGGGAGCTCAAGTGTCATAACATCGATTTACTCACAAGTTGAAGTTGAAACTTTAGCCCCTCCTCAACAGTTGTTGTTACTGTAGTACGTCCAACAACAGTCTGCAAATCTCTGCTGCCCATTGCGTGGCAACAACAACAACAACAACAACAACAACAACAACAACAACAACAACAACAACAACAACAACAACAACAACAACAACAACAACAACAACAACAACAACAACAACAACAACAACAACAACAACAACAACAACAACAACAACAACAACAACAACAACAACAACAACAACAACAACAACAACAACAACAACAACAACAACAACAACAACAACAACAACAACAACAACAACAACAACAACAACAACAACAACAACAACAACAACAACAACAACAACAACAACAACAACAACAACAACAACAACAACAACAACAACAACAACAACAACAACAACAACAACAACAACAACAACAACAACAACAACAACAACAACAACAACAACAACAACAACAACAACAACAACAACAACAACAACAACAACAACAACAACAACAACAACAACAACAACAACAACAACAACAACAACAACAACAACAACAACAACAACAACAACAACAACAACAACAACAACAACAACAACAACAACAACAACAACAACAACAACAACAACAACAACAACAACAACAACAACAACAACAACAACAACAACAACAACAACAACAACAACAACAACAACAACAACAACAACAACAACAACAACAACAACAACAACAACAACAACAACAACAACAACAACAACAACAACAACAACAACAACAACAACAACAACAACAACAACAACAACAACAACAACAACAACAACAACAACAACAACAACAACAACAACAACAACAACAACAACAACAACAACAACAACAACAACAACAACAACAACAACAACAACAACAACAACAACAACAACAACAACAACAACAACAACAACAACAACAACAACAACAACAACAACAACAACAACAACAACAACAACAACAACAACAACAACAACAACAACAACAACAACAACAACAACAACAACAACAACAACAACAACAACAACAACAACAACAACAACAACAACAACAACAACAACAACAACAACAACAACAACAACAACAACAACAACAACAACAACAACAACAACAACAACAACAACAACAACAACAACAACAACAACAACAACAACAACAACAACAACAACAACAACAACAACAACAACAACAACAACAACAACAACAACAACAACAACAACAACAACAACAACAACAACAACAACAACAACAACAACAACAACAACAACAACAACAACAACAACAACAACAACAACAACAACAACAACAACAACAACAACAACAACAACAACAACAACAACAACAACAACAACAACAACAACAACAACAACAACAACAACAACAACAACAACAACAACAACAACAACAACAACAACAACAACAACAACAACAACAACAACAACAACAACAACAACAACAACAACAACAACAACAACAACAACAACAACAACAACAACAACAACAACAACAACAACAACAACAACAACAACAACAACAACAACAACAACAACAACAACAACAACAACAACAACAACAACAACAACAACAACAACAACAACAACAACAACAACAACAACAACAACAACAACAACAACAACAACAACAACAACAACAACAACAACAACAACAACAACAACAACAACAACAACAACAACAACAACAACAACAACAACAACAACAACAACAACAACAACAACAACAACAACAACAACAACAACAACAACAACAACAACAACAACAACAACAACAACAACAACAACAACAACAACAACAACAACAACAACAACAACAACAACAACAACAACAACAACAACAACAACAACAACAACAACAACAACAACAACAACAACAACAACAACAACAACAACAACAACAACAACAACAACAACAACAACAACAACAACAACAACAACAACAACAACAACAACAACAACAACAACAACAACAACAACAACAACAACAACAACAACAACAACAACAACAACAACAACAACAACAACAACAACAACAACAACAACAACAACAACAACAACAACAACAACAACAACAACAACAACAACAACAACAACAACAACAACAACAACAACAACAACAACAACAACAACAACAACAACAACAACAACAACAACAACAACAACAACAACAACAACAACAACAACAACAACAACAACAACAACAACAACAACAACAACAACAACAACAACAACAACAACAACAACAACAACAACAACAACAACAACAACAACAACAACAACAACAACAACAACAACAACAACAACAACAACAACAACAACAACAACAACAACAACAACAACAACAACAACAACAACAACAACAACAACAACAACAACAACAACAACAACAACAACAACAACAACAACAACAACAACAACAACAACAACAACAACAACAACAACAACAACAACAACAACAACAACAACAACAACAACAACAACAACAACAACAACAACAACAACAACAACAACAACAACAACAACAACAACAACAACAACAACAACAACAACAACAACAACAACAACAACAACAACAACAACAACAACAACAACAACAACAACAACAACAACAACAACAACAACAACAACAACAACAACAACAACAACAACAACAACAACAACAACAACAACAACAACAACAACAACAACAACAACAACAACAACAACAACAACAACAACAACAACAACAACAACAACAACAACAACAACAACAACAACAACAACAACAACAACAACAACAACAACAACAACAACAACAACAACAACAACAACAACAACAACAACAACAACAACAACAACAACAACAACAACAACAACAACAACAACAACAACAACAACAACAACAACAACAACAACAACAACAACAACAACAACAACAACAACAACAACAACAACAACAACAACAACAACAACAACAACAACAACAACAACAACAACAACAACAACAACAACAACAACAACAACAACAACAACAACAACAACAACAACAACAACAACAACAACAACAACAACAACAACAACAACAACAACAACAACAACAACAACAACAACAACAACAACAACAACAACAACAACAACAACAACAACAACAACAACAACAACAACAACAACAACAACAACAACAACAACAACAACAACAACAACAA